>VDFB02281492.1:689594577-690000619 GCA_007258455.2 Sequoia sempervirens
CATCCTCCATGCCTCCTACATAGGATGAGGTTGTCTTTATATAGTGGGCCAAAGATCTAGGTGATGACATTTTATTTATTATTATGGTTATACTATCATAATTATGCTTATGATTTTGCATTATATTATATATATAATGATGTGTACTGATTATCTTTATGATTTTTATCTTGAAAGGTCACTTAGAGCTATTAGAGCCTTATGTTTAATTGAGAAGAGCATACAAGGGTGCTACTAGGTGTGCTAATCAAGTTGAGGCTACATATGAGGAGCTTTAGTCATCTCGAGGTCTAGTAGAGTTTAAGAGACTTCATGCAAAGGTAGCCATGCTACAAGTAGATAGAGACTACATAGAGTGAGAGAACCTCAAGGATGTCAGATGGGAGACCATGGCTATTAGATGAGCAAAGGGCCTTCAGTATAAATTAGATTCTCTCATTAGGTCATGATTGCATACTACCATCTCTTGACATACCATTTCTCAATAGAGGCAATCACCAAGTCTCGAGGGATCTAGTAGCCATAGGCTGCACTAGTATTTTATATTTGATGGCATGTACTCAAAGTTTTGTGATATATATATATATAATCACTTACATTTAATTGATTTTTTATGCTTATGTTTTTGAATTTAGATGGCAATGTGATTTACCAAATAGTCTTTGTAAGACAATTTGATAAATATCTCCATAATCTAACATATTTTATGTGATCTAACTAAAACTATTCTAGTTTCTTCTAGATGCAACATTATGATTAAGTATGATATGTTAAATTAAATGCACCTATGATCTAACTAAAGAACATTAAATGCATATAAGGATCTAATCTAATACAACACACAAGATGGACTTGAATAACATGAAACCTAACGTAACCACTTGAAAGTTAATTTAAATAATTAGTTTAGTATTCAAGACAAATAAATAATTGTTTGTTAAGAATGAAGCAATACGAGATAATATAGAATGTCATCTACAAACTCTAACACCACTGCTTTATTATTCTATATAAGATAAATTTGCACCCCATGTGAAAATCCCCTCTTTTCCTTTATCCAGTTTAGGAAACCAAGTTTGGAGGCTTAATTTCACCTAATCTCACTGCTTGCATAACACTTAGTGCCTATTTTGAGCGTCAGTGGAGGTGTTTCTATCATGGATTCCCTCACGACACACAAACATCTACATGGCTTGCTTACATCCCTAATATATTCCAGCATCTAGAGCCTACAAAGGAATTTCCCACTGGGGGTTGATTTGTAATGCCCTCCTCAGTCGACCGACCCAAATATAGCCATTTTCTTCCTCATTCCTTCATATTCAGTCCTTGAACTTGCATTTGGGGGTTGGAAGATCTCTTCACCAGTACTTCTATACTTCAGAAACAAGCTTCATGATCTCTCTACAAATACTTTACACTTCATTGTAGTAGCATCAACACTCCACCATGTCAGTAGAGCAAGTGTGGAACAAAACACCACTGCAGTAGAGGCTTGAGTTCCTCTCATTTTCTCCCCCATTAGCCTTGAGTGCACTTTGTGGATGTGGTAATCTTTCACTCCTCTCCTCTATTACTTGGTTGAATAGCATAACACTATTTTTTAGTGCTTTAGTGCTCTTTACCTCATTTCTAATTTTCTCTATCTATTTGGCTATCCCTAGATGTGGGAACACCAAAACAGGGTCTAACTGAGGTAGGCCCCTATACAGCCACCCAACAATTTCTCTCTCCCTCTTGTGTATAGGTTTTGAAGATATTTGTTTGAGGGAGGCTTCATCACCCGCACAGTCGTAAATATTTATTTCCTTTCTTCCCCTTATCTTTATCATTTAGTCTTCACCTTATCTCAATTCTATCACTTTCTACTATTTTATTGTATTTTGTGGTTACTTACGCATTTTCTATGATAACCTAACTCTCTAGTCTATATGAGATGCTAGCATGCCTTTGAGATGCCAATTTGCCACATTGTCCTCCATATTTTGCATTGTTGTCCTCTAGCTGAGGGGTTGAAAGTCTATCCAAAAAATCTCTGTCACCTGCTCTTTTAAAATCTGAAACTTCCACATTGTTCCATTGAGGTAATATAGGGTAGTTATCCTAGTGAGGTTCTCTGAATGAAGAGAACTCATGAGTAGAGAATCCCCCCATATCACACATTCATACTATTCAAGAAGGTTAGAAATAGTACCGGTGCCAATGCACAACATTAATAGGTTCCATAATTGGTGTACCATCTATTTCTATTAATGTGTATGCTCCAGACCCATAAATTTCATCAATTATGTAAGGTCCTAACTAATTAAGGCTGAATTTTCATTTTTTAGTCGTGGTGGCATTGATGTTAAGTTGATTCTAAAATAACACCAAATCACCTTTATTGAATAACCGAGGGATGACGTTATCATTCTAACTACATTGCATTCTTCTAGAATAAGCTTGAAGGTGCTCAAGAGCTTTAATGTGTTGTTCACCAAGCATTTCAAGTTGATGCAATTATTTTTCTTTATAAGTATTATCATCAATAAGTCCTTGAAGAGTGATTCTTAATGAAGGAATCTCTAACTCCAAGGGAATCATTGCCTTTGTTCCATAGATAAGGTTATAAGTGGTATTCCTAGTTGATGTTTTAACATTCATACAATAGGCCCATAACACATATATTAGTTGTGTGTGCTAGTCCTTATTACGTTTTCTTACTATTTTCTTTAATATTTGTTCAAGGGTTCTATTAGTTGATTAGTCTTGACCATTATATTGTGGGTAGTAAGGTGTTGAAAAATGTTGTATACCAGAGGTTTCTAAGAAATTCTTCACATCCTTATTCTTAAATGGTGTCCCATTTTTTGAAACTAACGTGGAAGGAATTCCAAAGTGAGTAATAATGTGTTCCAATATGAAATGACATATTACATTGGAAGCTGTTGAATGAAGTGGAATTTCCTCTACCCATTTTGTTAAATAATCTATTGCAATGATTATGAATGTATGTCTAGTAGAGAAGGATGGTAATATTTTTCCAATAAGACCCATACACCATACTAATAAGGGCCAACTAGGAACTTGAATAGGAAGCTTAGAAGCAAGAGTGTGAATTAAATTGCTATGCTCTTGACATTTGTGATATTTCTTAGCGTATGCAATGCAATATTGTTCCATATGTATCCAATAGTATCCTATGTGGATTAACTTTTGAACTAATGATCTTCCTCCAAAATGACCTCCACAAGCACTTGCATGAGCTTCTTCAAGTACTATGGGGATTTCAGGTTTTTTAAGGCATCTAAGTAAGAGATGACCAAAGGAACTTCTATAGAACACATCAACAAGAATTATATATTTATATGAAAGATTTTGAAGGTAAGCTTCAATATTCTTAGTTGTTGGCTCAAGAAAGGTACCATATTTTAAATAGTTAAATATTGGTGCATACCATTCAGTAGATCTTTCCATAGTGGCTGATAATACTTCTTCTACTTTATATTCTATCAATGGTTTCATAATTGTGTGCACAATAAATGTGATTTTTTTTAAGGATCTTCATGAGATATCAGAGAATCCACACTTTCCATTGCATCAGCATGTTGATTATCTTTTCCTAGGATGTTATCAATGGTGTATGAATCAAAATTGTCTAACAAAGTAACTGTGAGATCCTTTTATTTTGATAATTTATCATACTTTTTGATACATTTCGTTGATTTGTTTAATGAAAAATTGTGAATCACCAAATATTTTAATATTTCTAGCTCCAAAATTCAAAGCGATGTGTAATCCAACAATTAACGCTTCATACTACATTGTGTTGTTTATGCATAGGAAGTTTAAGTGATAAGAAAAGGGAATAGGCTCTCTTGCAGGCGAGATTATTATAACCCCTTTTTCAGAGCCTATTCTATACTTAGATCCATCAAAGTATAATTCCCATATTTCTTAATATTTTTAAATAGTCAACACATTCTCATCAATAAATGCTTCTATAAATTACCCAAGAAAGTACCTAAAGTTAAGTCTACAAATTGAATTTCTTGTAAGCATAAACTAGAAAGCCCTAGTTCAGAGCTTAATTTCATAAACCCTAAGTGTCAACCATGAGATAGCCTAGTGAGTCCTCAGGTATTGTGGGTAAACCTAAACCATAGAAAACTAAGTTTTTTATACCTAAGCTAGAAACTTCAAAAAAAATCTACAAAACCTAAGGGAGAGAAGAGAGATTTTACTAAGTTCATAGAAGGTGAATCCAAATATATTGTTGAGGGAGGAAAGAATATTGGTAAAAGACCCATAGGGTAGGGTGTCATGAAAACTAGGTTAATTAACAAATTTTCTAGCATTAGAGAGGTTGGCAGGTATTTCTCTATGCTTTCAACAAGTAGTATGCCAATCATCTAGCCCATCGCCTATAGGGTTGTAACCTTGCAAGGCTGGTGGTGCCAAATGTGTTCATTGAAAATGATTTGATAATGGAATTGGAAAAATATTATAATCCCAAGGACATAACAATGCAAAGTGAGAATGGAACTCCACTTCTTGATATAACTAGAGACAAGATTATGGAGGTGTTCAAGTGAAACCCTAATTACACTATTAGATTAATCTTTATGATTTTTGCAATGAGTATTAATAAAAAAAATATGGATATAGGAGGCATGTGCTTCCTAAGCATAAGAAAGGGGACAAGGTAGGTTTCAGTCCTAAGCAGTTAGAACCTTTTCATGTTTGTGAGTTTGCGAACTACTTCAAGAACACCTATTATTGTTTGGATCAAGTATTGACTCACAGGTTTGATGAAAGGATACCAATTGCATTGTTGGTGATGATTATTGATATTCAAAATTGGAATTCAAATAGAGTGCTTGACTATGCAACATCTATTGCATAATAGATGCATAGGGGGTTAATTAAATTGAATGATGGGAGAGCCCCTCTATATTTTTCCCACTATTCTTTATTAGTGCACATGATTTTATGGATTGGGATAGAGAAATGGAAGAAATGTATGAAGCTAAGGTAGAAATATGATGAGGGAAATGATCTTCTTGTGTAGATGTGGACTCATATTTGGGACTATAACTTCCCCCATTCAAATTACCTTACTTTTTACAATGTTGTAAAATTTTGTATCTTGCAAATTTTGGGTGTAGCACCTATATAAAAAATATCAAAGGAAATAAGGGAGATTCTACACCCTCAATAGCTCAAATAAGGATCAAAAGAGTGTCACATTTGGGGTGACTAGTTTTTTCATACCCACTACACTTTGATCAGAGCTTATGGAGCCAAGGTTGTACCCCATTTCCTGCTAGTATATGTGTCTGAAATACTTGCTTTCATGGAACTTATGTGGTAGTTGGATTTTATGGATAAGGATCATTTCAGAGTTCCTAGGAAAGGCTCAATTATAACTCCATAGTGCTCTTTTTCTTATTTCATTGCTACAATAAAGGAGGGGTATGAAATGTTTAGAATAATGTTGAGTAACCTCAGGCTACCATTAGATGAGGTCATAAATTATGACCCTAATTATTTTATAAATGAGATGAAAAGAAAGAAAGGTTTGTCTAGGTTTTCCCATCACTTTTTGTACACTAATGATGTAATAGTTTTTTTTACAATCGATGGTGCAGTGACTTCAAGGAAGAAGGAGTGGATTGCTATATGTGATATTGAAGAAGACATAATAAAGAGGAATACTTTTTATATCAATCCTTATGATGGAATTGAGAACACTTATGAAAGGCCATGACCAAATTAAAATATTACCAAAGAAATGAATTCAATGCAAAGGTCAAGGATACCATGGAGAAGGAACAAGCACTCAAGGAGAAACAACAAGAAGATATGGACATTCAACAACAACATTTGAAGGTTGGTGAAGGGGAAAACATATGGTTGAGTACTTTACTACTAAATTAATTGGGGGTATGTGCAAGATCATGATGGGCCAAAAAGTGGAAATAATATGGGTATTTGTAGGGTATGTGGCTGACGACTATTTTTTTACCCAAAATTGATGAAATGAAAAAGGTTTTTAGAGGTGATTCTCAGCTTTCCACCAATATAAATTATGCTTTAATTTGAATTTAATAAATAATTATTATTTATTTTCTATTAGAATTATGACTAAAGTCTTGATTGATAGGCTGATTGAAAAACATCTATAACTTTCAAACAGTATCACATTTGTTGAATCTAAAAAATGTGTCACACTCTATGCTTCACATAATATAGGATTAAAAAAAGAAAAATTAAATTTCATGAAGTTTTGACCAAGTTAAGGTGGTGGACATACATGTTTTTATATTTTTTAAAAGTTGTAATAAAAATTCATAATTAATTATTTACTTGAAAAAATTACAAAAAAATATGCATCACATCTAGACATGAGTCCTCTACTTATATATAAAATATTATAAAAAAATATTATCATTCTATTATGGTTAGGGTGGTCAGACAGACACCTACTTCTTATTTTTTCCATGAAATTTAAGTACTACTGCATTCAAATTTCAAATTTTCACCAAATAGATTTTATATATTTTTAAATAAACCTAGTAGTTTAGAAACTACACTCAATTTTCTACAGATTCTATTCTTACATATTTTTGAAATAATATAGATAACTTATTCAAATTTTTACGTCAAGTTTCCTAACACTGATTTTTCTGAATTTTTTGCCACTTAAGGGCCTATTTTTTCCATGATGATCCTGCACATACCCTTGGAGAGGAGCAATCTATAGAGAATGTTCTTGATGATAAAGAGATGGAGAAGATATTTCCTTCCCCTAAAATAAGAGATTCTCTTGACCTTGAATTCAAAGAGTTTAGCATCCAGTATAAGATCTAAAACATCAAAAAGAGAATTGAAGATGCTAAGGATAGTGTGGTCCCTTCAAAACAAGAGGAGGCAGAAAAGGTAGAGGAGGAGAAGATAATGGCTTAGATAGCCACAATCACTCCTATTGAGGCTGAAAAAATTGTTAAAAAAAGTGGTATGATGTTGCTTCCAAGGTGGAATCTTATTGCTGCTATTGCACTTGATGTAATGAGGAAGTACCATGAGGCCTCTATATCTAACAAGACTTTTGACAACCATGTTTTTGGTTATGGTTGTAGTCCAAAATTTTATACCCTTGCAATTTGGTCAATGGTTCATAATACTGGAAAAGTTGAAGTGATTAAATTAATTGAGGAGGTTATTCATTTAGTTTTGGTGAAAAAATCCACTATCATAACTCCTATTTAGGCTAGAAAGTTAACTATGCATGATGCCATGCTGAGTTCAAATACTGCACAAATTTCAGAAAAAAATATAATAAGTTGTTGGATAACTAAAAGACCCTCCTGGATGAATACAAAAAAATGAAGGCCATTGCATAGTAAAGTCAATCAATGAAGGAATTTCCCTCCCCTTATTCATCTTCTTCTGAATTATCATCTCAAGAAAGGGAGACTCTTGCACTAAGGATCATTCAATTGAAAGGGGAATTGAAATTTGAGAAAGACAATGTTAAGAAGACTAATGAGGAAATTGTAAAAGTGCCTAATGACATTTTTGATGATGTTATAAATCACAGAGTTCCCAAATTAATGCAAAAATCTAGCAATGTTTGGGAAGCATACAAGAGCATTCATGAAGCTCATGAGAGGTATGTGCAAGTGAAAAATGCTTCCCAAAATATCTAGAGTAAGTGGAGTGTAAGGATTGAATCTCCCAAGGAAATGATTACAAATATGAAAGAAGATCCTGAAGCTCCAACAAACATTCTAGATGTGTTGACATTTGACCTATTGGGTGGAATTTCAGCTTTTCATGGCAAGTTGGCAGTGTAGTTGCAAAACAAATTGAAAATGTTCAGAGACATGGAGGGGATGGAATGCCTACAATACTAAATGATAAAGGGGAGCTAAAATAATTTTTCACTTGGAAGAATGAGTTGGGTGGTATGCTCCCACACTTTAAAAGAGAAATCAACCTCATAGACTATACCATGCTAAATGTTGCAGTTGATAACATGACAGGGATTGAGGTGTGTATGGATGCATTTGTTAAAGAGACCCACATATTAATTTATGTTAGATAAAACTAGAAGAAAATTAAGGTGCAAGATTTATAAGATATACAATGGCCCACCGAGGAGGACTATAATACATGGATTGAAAATTTAATAGAATAATCCTTTGATAAAGTATTGTAAAAATTATATCCTCTCAGTAAAATTGATGACAAGGTGTATGCTTTTCCTCTTTTATGCTTTTATGTTTAGTATTTTCTATTTTGGTTGGCACATGGAATACAATTTTTCTCATGGAAATGAAGTTTGGCCCATGGTTGGTGCTTCTACAATGATGAAAGATTCCCTTTGGAGGGTGGGAACTATCTTCTCCAATGATATGAAAGGGATTTTTGTCTCATGTGTTTTCTGTTGGCAAGAGACACTACACATGCTTTATGGTGTTGTCATTGATGGAAACCCTTGTATGCTAGTCTATCCACATGTTACATTTTTCTCATGCTAGCAGACAAATTGAAGATCAGTGTTTATCTGTTAAGCTTGAACAGAACATCTGGTAAATCTATGTTCTTCGATTCATATGCAGAATCTTTGTTATTATTTTGTGTTGTGGATCTCAGGGAGTATTGTTCAATGCATAATCAATGTTATCTGCAAATATTGGTGCATCGTATCGATCTAGATTTAAATTACGAGGTTTGGTTGTCTAATTTTTTGGTCATCAATGTATGAAGGCTAACTTGGTAGATATAGTGTGTCGTGGATATTTGAGGAGTTATTTCTTAGGTTTTCTTGTGTTCAAGAATTTTATTTTGGGTCCTCACTATGTTGTGTCCAACTCTTGTGGATTCGCATTGAATATTATGAATGATTTGAAGCTAACAATTTCTAAATATTTTCTTATCTTGTTGAAGCTGACATGATGCGATCAAATCCCTTGTAGCGGATATATATAAATGATCAATTATATCATTTTGATGTGTTTTCTATGTAAGTGGATGTATGTTGCAAATATCAAAATATTAAGAAAGTGATTAAGTGCAGTTTCACTTGCACATTAAGGATTTTTGCTATGAATTGATGTAGAACAAAGCAGAAGAGCATAATCAATCTAAAGGAGGAGAATTTGATTCTTGAGCATAACCAAAACTGTAATCAAGCATTTCTAGATGCTATCTTTCTCAATTTAAATCTTTCAAAGTATTCCAAACTTTGTAAGGTAGTCAACCTTTCTGATTTTGAGTAGTGAGCTCTAGGAAATGTGCCTAAATGCAAGTGCATTCCCATTTTGTAAACATCTTTTTGAGTATAATTAGATTATATTGTGGATTGGCCATCCACCATGGATTTTCCCCTAACAAGTTTTCCACATAAAAATCCTTGTGTTTTGGTGTTATGGTTGCTTACATTATTTTCATGCATATTTCTTTTGGTTGAATGTTATAAGTACTTTGAAGACTAGATTAATAGAGTTAAAAATTGCACAACAATGATTCACGCCCCCTCTTAGTGTTGCTTGATTCCAACAATTGGTATCATATCTTAGTTCCTCAGAAGGATTTTAACAGCTTGTGGAATATTTTGGAAAGTGTTCAATGGGTTCAAGTAGTCTTCAACAAGAACTTATAGTGGCCCTAGATGATCTTGATCAGTCTAAATTTGATGTCCAAGAATTGAAATAAAATATTCTAAATGCTAAGAGATTCATTGAGTCATTGAAAGATAAAATCAATAAGTCCAGGGACAAGAGAATGGAACTCTATGATTAGATCAAGCAGGATGATAGTAAACACATTGAAGATGAATAACTGAGTCAAGCCCTAAAGGAAAAGACAAAAGAATGTGAAATTTTTTACAGAGAAAATATAGTTCTGAAGCATGAGATGGAATATATTATGATGAGGATGACTAAAGATATTGAAGATAGAAAGAAGAATGAATAAAAGCTTACCAAATCCCTGAAAGAGAAATTTGAAGAATGTAGTTGAATTATTGATGGATTCATTTAGTTGGAACATGAGTTAGAACAAATAAAACACAATGAGGAAGAGCTTGAAAAGCACATTGTTGATATCAAAGATGAACTTGCTACTACAAATTAATACAAGGAGAAGTTTAAGATTAGCTCATCCAAGCTTGATGAATTGATTAAAGGTCAGAGGATTGATGGTGACAAGCAAGGTCTTGGATATGAGGAAGGAGAAAGCTCTAGATCCGGATAAAGGAATTTTGGAAAAGAGGAGAATCAGACAAGGAAATAAGATGAAAAATGTTGAAAGGTATCCAATAAGATAACCTAATGCTCAAAGGTTCAATGGTTATTGTTTTACTTGTAACAAATTTGGTCATATGGCAGCTCAATGCATCAGTAAAATGAATTCAAATGGTCCATCATTCTCTAGTCAGTGCTTTAATTATAAAAAGTATGGTCTTAAGTCAAATGAATGCAAAAGTGTGATGAATTTTTTTTATAGAGATGTCAGATGTTATACATGTAATAGATCTAGCCATGTTGCTAATCAATGCAGATCAAGAGAAAATTAGTGGAGCAATTGGTCTGGACAAAGAAATGTGGTATGCTACAATTGCAACAAAACCGGTCACATTGCTAGATTTTGTAGAAGAGGTCTGATAAATCAAAGAAGAAACATGTAGAAGGATGTAAAAGGAAAAGGGAAAGTTACTACAAATGAGATCAGAAAGTAGATGAAGAATACTTGAGTGAAGAAGAGTCCCCCTGTTATAAAAAATGAGGTAACACCATAATCAACTTCTGGTAATTCCTCCAGGAATTAAGTTAAGGCCTTTTAGCATAGGGAGAACTGTCAATAAAATCTTCCAAACCCCCTATCAGTAATTGATACCGAGATGTCAATGAGTGCAATGATTATATTAGTGATCTACAAATGTTGTTGAATAATTGGAGAGAGTGTTTATAAAAAATTGAAGGTCCGTAGAAGAGTTATCTTTCAAAGTGTATGAAAACGAGGTATCCAGATGAGTTAGGGAAAAATCATTTACTACATTGAAAAGTTAGGTGTGTGAGTGATAAAAAGGTCATTTATATCTTTCATTTGTCACTTTGCATTTTGAGAAGAAGAATTTTTTGAGCTTTGAAGAAAACTTTGGAGAAATTTGGGAGAACTCAAGTGTGAAGATGATTCGAAGCTCAAACCCTTCTCTAGCTAAAAGGTATTTTTTGGGAAAACTTGTAAACCTGTGAATTTGTTGAAATGGCTACTCCATTGGTAGTTGAAGTGAAGGATAGACCCTGTCCAAAATTCAAATGGCACCCTTTCAAGTTTGTTGACGCTGAGCTCTTAGGTGCATTTTCATCTATGTCATATGGATTTTTACATATTGAACAAATTAGGGCATATATTCATGCTAATATTGAAGAGTTAGGAAGCTCACAGTTTCTGAATTTATATTCCAAACACATTGTTGGAGAGGATTTTTGTGTTAATACTGAATTTAAAACCCTAGAAGAGAAGAAATTCATGTATTTAATGAAATTCCTCATGTTTGATGAAAGAGAATGGGTCTGGTACATCCTGAGTCGAGTCCATACTGAATTTATGTTGATGAATCAACCTTCCAAGATAACAAAAGAAGCTATAAGAGCTATTACAGGTCTAAATTCTTCTGATAGTTTTCCAATTTTGAAGTCCCTAAAGAATCAAACAATCACTAATGTGACTAGTTCAACATTTGATAGAAGAGTAATGACAATTGATAACGTCACTAATGTGGATGTGAAATTTTCCTTGATGGTCATTGGTTATAAGATATATCACTCTAGCAGAGAAAATTCTGTATTTGGTACTGCCATATATGTAGCTTATTAGATGGTAAGGGAGAATGTAGAATATGACTTGTGTGAATTGCTTTGAAGTCATCTTATGGGGAATCTTGGCAAGATATCTTTTAAATACAATAATTTGTTGCTATATGTTTATTATTTTATTTCATGAATGAAGCTCTAGGAGTCAAAAAAGTGTTATGGCAAAGAGGTGACAAGCTTGTACGTGTTCAAATTGGAGACATGTTATTCAACCTTGGTGATAGTCAAGTCAAGAAAACTGCAATCTACGGATATCTCAAGAACTTTCAGAATGAAATGAAAGCAAGGGAAAGGATTCCTACTTCTATTGTTGAGAAGTATAAGGACACAATTTGTTTTATGGTGGATATTGATCAATGCTTAATGGAGGCAACCAATCCCAAAACCGTTTGGATTATGCCAATGGGATATGAAGTTGAGGAAGTAATCTTGGAGCTATATGCACAACATGTGTTAAGCAATCTTGTGGATGTGATAGAAGAAAGGTTTGGAACATATGCAGAAAAGGACATGCAATTCCATGAGCAGTTAAAGAAGCCAATGATAGTTCGAAGAGTAAGGAAAGATGTCGAAGTCTTTGCAAAAAGTATGGGCATATCTGCAAAAGTAGTAAGAGAAGCTAGAAGAAAGAGAGATCGAGTAGATGCCAAAAAAGGAAAAGAACCTGCTAAAATTGAATCTGCTAGTCTAACAACATCCTCCGCCCGAACTAGATCAACAAGGATCTCTACACCTCTATCTAGTCATACAAAGAAGTTAGCCCCTGCAAAATATCAAGTCAAGGTATCTAGTAAGATGAAGAAGGATAAGAGAACAAGAGTGTATGTAGATGTCTCAGAAGATGAGGAGACAAAATATGATGAAGAAGTTAGAGAAATCTAGCATATGGGAACTCAAGAAGCAATAGTCACTAAGGACAAGCCCTCTGATGAAAAGGTGAAAGAAAAGAAGAAAGTGAAGCCTGAGAAACTAGGTATGTCCATAGAGGAAGTTGAAAGAGGTATAATTAAGGATGGAAATCTCAAGACCTTATGTGAAGTGTATGAAAATTTTGATACTATTGGTCAAAGAGTCCTTGAGGAGGCTACAATAAAATATTTGAACAATGTCAATATGACTCTTGTTGAAATAATGCCACAATTGCCTAAGGAATTGTATGAAATTTTGGAAATGAGGAGAGTTAGTACTAGAATTGAAGATGAGTAGATGAGAGAATAAATTATTGCTAATCTAAGTTTGGTAATATCAATTGAGGAAATGCAGTCAATCCTAAAAGAAGCAAAAATACATTTCAAGAGAAATTCAAGGATAAACTAGCTTATATTGGGCAAGATAGAAGAAGTTGCAAAAGAAACTGAGAGAATTTTGAAGGAAATTCTATTAAAGAATAGGATTGGTATTGTTTCTGAAGAAGAGCATGTAGAAGACATTTCATTTGGTCTAGTAAATGAAGAGGTTACAATTGAGGATACTTAGATTCCTTCTAATGTGCATCATACAAAACCACCTATGGAGATTGAAGCTCCTAAAGCTATGTTGGTTGAAGAAAAGGCGATGTCCATTGAAGAGGTTGAATCTCCAAATGACAAGAAAAAATATATGGTTGAAGAAACAATGGTTGAAGAAAAGAAGAAAATTCCAATGGAAGCAAGAGATGCTATAGAGGAAGTGAAGAGATTTTTGGATGATCAAAAGGATGAATTTGATCTTGAGTTAGGAGATGCCCCTATTCATTTGTCTACTTTATCCCCAATTCAGAAAATGAAAGTTGCATCATTTGTACAAGCGAAGGCTTGGAAAGAAATTCTAATGTCTCACATTGAGGATAGTGAATTATTGAATCTTGCATCTGGTATTCTGGGGAAGATCATGCCTACTTATGTTAAAGATCAATCTGGTTCCTCTTCTAGTGAGCTAAAGAAGCTCATAAATTTGGTAAGTACTCATTTTGAGTCACTTGAGAAGTCAATTATAGTCAAGGTACAAAAGGATTTTGATGACAAAAGGTTCAATAGTCTAATAGGTATGATAGCTAAAGATAAATCTATGTTAGCTATCTATGCAAATAATGTTCATAATGCTCTATCTGAAGGTGGAAAAGTCTATAAGTCAAGTTTGTCTTTATCAAAACTTACTGAGGATAATGAGAAAGAGTTAGCTGTTATTTCTGATGCTTTTGATCCTTTAACTGTTTCTATTGGAGAGTAAGAAGGTCAAGTTATCTCTTTACTTGATAAAATAAAGAGTCAAAAGCATGAAAATGACAGAGTTGTGGGAAGAGCTTGTGAACTTAGAGGTTTAATTGGTCCAAAAATGGAAACCATGTTGAGTGCTTTGAAGGAAGCACAAGATGCTTTGGCGGTCAGTGACCCTGTAAACCTTGAATAAGATGAGACGCAATCTTATTTGCTTTGTGTTCACATAAAAACTTTGGAGAGTCTTAAGAAGTGTTGGGACTCAAGCCTAAACTTGTTGAAAACCAATTTTGCAGATATTTTCAAGTTTGTGTAAATTGTTGAAACAAATTTGTACATATGCAGTTTGAAGTTTTTTTGTTTACTTTGTATGTGGATTCCCTATATTTTCCATTGATGTCAAAGGGGGAGAATAGAAAAGTTAAAAATGTATATTCATCTAAGGAGGAGCTGTAGTTTTGGAGATCTTTTTGGAGTTTTGGTTGGTAGTGTATTTTTGTTGGTACTAATCTGACACTTAATTATTTTTCACTAAGTGTTGTCATCAATGCCAAAGGGGGAGATTGTTGGCAAGAGACACTACACATGCTTTATGGTTTTTTTATTGATGGGAACCCTTGTCAGCTAGTTGATCCGCATGTTACATTTTTCTCACACCGGCAGCCAGATTGAAGATTAGTGTTTATCCGTTATGCTTGAATAGAACATCTGGTAAATCTGTGTTCTTCGATTCATATGCAGATTGTTTGTTATTATTTTTTTTTGTGGATCTTAGGGAGTATTTTTTTATGCATAATCTATGTTATCTAGAAATCTTGGTGCCTCATATCAATCTGGATGTAAATTAAGATGTTCGGTTGTCTAACTTTTTGTTCATCAATCTATGAAGGCCGACTTGGAAGATATAGTGTATCATGGATATTTGAGGAGTTATTTCTTAAGTTTTTTTGTGTTCGAGCATTTTATTTTGGGTCCTCACTATGCTATGGCTGACTCTTGTGGATTCACATTGAATATTATGAATGATTTGAAGCTGATAGTTTTTGAATATTTTCTTATCTTGTTGAAGCCGACATGGTGTGATCAAATCCCTTGTAGAAAATATATATAAATGATCGATTATATCATTTTTATATGTGTTTTATGTAAGTGGATGTATGTTGTGAATATCAGAAGATCAGGAAAGCAATTAAGCACAGTTTCACTTGCGCATTAAGTATTTTTTCTGTGAGTTGACGTAGAACAAAGTAGAAGAGTAGAATCATTCTGAAGGAGCATAATTTGATTATTGAGCCTAACCAGAATTGTAATCAAGAATTTTTAGATGTTATCTTTCTTAGTTAAAACCTTTGGAAGTATTCCAAACTTTTCTAAGTAGTTAGCATTTCTAATTTTGATCAGTGACCTCTAGGAAGTGTACTTGAATGCAAATGCATTCCCATTTTGTAAACATCTTTTTAAGTATACTCAAATTATATTGTGGATTGGCCATCCACTGTGGTTTTTCCCTAACAGGGTTTCCATGTAAAAGTCCTTGTGTTATGGTGTTCTAGTTCCTTACATTATTTTCATGCATATTTATTTTGGTTGAATGTTATAAGTACTTTGAAGACCAGATTAATAGAGTTAAAAATTGCACAACACTAATTCACCCCCCCTCTAAGTGTTGCTTGATTCCAACATTTTCCCCCTTCTGAAAATGCAAATATAACTTCTTTGTGATGTTTTGAAATTAAAATTGAAATGTATGTCAAATGTAAATTTAACTAAATGTGTAATTTGGCTCAAAACTAGTTGCTCCTTTATTCTTATAAAAGGGAATTCAAGGCCAATTACACGTGTCTTTGGCTGAAAGATCTTATGAACTGATGTAGGAGAATTTTGTAATTCAAGCACAAAGAAATAGAATGGGTGTTAAGTTTTAGGTTAAAATTAAAGTTTGTAATAGGCATAATGGTTTTACAATAGTGATGGCATTTGAATGAGAAAGTGAAAATTGTGAGGTAGATTCTCTCCTATATTTTTTCATATGAATTATTAATAAAATGATCAAGGATCATTTTATTTGTCTTCAATCATTTTGGTTGAATGCATGATTTTTTCTTTTCTTTAATTCAAGGAATTTATTAAAATTCTATAATGAAATAATAGGTTTGAGTGATTAAGAATGAGGATTTCATAAGTAGTTTATGTTCTAGGATATTTGAGTTGTTTTAATGTAATGCAATATCACAATAGTCAATGAATGTTGATTCTATTTATTTTTGTATTACAATTTATTTCACATTTGAGTTTGTTACCCATGGATAAGGCACTATTCTATTGATTTGGTTAACTTTAAAGTCATTGAGTCAGCCCTACCTTTCAAAGAACAAATTCATAAAGAAAATAATTCATACACCTTAAATTGTCATAAAGTTTTATGAGAGGTTGTCCATTCTCTACTTTAGATGATTGCTTGTTAGAGAATCAACCAGATTCTTGAAGGATTTTATCTAATTTGTAATCTATGAGAATGTATCTATTATTTACAATGTATGTGATAAATAGAACAAGAGTATAATTAAGTACATTATACAGATCACCCTCCCAGGTCTGTAGAGCCCAAAGTGTAAAGGGAAAGCCTATCAATATTTTAGCTAATTGTTGGCCAATTCTCACCATTGTTGATCATTAAATTTTAAAAAAATTGCAAAAAAATGTTGAGATCAAGTTTGGTTCATTAAAAATGAAGAACATATTGGTGACTATGCTAGTGACAATGCTATTCCAATGTTTAGGTCAGATCTAGTACAATCAGAGTCAATTATTTTAATTGTTCTTCATTATTTAGAGAATAATTTATGTAAACTCTCATAAATAGCCCACATCTAGTTTTACGCATCAAATTTTGGTTCTATTTTCCATTTCATGTCGGGTTATGTTCAAAGTTTTCTCTGAGATTGTGAGTGTATCTCCAAAGTGTGATCCATTTTTATTTCCCAATATAGTGGGTGGAAAATCTAAAGTCTCTTGTGACAGTGCACTTGAAAATGATAGTCACCTCTTCATGAGCATTTTCACTGTGAACCTTAGATTTTCATGGAGTTCGTTAGTGGGAAAACCTTCCTCACTTGAAAATGTTCGTTCGTTGGTGTGCCTAATACAAGTGAGGAAGGTTTTCCCACTAACGAACTCCATGATAGTCACCTTGAAATATCAAAGGAGGAAGAATAGTGGGAGTTCTAGGAAAATGATAATAAATTCCCAGCCAAAGGGGCAACCCTTTGGGGTAAATCTATTTTTGATAATATAACTTCAATCCAAGGGGTAAATCCCATAATATAGCTTCACATCATTCACCTAAGAGAGAACCAATGAATATCACCTTTTACACTCTTGAACCTAGTAAGTCTGAGGATATCCTAGAAGATGGAGATGACATGGATAAGGATATGCAAACCTTAGAAGAACTCAGACTCAAGAAGTTGAAGGAGGGACAAGTAAAGGAAACAGAGGAGAGAATCAGGGCAAGAGTGTTAGAAAGAGATGCTCAAAGAAAAAGGATTGAAAAAATGAAAGAATTATTAAAGGAAGAACCAATTCTTGAAGTTCCTTTTAAAAATGCTACTAAGGAAACTCCTGATCCTCCCAAGGTAACTATTGTGCAGTTTTTGCACACACGCCCCACTAAAAGAAGGGACCCTATTTTGCTTTAGCTTTTGTGCTTTTGGCCCTTTGATTTTGGGGATTTAATTTTCCTTGGCATGAGCTTAAAGTATTTATCTTTCTTGCCCAAGTGTTTCCCCCATGTTGCACATTTAAAATCTTATGTTTTTGGCCAAGTCTGGGTTTTCACCCAGGTTCGATATTTTTCGGTTCATCCGAATTTTCCCAGATTTCTTGCAAACTCTAGCAGGTGAGTTTTTGTGCTATAGTTCGATTTTTTGATCTAGTTCAGGATTTTCTAGTTCCTCTGGATTTTCCTGGATTGCGTTCAAAATCTAGCTTTGCCTCTTTTACACTACTATTCAGGAATTTTTGGCCTTCGTGGAATTCCGCCTGGGCTGGAATTTTTTTGAAAATCCATCATCCCGTCGGGTTTTCGGATTTCATCTGACTATCTTGTCAGCTTCATTTTTTCTCATTGTGAGGGTTGTTTTTGGTCAATCTTTGGGGATTTCTTCTGCCTTTATGCTTTATCATTGGTGTCCTATTGAGTTTTGATATTCAATCTTGTTGTGCTTTGGCGTTTTTGGCTTGCCCTATGCATTCATGGTTAAAATATAGGGTTTCATACCTGGGGCATTCCCATTTCTTTTTGATTTACTAAGGATTCAAATAATATCTATGGGAGGTTCATGTTAACATGGTTCCATGCCCTGGGTCCTCAAATGTGTGACCTTTGGTCAATTTGGGCAAAGTCATGGCTGATGTTCAAGTTTTCTATCAACTTCAGGATTTTCCTATTCAGTTAGATTTCCCTAGTTTTTCTGGCCCTCTCTACTTTTCTGAAATGTGTTGAAACTTTAGAACTCTATCATTTTCATGCAAATCCGGTTTTGCTAGATTTTTTCTAGATTTTTTGGGATGCGATGTGAAACTTCAAAATTTGATGAATTAGATGATCTTAATGATAAATTATTGTCTTTCCATGCTATTTATTGATAAATTACATGGTTGGATGCAATTGTTCTGCATTTTAATGATTTAATGGTTGATTTTGTGCCTTCATTGTTGGAATCCACCTGGACCAGACTTTTTTGGAATTTCACTTCTGGCTCAGAATCTGTGGCTAGCTCAAAATCCTAGATCATGTTGTTTACAATTGTATGACATTTTCTTGGTTGATTTCGATTTGTGTTTGAGCTTATTTGGATTACGAATATGTTGATGATGATGAGCTAATCTTGATCTTCATGTTATGATGATATTATAATGGATATTAATGGTGGATTTTCTAAGTACAGGTTGGATTTTGTTGAGTCATCAAGGAATTTCTGGAGATGAAGTCGAATCTATGAAGGAAATTCAAATATTATACACTCCACCCCTTGGTCGACTTGGTGAGGTGTGCTCGGGTTGGAGAGGGCAGTTAATATGGGGCTTCATTGAAAATTGTTCCTTGGTTTGAATTATGTTGAGGATCCTAGGCCGACCTTGGATTGAGTTCATGTATTGAATGTCAATTTCTTTTTTTGAATTCTCCTTGGGCTGACTTGTTTTGGCTATTTTATGATTGTAAAAACCCTTATTGGGCCGAGATGCTTTGGGGTTCTCTATAAATTGGGCATTTTTCCTCATTTGATAGATATAGAATAGAGGAAATAGGAATACATAGATAGATACAAGTGAATTTAGTAGGAGAGAAGAGGTAGAAGTTAGTCAATTTCTGAGCAAGTGTTGTAACAGAACATTGGAATTGTTGCTGAAATTTGGCAATTCAATACAATTGAGGACATTGTGATTTTCTAGTGACCTCTTTTGTGTTGACTTATCTTGCATGGTTCTTATGATTCTATCTTTCAAATTGCTCAGGATTGATATATATATATATTAGATTTAGATCTGATTCAATGATGTTCATGATTTAATGTTTGAAGTGTCTGCAATAATCCCTAGTCCATACTTCTTGCAGCTAGCTAATTGTTAGTTGCTTTGTAAAGTTAGCCTGAACTTTATATTTATTGTGCTTAGTTCAATTGTGGAGATTTATTCATTTCAATTGCAATTGGGTTGTCTTGGATGAATGTTCATGATCTAAAAATCTTTAATTCCTTAGAAGATTGCATTGTTTCTATAAGATTGTAGATTTATCTTGATCAAACAGGAATTAGTTTATGAGGGATTAGTCCATTTCAAGTATTTCATAATTTGCATTGTTAATCTTAGGAGTAGTTAAATTTAGTAATCTCTCTAAAACCCTCATCGTTTGTTATTTATTTATCATTTGAGTTAGATTTAGGATTGAAGTATCATTACATTGCTAGATCTGATAAATTCAAGATTTAGTATTTGCTAGTAGTAAGGTCCCTTTGTGATTACCAACATTTTCACATTTATCACTGAATTGTTTATGCATTGTCAAGACCTGAAATTAGATACCTTGGGGTTATCTCTTGAGGCTTTTTGATAGAGATTTATGTTTCAAGAGGGATAGGATTTCATATTCTTTCTAAGTTGTGCAAAAAACATCATCAACAGTAACCATTCCCATGGGAACCTCTATGGCAAGTACTTATGTTGCTTCTATTACAACAACTAAAGTCACACACCCCTTTGTTGCTATCAAGAAATCTTTACCTATAGATCATGGAAATAAACACATAGGTTAGCCTAGGAAAACCATCCCAAATACAAATACTTCATTTACTAGTACTTCCACTAAAGATGCTAAGACCAAATCCATTCCATCAAATGCACGTCTTGATAATGAAATCTCAGTGTTGTAGCCGGTTAATGAAAAGTGGCAACAAGAACTGAGTAAAATGGAAATTCAATCTTCAAATGTAGAGATAGCAAGGAATATTTCATTCCTCAAAACTTCTATTCTTTATCCAAGGAAATTTGATCTCTATTCATACTAACTATGATCCATATAAGAATAAATCAGATGGACATATTCTTGGTGGAAGTGGTGGTAGAGATCGAGATGGTGGAGGTGGAGGTAACTACAAAAATAAGAACACCCTTTCTGGGGATGGAGATGGAAGTGGTGGTGGTGGAGGTAAAAGTGGTGGCGGTGATAATGGTGGAGATTGAAATGGAAAAGGAAACAAGCAAATTGGTAATCAAGAAGATGATGAATCTCAAAATGACCAAAGAAATCGGTTCACTAAAAGACCAATGCAAGTAGATAGGTACCAACAATTATGCTTTACTAGGATTCATGAATATCCAAGTCAATTCTATATGGTGATATGAGGGTGTTTAGGGAGCAGTATGGTGATAAGAATGACTCAACATTTCTTCTAAATCAATTCCATAATATCTCTAAAGGTTCAAATGAGATGGTTGTTTATTTCAACACAATGTTTCAAAAGGCCATAATAGACTACCTCCTAATTTGAGACTCAGTGATAATGTGTCTTTGGTCAGCTATTGTAATGCATTTGATGCAAAGATGAGCTATCTCCTACTAGATAAGAATTCTCAAAATTGAAGAGAGGCTTTCATGATGATAGTCCATACTGAAAACATTAGGAGAGCAATAGGTAAAGTTGGGAGAAGAGATGATGTTAAAATCTTGAATAATTCAAAGAAGGATGATAAGCATTCTACAAAGAAAGGATCTTCACTAGAGGATAAGATTGAAAAAGTTGCAAGTTCTATGAAATATATATATCAGCTACAAACTTGCAACGCAAGAAAAAGGACTTACAAATGATAAGCCATTTTTTTAGAAGAATGAAAGTCCTCCTTGGTTTCAAGACCATCCTTATAAGACTAATTGGAATAATGGAAAGCCAATTCAAAAAAATTAGAAGAATATGTAAAAAAAAATCCCTTTGACCCTTCATGAAAAAATTCTATGAATTTTGTTGATGAAACACCTTGGTGTGTTGTTTACCAATTTCCATATTCCTCTCAAACATGTTCAATAGCAAGAAAGTTTGAATAAGAATAAACTTTATCAGATGACTATGAGCCAATGGAGGAGAATGATGTGGAAGTACATGTGCTTATGCATAGATCAAACTTTGATAATAAAGAGTTTTCTTTAGAGGAAGAATAACATGAAGTTGATGCTAACTATCAAAGACAAAAATCAAACTCTTACCATCAACAAGTTTTCCCTGATGAGGATGAAGATGTTGAGGACAAAATTTGTTCTATATAAATGGATGAAATGGATGTGTCATTGAGAAGACCTTTTGATGAGGAGTATAAAAAAATGACAACGAAATTAGTAGAGAAAGCCAAGAACACTCACAACTTGAGAAACAAAGTTGTTAATTGTGATCAAGGTAAGCTTGATAGTATGTTCGTGAAAGAGTAAAATACATTGAAACAGGGAACTAAAATAGAAGAATTGGCCAAGTTTAAGAAAGGGGAGGTCACAACGAAGGAGAGTAAGGGACCTAATATTTGGTCCAAAAAAGATAATGCAGCCAAGAGGTTTGATGAAGTTGTTGCTCCAATTTTTAAAGAAAAGAACCAAAATTCAAGTACTGATAAGGAGAAGAAACAAGAGAAGGAAGAAATCAAAAAGAAGACAAAGCAGTAGAAAGTTTAGATTGAAGAACAAAGTGTAGTCCCTTATGAACTACAAAATATAATCCAGTTGACATTTTTTAGTTTTTTTCTTAGGTCAATGTGGTAGTTCCATTAATGGAAATGATGAGAATTGATGAGCATAACTAAAAGGGAGTGGTCCTCATCAATGGTGCCACTAAGTCCTAAGAAAATAAAAGTGTTTTCCCAGCCTTTAGTGAGTGAAGAAGTGATGGAGGGAGATGTTGGTGAAATCCCTTAGATTTACTTAGGTAGTACTATCATGTCATGCCCAAGTAATATTGATCCACTTTATGTAACTTTAATTGTTGATGTTAAACTCCTAAAGAACTATATGACTTACTCAAGAGCTTTATCTAACATCATATCAATAGAAATAATGAAGGAAATGTGCTTGATGATCAATTATGCCTATGGCAAGTGTTATGCCATGGATTCTAGAGAAATTCTAGTCATAGGAGTAATAAAGGATGTCCCATACAGATTGGATACTGTTCCTGATAAGGAGTTTGTCATGAGTGCAGTTATAGTGGACATCGCACAAAAATAGGGCATGTTATTGTCAAGAAAATGGAGTGCCTCCATGGGAGGTAGCATGTAATGTGACATGTCCTTTGAATCTTTTCCTATTGAGAAAAAGGACATCAAGCTTGTGAGAGAGGCAGGAGCTCCACATATCATTGAATTTGTGGAAGAAGTAGATAGAATATTTTTTTATAGACACTGGTATGGATAACTTCAAAATTGAAGAGTTACAAGAGGAATAAGAAAGACAACCTATATCCATTGAGAAGGAAGTATTAATAATGACTTGTGTAATTTTCATTCTGACAGTGATTTCTCAAAGGAGAGGGCTAGTGTAGGAGTAATACTCATCTCTTCTAGTGGTAAAATTTTCAAGTTTTCATTTTCATTGTCATTTTCTTGCACAAAAAATGTAGCTAAATATGAATCTTGCTACTCATTTTAAAATTAGCTAAGAAACATGGAATTAAAATGTTAAGAGACACTAGAGACATATAACTTGTGGTCTCTCAAGTTAGGTTAGAGTATGCATAAAAAAAAACTAGGCTAAGATAGTTTAGAAATGTTATTTGGGATTCAATTGAGTAGTTTGATGCCTTTGGAACTGACTGGTGGGATAGGAGTAATAACAGAGTGGCAGATTTACTTCCCAACATTGCTCTCCTACCATATGATATTACCTTTGTTGGCATTTCAAAAGTTGAAGTGCAAGCCAGACCTTCAGTTCCTGACAACATAAATAAATGGTAGGTGTTTAATGATGATGAAGATATCTTGAGATTCTTGCAATGTGTACATGAATATGAGGGTCAATAAATTGATTTTGGAGCTTTTGTGGAGGAAGTGGATGGTGAGTAAATGATATTTAGAAATGAGATAATCCAACTGAAAACTAATATAATTCTAAATGGCTAGTTGCATTAGAAAATTTTTTTGATGGCCCTAATAAAATCAATGCAAAACAGACATCTAGTCACAAAGAGGATCTTGAAGAAGTAAATCTGGGAATAGAGAATGCTCCAAAAAAGGTCTACATTGGAAAAAAGATGAAACCTAAAGTCAAAAAAAAACTAATTTCTTTGTTGAGAAGGTACAGACATATGTTTGTGTGGTCTTATTATGACTTGAAGGCATATAGAGAAGAGCTATTTCAAAATGAGATACCTTTAAAGCGAAATGCTAAGTCCTTCAGGAAAAAAGACACCAATAAATCCCACACTACAACCTAATATGTAGGAAGAACTCATGAAATTAAGGGATCCTAGGATCATCAAGTCCATCAGACACTCATCGTGGGTTTCAAATTTGGTTCAAATTAGAAAGAAAATGGTGAAATTAGGCTCTATGCTTATTTCAAAAACTTGAATGTGTCATCATTGAAGGAAAATTACCTTCCAAACATGGAAGCCATGTTACAAAAGGTAACTGGCTATGAGCTATTATCCACGATGGATGGATTTTCAGGCTACAATCAAGTGGTGGTCAAGGAATCTAAGCAACATAAAATAGCTTTCACAACACCATGGGGCACTTATGTCCATGTAAGGATGTCATTTGGATTGACAAATGTAGAGGCCACTTTTCAAAGAGCCATGGTTATGGCACTTGTTGATTTCATAGACATATTTTTAGCTATTTATCAAGATGATCTAACTAAATAAAGTAACAGAAAAAAGGATCATTGTATGCATTTCAAGAAGGTGTTTAAGAAAGCAATAGAATATGGGATCTAATTGAATCCCAAGAAATCTGTGTTTGGGATAAATGAAAGTGTCCCTCGCTAAATATGAGCATATTGCATGTGAAGAGGATGTTGGATCAGGCTTGCCACTATATCCCTTGCATTTTGATTAATTTGAAAACTTTTCTAATGATGTTTATAAGATGAATGAAATTATAGTACAAAGATTACAAGGTAAAGATCTTTGTTGGCAAAGACAAGATGTACAAGTTTCATTGAAGAAGGAACTACATGAGGAGGAAGCATTGGTTTCTTTGTTTGATCAACTACCTATTTTTGTTGAGAAAGATGAAGAGAGCATATAGGTACCCAACTCACCAGCTAATTTGGGACATCCATAAGATATTGAAAAACATGACGTATTGCTAGTTCATGAAGGCAAGGATGAGATTGAAGCCTTAATCTATATGAAAGAGAAAAAGTATAGCCCTATTTTGGAGGTTAATAAAAATTCTTTGCATGAAGAAGTTTTCCAGATTGAACAAACATTCAAATTAGAACTTGTGCTTCAAAAGGGTGATCTTAAATCTAAGGTGAGTCCTCTTATGAAAAAAAGTAAAGAAAATTTTGAAGATGACTCTTTTTTGGGATGAAGTAGAGGTATTTTATTCAAATTAAGATGTCAAACCAGCATCTTAGGAGGAAAAAATTCATGAGCATCAAGAGCATCAAGTGGAAATGGCCTCTTTTCTAGGGGTTTCTAATCACTGGGAGGAAGGAGTAGCAGATTGTCAAGAGCAAAAAAACACTACGTGTTTGGGCATGAGTTTATCAAAAGGATGTCCTATTAGACATCTAGCCTAGATGGAAAGTAACAAGGAGAATCCACCACTTATCATGCTTCTTTATAGGCATGAAGATGAAAAGAAGGTAGAGGAGAGTTACCTTATCTATCCATCCCAGAATAGCTATCAAAACAAGTGGGTATGTGTGTTTGTTCTTTTCCTTGAAGAGACATTACATATGTTTATTGGATACCCACCCTTTCCAAACCCCATGTTCATTGCTCAAAGGCACGAAAGGCACACCAGGTTGATCAGAAAAGGGAGACATTTTACAAAACCAATTAATGGGTTCATTTGAGCATCATTCTTTGTTGGTTAGTATAGGCTAGGTTATGTTTTATTTCTAGGTAATAAGTGTTGTACTTTAGTTCAGTTTTCATTTTCTAAAATGTTGTTACACAGCTTGTTGGAACTGTTTAGAGTCATTGTAGTTTTCTTTTAGTTTAGTTTTGTTGTTCAAATTCTAATAGTTGAGTTATAGAAGATCAAAGGATAGGAATTAACTACTATTCCCAATGGATATCAATAGGCTACTAGTCTAAAATTCTTAGCAAGAAAGCACATACTTTCAACCCAATCAGGTTAGGTTGGAAAAACACTGATGCTTTCTACTTTGTAGAAGGAGAAAGGTACATAATTTTTTTTTGCTAAGGTTCTCATAATCATACAAAATAGTGCCATGATTGGAAATTTTTAGTTTTCATTATGCAATTTTTTACCGGAAGGAGGAATATTACACAATCATTTGTGTAAAATAGCTATTTAGACTCATTACAAGAAGTATGTTTATAAGTTTCCCACACAAGCCGTGGGAATAACTAGATAAGATGCAATAAGAAATAAATTATACATTTGAAATTAAAGAGCATAAGTAAGAGGAAAGGGATCCATCATTTCCTAAATGATGAGCCCTGGTGTTGATTAGCTGCATCTTCAACTCCTTTATTGATGGCTCCAGAGGTATTTGCAAGGGATAAAGAAGTAATGTTAGAGCTTTGGATTCCAATTCTCTCAATATTTCAAATCAACATATATTCAACCTATTTATTATTAAGCATTAGATCATAGGGTTAAAACTGCCTCAAGATGGTAACATAGTTATCATGAAGATCCAAGAAAATTAAAAGATCATCTTATCATCATAAGAATCTTTGGGATTATTAGTTTACTTAACTTATTTGTTGACTGTGCAGGTGCAGGTATAATTTTATCATACAAATCAGTAGAGAAGTCAAAACCATGGTGATACCATATGCATAATCTTCAATCTCATGTGTCTAAAGAAAATCTAAGTGTAGGGATAGTGGTAGTTTTCAAGAAGCAACAAATTTTTGAGTCCAGGGTGTCTTCAAAAAAGATAAAAGGGTAGGAAAGTAATATGTCTATGGAGTCCACAAGTAAACAAAAATCATACCTTAAAAAGCATATTGAAGTCCCAAAAAAATATAGTCATAAATGACTAAGCAAAGAATTCATTATACACGGAAAAGATGATATAATAGTTTTATAGAATAGGATTAATTGCTTAGTCTAAGAGAGTATGGAGATTCACTTGAATAAGCAAGCCAATATAAAGATATTCCTTAGGTTTGGATAGAGTTTTTAAGAGACAAAGAGCAACAATAAGCAATATGATGACTGAAATGAAATGTATAGGGGAAGTCACCTCAAAATCAAATGGAGGACAGATTCCAATATGAAAAGATATTACCAAGAATGAAAAAGTACAAACACTTCATCAACATGTCAAGACAGTTCCTAGTGTACATGATGTACAAAATCATGAGAGCATCAGTAATATCAAGCATGATCACTAAATAATGAATAGTTTGTAAGTAAAATTATAAGGTATTTCAATGCATGACCTCGTAATAAAGGCATATGTATCATGGAAGGGAAGTGACTAGTTCCAAGAGCAATGGTAGGTATTTCATTATTGATGGATTGAAAGATTAGTCTAAATTCCATGAATAGTGACAATATAGAGGGTAGCAATGAAAACTTAGAAAAGTAATCATTGATAATGGACCAAAAGGATACTCAATAATAGATGATAGTTTTTTAAAATAAAATTTCTATAATAGTCCAATGAAAGAGGAACCCTCATGGTCTTTTAATAGTTACAAAGACTTACAATCTAGTTGTAGATTCAACTATTAGGAAAATATAGACAATGCTAAAGAATGATAGCAATGACTCATATTATACAAGAATTAGTAATGAGACCAAAGAAAATTTCAATCATAAGGAAAGCACTACTAGAGCATATGAAGGAATTGTTATTCATAATCTCTAAATAATGAACCTGATGCAACATATTTTAAAGCTCCCTTTGTTAATATGTATCAAATTTTTTATCAAATTAAATTCAAGAAATATCCAACTAGCTACTTGCATGGATCTTGAATGCATTCAGAAATTAAAGGAAATGATAGATCTTATTCATATAAATATGAAATTACATGCTAGGAAGTGAGTTGAAGATGTCTGAGAGTTCCCAAAAATAGCTTCTAGTGAAGGAAACTACAAGTTAGTGTGAGGCATGTGATGTGTTCATGTTGTTGTAGGGATGTTAAGTCTTCCTTGTGAATCAACATAAATAAATAAATTTCAAATTAAATACTCATTTGAAAGAAAACACAATTCCAAAACTTCTGAACAAAGGAGGAAAGGTCTAGAATAATTGGAGAATTCCAAAAAATAGTTTAAAGAAGGGTTTTTCATGACCAACATTATACATGAGCAACTCAAGGGTTCACAAAAAAGCACAATGAAGGGAAGTTCATGACTAACATAGACATAGAAAAAACATGAATTATGTAGAAAGATAAAAAAAATAGATGGGGAGAACACATCAACATTTGGAAATGGAAAACACTCCACAAGGAACGATAGATTTCATTATTCTTTTCATCACACAACCAGAGCACCTACATTTTTTTCTTTCATAGATAAAGAAAAAATATCAAAATTTTCATTAAGAGAGGAAACACACAGAAAATTGAGAATTTCATCATTCTTCTGTGAAACTCAAGAAAAAACAGTCTTGTCTTTCATAGTAAAGAGAAAATCTCTCATTTTCATGCAAAGGAAGATCATACCAACATTATCCTAGTGTATCATTGTAAATAATATTCAAAACTCCAAACCCTTGGTGGCATAACACGGTGTCAAAGAAAAATGAAATGAATGCATAATTAGCCCACTCAGGTTTCTTTTAGGGTTTGTCAATGTAGCCCTAGTTTTGGCTGACCCAACTAGTGTTTTTCACTTTTATTTTATGAAATTGCATAATGACTAATACTTAGACTTTAAAATTTTCCTAATGTATTAAAAATCTCCCACTTTTATTTTTGCATGAGGTTAAGGTAAAAATGAGTATGTAAACAAATATTAAGGGTGATGTTTAATAAATTACCTTAATATTTGTCATGTAAATACAAAAATAAACAATCACATAACAAATATTAAAGTAAATAATAACTTGTTGTCTTCAATATTTGTTCAAATAGTTTATTCTAGTTCCAAAATCATGCAAAAATAGGAGTGGAACTAAAGTGTCAAGCATGCATTTGGAATTTTATCTTTTACTTCAAGTCAAACTATGCCATTTTTAGAGCTCTTTTTGATCAACTAGTTTGAGAGGGGGAGTTTGGAGCTAAATTAGCTCAAATTGTAGCAGTTGTGATCCCCCTTCTTAGAGCTTTTCTATTTTGTTCATGAGAGATATATTTTGAGTGTAGTTGACTGCAAGTGTCAGCTCTTCGCACTTTGGGACAATTTTTCTATTAAAGGAGAAAAAGCTTATCCATTTTTCCTTAGTTCTTTTCTTTTGTCTTCTCTTGGCATTATTGAGAGATTGAGAGTTTTGTAACTCAGTTTATTTTCATGTACCAACAACTTTTTCTTTGAAATCAATAAAGAAAACAGTATGTGCAGGATCATCATGGAAAAAATAGGCCCTTAAGTGGCAAAAAATTTAGAAAAATTAGAGTTAGGCAGCTTGATGTAAAAATTTGAATAAGTTATCTATACTATTTCAAAAATATGGAAGAATAAAATATGTAGCAAACTGAATGTAGTTTCTGACCTACTAGTTTATTTAAAAAATATATATCTATTTGGTGAAAATTTGAAATTTCAATGCAATACCACTTAAATTTCAGGGAAAAAAAAGAAGTAGGTGTTTGTCTAACCACCCTAACCACAAGAAAATGATAATATTTTTTTATAATATTTTAGATATAAGTAGAAGTCTCATGTCCCGTTGTGATGGATATTTTTTGGCAATTTTTTTCAAGTAAATATTTAATTATGAATTTTGTATTACAACTTTTAAAAAATATAAAATCTCGTATTTCTGACCACCTTAACTTGGTCAAAACTTCATGAAATTCAATTTTTTATTTTTGAGTCCTATAGTATTCAAAGCCTAGAATATGATGCATCTTTTAGATTGAAAAAATGTGATACCATTTGAAAGCTATAGATGTTTTTCAATCAGCCTATCAATTAGGACTTTAGTCATAATTCAAATAGAAAATGAAAAATAATTATTTATCTAATTCAAAGTAAAGTATAATTTATATTGGTGGAAATTTGTGAATCTCCTTGAAAAACCCTTTTCGTTCCATTAATTTTGGGTAAAAAAAAGTCGTCAGCTACATACCCTACACATACCCATCATATCACCACTTTTTGGCCCATCATGATCCTGCACATACCAAAAAGAGTATTTGGTCCTATTTGGAGCTTTTATTTTGCATTGTGGATGTATGTTCATTTAGATTTTTATTATGATTCATGTAAATCCTTTATTTTCTTCCTCATCTAAGCAATGTATTTTGAATATTTGTCATATTAAATCAGGTCACATGCAGTGTTAAACTAATTTTTGCAAAGGTTGGTGGTTAAACATTTTTTACCTTCAATACAAAACTAAAAATTGAAACCTTCATGTGAAATACTTAGAATTTTATGCAAAATCTGAATTATGAACATCATAACCAACAACTTTTGTTTCAAAGTTATAAGTCGAGGTTTAGATTTTCCAAACCATTAGTGTATCACCTCTTAGAATTAAATTTACATTTCCAAAGCATCCTTCTTCCATTTTCCCATCAAATCCATTAGTTTCTAGGAGACCTAAAGGGGAACCAGCCCATAATCTAGAGGTTCATTCTCATAGTAGGTTAGCCACAACCTAAGTTTGATCCCATGTTGCACAAGATTACCAAGTCTCACACTTAAATAAAGAGTGCAATCCTTCAAGGCAAAACAACTATGAGAGGAAGGATAACATTTTAATTTTATGCATAAAGTGACTTTCTTTGAACATCTATTTTCAAGAGGAGAAATCTAAAAAACATGCACAGTTCTAACTTTTAAATAATTTAGTCACATGGTAACATATATCACTCTATGCGTAAGAGTTTAAATTATGTTCAACCCTGCTTTCTCGATTTGGTAGGGACTCAAGTTACAACCCAACCCCTGTTTATATATAAAATAGTATATATTAATTTAAAAAATAAGTGGGAGGTATGGTAGTATATTTAGGAGAATTAGTACATAAAAGATAAATTTAATTGAAAATGTTTAGATATAGATCTTTCAAGATATAGACAAGTTGAAGTCATAATTTCTATAAAAAAATGCACTGGTAATGATAACTAAAGATCACACAATATGAATAAATATATGTAATCATATTCCATATATATCAAAAGTATAATTAAAGAAACAAAATTGAATTATGTCTTGACATATTTTACATAAATTTATGTTAGATAACAAGCTATAATTATTTTATAATAAAATATATTTTAATATAAAGTACAAAATATTTTAATTTCACAAACTTGAAAAATATAATATCAAAAAATCTTTTCAAAATGAATTTTCTTTTCTATGATTATTAAATATGAGTAAATATAAATTTGCTCTCTTATCTTGATTTTACTATAGAATTATTATATTTACATCTTTTACTTACATTAGAATTAAGATCTTTATATTTTTAATTTGATAGTTTTAATTTTTTTAAATATATATTAACTGACCTCTTATTATAATTATGTAATATATTAAAATAATGAAACATAAATATATAACATATATTAAATAATTGAAAAACACATAATACAATTTTGAAAGAAATTAGAAAACCTTACATGGATTTTTTTACATTGACTTAATAACATATCTATAATATTTTCTTGTCCAACCACAATTAGTATTATTATTGGTTTTTTCTCTTATATTCATTCTAAAATTGCATATGAAGTCAAATTACTTGGAGATTAGATATTTTACCTATAGATAAGTTGAGAGGCTTCCTATAGTCACAACAAAGACCTAGTGTAAATAAAAACTCTTCAAAAAAAAATTGATTGACAAGTGACAGTACAACAGAGTGAAATGGTGGAGAGTAAGAAATGTTTTATGTGTGTTGTGAAATGGTCGTAAAAATGCAACTAATGGCAGTGGTAGAGGTTGAAAATGATAATGGTTTCACTACATAAGCATGGCCAGTTTGGTTGTCTCCACTACTATTTTAAAGAAACCACTTATTGTGCTACACACTATGCAAGATCACAACTGCTTCATTGGAAGAGAAAATATAATGATGGGAGGGTCATCAAATTGTAACTATTAAAAGTGGAAGTGCTACCATCTAAAAATTATAAATAAATTATTCTTTTAGTTCTTCAATTCATTTACTTTCTTTTATGCATTAAGTTTCAGTGGCCATCTTAGTGGAAATCCAATCTCATAAGGAACTTTCCTATGTCAGTCATCTTAGTGAAAATCAAATTCCAAGTAGGAACATGATGGATCGACGATGAAGATTATTGTGCTATTTCTAAAAATAAGGTATCTAAGTACATGTATTTAAATAATAGATATGTAAGTATACATGCATACTTACATATGCTAGGTATCCTAAACCAAAGGACAATCCACAAACAATTTAAGAAACTAGAAAAATATAAAAATGAATAAAACTAATTAGTTTGTTCTATCATTCCAACATACTTCAAGACTACAAAACAAAACAAAACAAGAAACAAAAAGCATGTAAGAGGAAAAAAGTAAACCTCCTCATTTTACATGTAGATGTAGCCCCTTCTCAGCATTTTTGGAGGATTTCGTTGCAGAGCTCGTTCGGAGTCCCTCGAGGGTTTCAATCCTTGAGTACATTTATGCAACATCTTGGATCAGATCGGAGTTTTCCGTTGGATTCAGAGCGTTGGAAAAAGTCAGAAATGGCTTTCTTTTTATTCATTTTCATCACCGATTGCCAGATCTGCGAGGGTTGTAAGATCGGTGATTTATCTGTTAGATCCAGGGGTCGCTTGATTTTCAGAGCACTTTGGGCCCAAACGGACCACGCCGTTGGATTCGCAGCGCCTAAAAACCCCCATTTTCATATAAAATTTGTCTGATTTGGACACTGTCGACCGGAGAAGCAAAATTGTTTTACCCGAGGGCCGTACGGCCCCAGGCATAGATTTTGAGGCACCGAGTACGAAATTTTTTCAAAAAAATCATTAAAAAAATCAAAAAAATAGTTGATTTTCGGCGCTGCCCGTTTAAAAGGCAGCGCCGCCCGTCCACCACCCAGCAACCTCCACTGCACCATCGTCGGCCCACCTCCGCTCGCCTGAGCCGCCCGCCCGCCGCTCCGGTTCCAGCCCCCGCGGGCCTTAGATCCCAGCCGCAGGTCACATCCGCGACCAGACCCCGAGCGGCAGCCCCCGCGGGCTTTAACCAAAGCATCCGGTCCTTTGGAGGACCACGGGCTCCGCCCAAATGCCTAGTGCGCCAGCCCAGCTCCTGCAGTGGTCACATGGGTGACCAGGAGCTTCAGATCCAGACCCTGCCGCCAGCCCCTTGGTCCGCCCAGGTGACCAGGGGCTTATTTTTTTTAGCCCCTGAGGGCTTTTGGGGGCCAAATCGCACATTTTTGGAGCACATTCACGGAAATGATCATAACTTTCACATACGGTGTCATTTTTTTGCAAACGAGATATCACCGGAAAGCTGTTTGCGAGCTCTACGCATTGGTGCTGGTGAAATTTTCTGTTTTTTTCATTTTTGATGCCTTTTTCTACCTCGGAATTCAGATGTTGCCTTTTTCACTTCGGGACCCATATCTTTTGACTCACTTATCCGATTTTCGCGATTTTTGCGGCATTGGAAAGCTGGTTTCGGCCTCTATACAGATCTGAGGTCATTTCCAGAAAATTTGTAACTTTTTTTATGCATTCATTCATTTTTGTTTCGTGCTCTAGGTTTGCATTTTCACATATGTATCTGTAGTTTTGCATTATCTCCTTATGCAATCATCGGGTTATTGTAATAAATGAACTATGATAAAGTTCCATTCAGGGGGGTTTCATGCATAATAATCTGATTAGAGTGTTTTTTTTCACTTTGATCCCATATTTCATTTTGTTTTGATGGCAACTCGTATGGGTTATCTGGTCTCTTAGTTTCTTTTGGCCACATTTCTTGTCTTGCTTGACACATGTCAGATTCATTGGTTCACACTTCAGATTGAGAGCCTATGGTTAATGATCCACATTGGATCCATCTCAATTTGAGGGCCATGTTTTTGTGGTTATTGTTCCAGAGTCTTTTTTTGGTACTCCTTCCCATGGAAGAGTTTCAGTCACAGTTTGGCATCAACATCGAGATACATGGTTTCCAGATTATGTCATCATCTCATCTCCTATTGCTTCACAGATTCCGGGTTGTTCCCGTTTGGAGTTTTGAGTGTTCAGCGGGTCTTCTATTGCTTTATCATGATTCCTTGAGTCAATCGGTGGCTCTCATCCATTTTGATAGTATCTGAAGAATATTTCCTTTGCCTATATCAAGTTCGTGTTACTCACGGTGTTCTTCCGGTGATTCTTAGCAGTTCATCTCTCGAGGGGGTTTCTCTCTCTTTGCATTTGTACATGAGTACCTGATCAGGCCTTGTTGCCGGGACTCATATTTGCATAATAATCTACTTCTCCCTAAGTTGCACTTATGGGGGGGTGTTGGTGTAATTAATTATTAATTACACTTTGCATAAGTTTACTTAGGTTTATTTAATTCCTAAGTTATAGGAGCTCATCTTTATCTTATCGAGCTATCTTATTGCTCAAGATAAGATTAGGTTTAGGTATCTTTGATTTTATAAAGCAAATTATCTTTTGTAATTAATTGGATCCTTTTCGAATATATCAAATTGCATGTTTTTATGCAATCTCTACTTTTTCGTTTTCCTCTTCTGTGGAAGGTATTTTCAGGTTTGCAATCAGACCTTGGCTATTCTAACATCTTTCAATCCCCACCATGGTAGAAATGTTTCCACTCATCATTGAAAAAATGGTTGGAAGTGTGTTTTTCCACAACTTTCATTTAGAAATCTTGCTCTCAATTATAATATGTTGTTAAATCTACCCTTGAATTTCCTTGATTGGTTTTAGGATCTTCAATTTGGTCTTACAAAATTGCTAGCTCTTCTTATAATACAATATTATATTATATAATATTTTTTATTTTTCATACTTTTGAAGTATTCAAAATTTGATAAATAATAGTTTTTATCTAAAAGTACTTATTTGTAATGTTCTTAATCATTTATAATAATTTTAAAAATTATTAAATGATGAAGAGGATTGAAAACCTCTATTTAAACTTCATTAAGTTTACTATTTAATTTTAGGTATTTATAAATTTCTTGATTTACTATTTAATTTAGATTTTTTAATGCTAGCATGAATGTTTTTCTCTCATTTTAAAATTTAAAATTTTAGTATTTAATTTTGGTTCTTTTATGGTAAGATGAGTGTTTCTCTTTCATCTAGAAGGCAATGCTACCATATGGTTGTAATATTTTTTTCTCATATAAATTTATAAAAAAAATATATTTAAATAATATAAAACCTTTTGTATAGCACCATATGCTCTCATCTTGCTCTTTAAGGGATCTTGATGATTAGAAAGTTTTATATAATAAGAGAATTAATTTTAACACTAACATGAATGTTTTTCTCTCATTTTTAAATTTTAAATGTTATAATTTCATTTTGGTTCTTTTATGGTAAGATGAATGTTTCTCTTTCATCTGGAAGGAAATGTCACCAAATGGTTGTAATAATGTGTAAGATGAAATATAATATGCTATTTTTTTGAAATATTCTCTTATATGGAAACATGAATGTTTGATTCTTATCTTTCTTCCACTCAAACTTTTGATCTCCATATTATTTCTATACTACAATAGTACAACAATATATAAAATTAAACATAATTTATTTTTTAGCTATGGCTTGATCAAGATTTAATTTTGAATCAGAGGAGGATAAGAGGCAATATCAAAGAGAATATCAAAGATAAAAATGAGGAAAGGTGACTGATATTAAGAGGGAAGAGGAAAGAAGAAGACATAATGAGGTTGAAAGACAACGAAATTCTAGGCGAAGGGAAGAAGTCATAGCATGAGAATTAGAATTTGAAAATAGAGACAAAGGAAATATGATTAGGAATAGTCGTCAACAATCATTTAAAGATTTGTCTCATTCTGAAAGAAAGGTAGCAAGTTGATCCCAATCAAGTGATAGAAATAGTAATCCATCCAATGCAAATTCAGGATCAATAGAACGTGTGCCAGAAACACCTATGCATGAAAGTCAAAATGAGATGATTTTAGGTTTACAAGGAAATATAAAGAAAATTCCAAACCCAAATGGAAAGCTTCAAGATGATTTCAATAGATTTCAAATGCAATTTCGATATCAATTAGATAGCGTTAGAATTCCAAACATGTGCTATGTTTGTAAAAAATGCTATCTAGGAATCAAAGTACATCGTACCTTTGAAGGTCCTATATACAATAGATGTTGACAAGAGAGAGGAAACAATATATTTTTAGCTACAAATAATATGGATCCTAGGCCACAACTAGTGGATCTTGCAAAGTTGACTCATGTAGAAGAAATGTTGATTGCATGTGTTAACCCAATACTACAAGTTACACATGCAATAGGTGGTTTGTCTAAATATAGAGGACACACAATAAGTTTTCCACAAAATGTGGAATAGGTTTTAAAAAAAATTCCACATTCAATACAAAATTTTCCAATCATTATTGTTTGAAGAAGGGATCAATGTGGCACAAATTATAACTTTATAGTGAATATGGATTATGTGTATAGGGAACTAAAATACAAAAGAGAACATGAAAAGTTTTATTTAGATGTTATAATTGATGAAAATTCTCTCAATGATCTATCAAGAAATTTTGATGAAAATATTTTTAACAAATTACAAATAGTACATATGGAATTTGATTTTTATTCAAATGAAATCATCTTTGTTGGTCTAGTCATAAAGATAGATCAAGGTAATATAATTGAGAATACAACACCAATGGCTTCTAAACCACCTAATTCCTGGAGAAAAATGGAATTGATTCATGCATTGGTTAATAACCCTAATTCAAATTGAACAACATTGATTGATTCACCAAGAATAGGTTCATCTTCTATAAATGAATATGTTACTTAATGATTAATTTATATGGAATTTCAAACATTGTTCCTTGATGGTAGATGTGATTGGTTAGAATCATGAATGAGGTGAGTGTATCTACATGAATTTTTCAAGCATTTATTGCAATACAAGGATCATTTCTTTTATAGTCATCCAAGCTTTATATATTGCATGATGAACGTTATAATGAGAAAATGTGTACAAAATTCATTTTCTATATTTATAAAATAAATTTTCAATTATTTCCAATCACCATCAATTAGTTATATGAGCATATCAAAAACATGCCATACTCCCATCTAGCTAATAGGTTGATGTAGTTTGGAACAACATTAAGTGGTACAAGGTCATATTAGACAAAAAGTCATGTAGAACTAACTAACATGTTTCATCAAATAGCTTCTCCTAAAATATTATCCACCTTAAGTGTTGCAGACATGTATTGGCCTGATTTGCATGTATTGATGCCAGGAACACAACCAACCACTCCAAGGGAGGCTCAAAATTGGAAAAAACAAAATTTTATTGAATATCCTCATATAGTCACACATTACATGCACTTGAGAAATTCAATATTTAGAAAAGAAATATGAGAAAAAGGAATGAATGTTAAAAATTATTATTACGTATATGAGTGGCAACATAGGGGTTTTCTGCATGTCCATGGATTCATATGGATACATGGAGCACCGAATATGGACAATATTAACTTGTCAAATGAAGAGCAATAGAAAAGTGTTGAAAGATATTTTCATTGTATTATTCATGCACATCCTTAGAGAAGGTGTTTGAGGTTGAGGCTGATATAAATAAGTGTTGAGTTGTTGTGAGATGAAAGAAAGTAAAAAGATAAATGCAATAAAAATGTGACTGATGTGTGTGATATGAATTTGATTAGAGTAGTGTGAACTTTAAAGTGTTGGACTTTTGAATGCATTGAGTTGAAGGTGTTTTCAATCTTTCAAAGAAAGTTTTGAAAGTGTTGGAGAATTTATGGTGGATTCCCTATTGCATTAAGAAGTTGTTCTCTATGTAACATTTCTCCTCTATCTTCTTGTGTTCATTCTGTGGTAGCAAGCCTTGGTTATGAGCCTTTTTTGGAAAGTGTGTCCTATTCTAGTAGTCAACCCTTGTATCTAGGTTTTGCAATTACTTATATTGTGAGCTAATCCTCACTATGGTTTTTCCCTCATTGGTTTCTCCATGTAAATTTGGTGTTGTCTTGTGTATTATGTTTCCATTTAAATTTATGTTATCTACATTTCATAATTAATTACATTAACAGAATAAGGATTTAATGAATGCATGTGGATTTGATTATTGTTTAGGGTTTTGATTTTTTAATTTTCTACAATTGATTCATCCCCCTCTCAGTTTTCTTATTCATTCAATAAATTGTATTAGAGAAAGGTGTGTTGGTGAAGAGCTTAATTGCTTAAGGTAGATATGGGATGATAAAGAAAATTGAATTTCCCTAGATTTCATGGAATAGACTATGCATTCTGGAAGACAAAGATGGAAGGATATTTGTCAGGGCATTGATTTTAAATTTAAAAAGAAATAAAGAATCAGTATACACCACCCATAAATGGTCTGATCACAAGTGATGAGATCAACGCACATGAGGTAAATGCTAAAGAAAAATTTATTCTGAAAATTAGTCTTTCAAAATTTTGAATTTATTAAGGTTAAGAATCTTAAGACTACTAAAGAAGTTTTTGATAATCTTGAAAGTATTTATGAAGGAGATGAAAATGTCAAACATGAAAAGCTACATAATCTAAAGGCATAGTTTGAGACTATGTTCAAATTTTTGAAGATGAAACAATTGCAACCTACATGTAGTTGGTTGGTGAATTGTTAAGTATTATGAGAGCTCTTGGTGCACAAGTTAAAGAGCCTAGGGTGGTAAAGAAAGTTATCATAACTCTTCTTGATGCTTATAGTGAAAATGTATTTGATATTGAAGAAGTTGTGAATTTTAATACTTAATCTAGAGATCAGTTGATTAGTACACTAACTTCTTTTGAGATGAGAAAGCTTGGTTTAAAGAATGGTACAAAAAGGGAGACTAGTTTTAAGGTGGGAAAATCAAAAAAGATTGAAGATTCAAATGAAGACGATCTTGATGATGTGGAAGCTAACTTTGTGAGAAGGATGAAAAGGGGCACCAATAAGTACAAAGGTAAACTACTTTTCAAATGTTTTAGTTCTTGAAATGCAGGTCATTATGGTTCTAGATGTCAAAACAGAGCTTTGAACGATAAGAGTAGGGAAAATAAAAGGAAGATGATTAAAATAACTTACTATGTTAGAGAAGATGTTGGTATTTTTGATGATGAATCTGATTATGGAGATTTTAATGATAATGAATGCTTGTTCTTGGCTATAAAAGAAGAATCTAGTTTTGCTAACTATGAAAGATGTGTGAAATAAAGTGTTCCAAAAAAGAAGGAGAATCTTGAAGGTACTTTGGTATCTACTTTGCTTGTTAAAAAGGATAAGAATTATTGGGTTGTTGATAGTGGTTGCTCTAATCACATGACCGGAGACAAAAGTAAGCTTTTTAGAATTGAATAGTATGATGGTTTATTAGTTAAATTTGGAGATGATTCAGGAGCTAAGATATGTGGAATAGGTTCAATGAGTTTTTACGACAAGCATAATAATGATAATGTTTACTATGTTAAGGGTTTAAGGAATAATAGATTGAGTGTTGAAGACATGTATAGCAAAGGATATAATCCTGTGTTTAACCATAAAATTTGTGAGATCAAAAAAGGGAATGGAACAATGATTACTACTAGTAAAAGGATAGATGGAAACATCTATCAGCTTAAGGGTATTGATGGTCATTTCTTTATGTCACAAATTAGTGATATTTGGTTATGGCACCAGAGGATGAGTCATATGAATTTGATAATTTGGTGAGAATTAGTTTAGTTCATGTAGTAAGAGACCTACCAAGAATCACAAATCCTATCAATGCTATCTATAGGGATTGTCAGTTTAAAAAGAAAGTAAGGAGTAGTTTCAAAGGAAGGGAACAATTTTCTACTAGACTACTAGAATTAATGCAAATAGATCTCTATGGTCCTACAAGGGTGAGAATTCTACAAGGTGTTAGGTATTTTATTCTTTTGATTGATGATTACTCTAGAATTACATGAGTTACTATTGTTAGAGAGAAATCTAATGCACTAGATAAATTCAAGTCATTTAAAGCTATGGTTGAAAATAAAATGGATCTAAAAATCAAATGTTTGAGGTCTGAAAGAGGTGGAAAATTCATCTCCTATGAATTTAACATGTTTTGTGAAGTTCATGGAATAAAGAGGCACTTGTCTACCCCTAGAACTCCTCATTTGAATTGAGTGGTTGAGAGGAAAGACCAAATGATTCAAGAAGTTGGTAGGACTATGATGAAAGAGGAAAATCTACTAGAAGTTTATTGGAGAAAATATATTCATACCATTGTTTACATAATTAAAAAATTACAACCAAAGCTAATAGCACAATGACTCCCTATGAGTTATGGTATAGAAGGATTCCTACTGTAAAGTACTTTAGGGTGTTTGGAAGCAAATTTTATATAAAAAGAGATGAAGAAAACTTAGGAATGTTTGATGCAAGGTCTAATGAAGGTATCTTCCTTTGATATTATACTAAAATAAAAGCTTACAAATGTTACAACAAAAGGCTAAGAAAGATAGTTGAAAGAACAAATGTTAAGGTTAATGAAAACTTAGAGAATTCAATTGCAATATATGGATATGTGTAAAATGAACCTAATTGTAAAGAAGTAGAAGAAGAAAAATCTTGAAAAAAAAATTGTAGGATGAGGAGGAAGAAGCTTTGGAGAAGACCCCTAAGACCCCTAAGTATGTGCAAAAAATTATTCTAAAGATCAGATCATTGGAGACAAGATGAAAGGAGTTTTGACAAGATGCTAAGCTGCTAAAGTTGAGGTAAATCTATGTTTACTTTCTAAAGTTGAACCTAAAACAGTGAGTGAGGTATGGAAATATAAAAATTACATGAAGGATATGGAAAAAGAACTTAAACAGATTGAGAAGAATCATAATTAGGAATTGGTTTCTAGACTGACAAACATAAACATAATTAGAACTAAGTGGGTATTCAGAAACAAGCTAGATGAGAATGGAGAAGTGGTAAGAAACAAAGCATGGATTGTGTGTAAGGGTTACTCAAGAGGAAAAGGAATAGAAATTAAGGAGACATTTCTCTTGTGGATAGGATGAAATCTATAATATTTTTTTTGGAATTTTCAACACATAAGGACTTTAGTGTTTATCAGATGGATGTAATGTCTTCCTTTCTGAATGGTGGATTGGAAGAAGAGATTTACATGGAACAAGCAAATGGATTTTAGTCATCAGAGCAACTAAATATGGTTGTAGATTGAAGAAGAGAGTATACGGATTAAAGCAAGCTCTTAGATCTTGGTATGAAAGATTGGATAGATATTTAATATAGCAAGGATTTAGTAGAGGCACTGTAGATAGTAATATTTATTTCAAATTCAAGGAAGAAAAAATCATGATAGTGGTTATACATGTGGATGATATTATCTTTGGTGGAAATGAAGATATGTGTAATAAATTAGCTAAAGAGATACATAAATAATTTGAGATGTCAATGTTTTTATTCCTTGGGCTAAAAAAAGGGGGGGATTTTATTTCCCTAGTCAAAGTATGTCAAACAGATGTTGAAGAAGTTTGGAATGGAAGCTTCCAAACCAGTATGCACTCCTATGGTGACTATCTATAAATTGAGTAAATATGATGATTCACCTAAGGTTAATAAGAGAAAATGTAGATCTATGATTGGTGGACTGCTAAATCTAACTATTACTAGATCAGATATCATGCATGTAATTTGTATTATGGATATATTTCAAGAAGATCCTAAAGAAACACATGTTGCAGTTGTAAAGAGGATATTCAGATATTTAAGAAGCACTCTAAATTATGGCTTGTGGTATCCTAAGGATATTGATTTCACATTAAGTTCTTATAGAGATGTAGATTAGGTTGGATGTGTTGATGATAGGAAAAGTACTATTGGTGGTGCATTATTTCTTGGATGTAGATTGATGTCATGGTTGAGTAAGAAGCAAGAATTAGTTTCCTTATCCACTATAGAGGTTGAGTATATTCCTACAAGATCATTTTGTACACAATTTTTGTGTATGACATAGACATTGAAGGAATTTAGGATTGTATATGATGAGCCTATCTCTATATTTTGTGACAATACAAATTTAATTAAGATTTCAAATAATTCAGTGATGCATTCAAGGATAAATCATATAACAGTTAGGTATAACTTTCTCAAAGAGAAGGTTATGGATAATGGGGTAAAACTTAATTATGTACCTACAAAGTATCAAATTCTTGACATATGTACTAAGGATCTTCCTAAGGATACTTTCGATTATCTTCGAGAGAAGTTGGGGGTCATTGCCCCTCCTTGTTTGAACTAGATGCATATGGAGATGCATTAGTCTAGTGGATCCATGGACTTATCTCTTTTCTGGAATGATGTTGGTGTCTACCTTTGTGGGGGAGTAGGTAGTGTCATGTCTTGTCATTGTTGCAGAGTTGTTGAATTGATTAGGTGTACTCCAAAGGGGGAGTATTCAAAGTAGGTATTTTTGGTCTTGTGTCAAAGGGATAGAATAATGCAAAACATTTTATCCTTTACCATTGATGTTAAATGGGGAGAGAGAGAATCATGTGAAAAAATTCAAGGTATCAAGGAAAAAAGTTTTCTATTTTGTCTAATCATTCATAGAAAAAAAAGAAAAAAATGTATTTAAAGTTGTGTTGTACTTGATGGTGTTCACATCATGTGTTTCCATCAATGAAAAAGGGGGATATTGTTGAAAGTATGAAGGTTTTTTCAGTTATGTCAACAAGAATTCTACTAACTAGTATTTTCATTGATGTCAACTATGTGTTAAGGAAGTTGTTGCATGATGAAGATGTCGAGGATATTGAGAAAATTGTGAAAAAGAGTAAAACAGGTTATTGCAAGTTGTGCATGTGTAGTTGAGATATTGAGGAAGTGTTGTGAGTACATGGAGCTATATTTTTTTTGTAGTTTTTAAATGTAATTTCAAATGAAGTAATGAGTTGAGATGATTTCTTTAGTACTTTTTTTCTAGAAGTTCTTTTGAAAAAAAAATGATAAATAGAAAAAATTGTATAATGCAAGTGTTTAGAATGTGCTCCAGATTGTGCTCCATACATTTCTTCTATGTCGATGCTATCCTTTTGCATATCTACTACGTTGTTTGAGATTATTGGTGGTTGCTATATTCAAAATTGTGGTTTCTATATTTTTGTTCAAAGGAAGTTGTGTTCACCAGTATTAGAACTAGTTTTGCAATGCTATATAGAGGTTTCTAGGAGAAATGTATTTGATCCACATTTCCCACAATTTATTTTTAGGAATTATGAATTTGAAGGAGATTTAATGTTATTTTTCTCTTTCTTGTGTCAAGAGGATTCATGATTCAGTGTATCAGAAGTTTTAGAAGTGTGTACTTAATGTTTAATGTGTTTTCAAGGGTAATCACCAACTTAGTGTCTACACTACATTCAAAAATGTCCCAGTATTTATGGAAGTGTAGTGTGGTATGTGATATTTTATTTTTAGTCTTAGTTAAGTGTTCTTTTGGTCCCCATTCATTCCTATCCACCATGAGAATGTTTAGGTTCCAACTTAATTTGAATTTGTAAGTATAAAAAATAGTTACTTGCCCTAGAAAAGGTGTTTGAGGAGGAAGTTGATATAAATAAGTGTTGAGTTGTTGTGAGATGCAAGAGAGAAATAAGATAGATGCTAGATCAATGTGAGTGATGTGTTTGATGTGAACTTGAGTAGAGTAGTGCAAAATTAAAAGTGTTCAACTTCTGAATGCAATGCGTTGAAGGTGTATGAAATATTTCAAACAAGGTTGCAAAGTGTTGGATAATTTTTGGTTGATTCCCTATTGCATTGAGAAGTTTTTTTCTTTGTAATATTTCTCTTCTATATTCTTGTGTTCTTTCTATAGAAGTGATATCTAGTTTTGAGCCTTTTTTGGATTGTGTGTCCTATTCTGGTAGTGATTCCTTGTACTAGTTTTAAAATTACTTATATTGTACGAGCTAATTCTCACTATGGTTTTTCCCTCATTGGGTTTTCCACATAAATTTGGTGTTCTCTTGTGTATGGTATTGTTATTTCAGGTTTTTTATTTGCATTTAATAATTAATCAAATTAATAGAATAAGGGTTTAATGAATGCATGTGGATCTAATTACTATTGAGGGTTTTTATGTTATAATTTTCCACAATTGATTCACCCCCTCTCAGTTGTCTTGTTCACTCAACATTAGGGTGTGTTTCAGTCATTTAGATCACATTTTAATTTCAATATTACATTCAAAGAAGTGTCATTTTTTTCTAACATTTCCATACATTTTCATTTATATTCCATAAGAGAATTCTAGAAAAAACCACTATAAAACTTCTTTTCACTTAGGAACAGAAACCTTAGACAGTAACTTAAAACATTCAATTTTTTATTTTTCATAACCCTGTACAAAGACCCATTCACCAAGGGGTAACCCAATCCTTCTACTGATGTTTAAAAAATATTTTTCATACATTTTTATCATTACATTTTTATTTATTTTGTTGGTAATAGTTGTCTATTTTGGAATTCTAGAATAGTGTTATTGCATGTTAAATAAAGTTGTCATTTTTCTCAAATTTTGGAAATTTCTAAGAGATTTTCTATCCAATACATGAATTTTTTAGTTTATTAGAATAATTCATCACATTTTAAAAATTATTACATAATTTGGGTTGATTAGTTTTCATTTTGCAAGCATTCAAAACCCTATTTTGTTACACCACATTACACAAATTGGAAACTCATAAAATAGTAGAAAAATAAATCATAAACGTGGAGTTGAAAAATGAAACATAGTTTATCTTTGTTAACCAAACCTCTAGAAATGACACTTTTGAAAATTCCATAGTAGGACCCAATCACAATTAGCTGACCCATTCCTCCAAAACTAATATCATAACTGAAGAATTTTTTTTCATTTACCATCAATTCTAAGGTTTGTAACCTAATTTTTAGATAAATGGCATGTCCATAAATTTTTTTCAACCTTGGTTAGCTTAAACTTGCATTGGACATTAATAATTAACCTTGGAGAAAAATTAGTCATCTGATCATGTGTCAAATCTCTTTTAGCAAGTTCAATGTACACCTCTCAAACCCTTTAGTCATGATGAATTTGATGTGTTAGATGAAGACCTTGAGGATTAATCTCACCAAAATCATCCACTAAGGCCTATAACATCCCAACCCAATAACGAAAAATCAATAAAATTATACCTCAACTCATAATTTACTCACCTTCACAATAACCCCAAGTCTAAAAAAAACCAATACTCATCATAGGACCACCTCAAAACCATCTAAAATCTCAAGGTCACATCATCAATTTTGAAAAGAAACTCACTAGCAACCATGTATCACAACAACCAAGTTATGACATAGTTTCTCATACATACAACACAAGAAGCAAAGAAAACCAAGAAAAATACAAGCCAATCCTACATCAATATCCCTTCCACAACCAATTTTACCTAGTGAACTACACTACCACCAAGTAGTGGGAGAGAATATGATCTTTTTGAATGACTTCACAATACTCCAGCCAAGATCTTTTTGTGGGACTTGATTCAAACACCATCCTTTTGCAACATGGAATACTTCCAAATGCCTTTCAAAAAATTGTGGTTCATCCTAGTGCATAAATAAATTATGTAGTAGACCTAATTCAAGGTATGAATTCTATTTATGTTGAAATTATTTTTCATCAAAATGAATTCATTCCATTGGACACAGAAAATCAAAATGTTGCTTTGATGATATTATTTATTATCAACAAAGTTAGGATTAGGAGCACTCTTGCAGAAAATTGTTCAAGATTAAAATGTTTGCAATGTCATCCTTTTGGATAGAATTAAAGTGAGCAAGACTGAAATTCAACTAGATTCCTTGTCCATCCATGGTTTTATAATGTTGGAATTTTTTTTGGGTGTAATAACATTACTTGTAAAAGTAGGTAAAGCTACATTATAAACTCCTATCCATGTTATGCCTCAAGAAATTTCATATAATCATCACCTAGGTAGGCCATTGACTCATGAAATGAACGGATTTACTTTAATTATTCACCATATAATAAAGTACACTTACCAAAAAAGGACTATATAATAAGAGACTATCTAAAATATAAAAGTTGTTTGCAAATAGAGAATGGAATAAAGAGTACTTTGAAAACATTAATACCAACCTCAAAAGTGGAACCCTTGCAACATGATGATAAATATGATACATGATTGTTGTAATATTATTGGGGTTCATTATATTTCACACCTACCCTCATGGAAGAATATAAAGAAACATAAACAACATCATACAAAGAAAAAAAAGTGGCACTAATGGGTGCTGCAACAGTAGTGGTTTACAATTTCTGGGAGATCCTGATTTTTACTAAAATCACATAATTTTAGAAATCATAATGATTTAAGCCTTGAAATATTCCATTTAAAGGATTCCAATTGAAGAGGGTTTGATAAAACCACCTTAGATCAAGCCCCCTTGGATAGAACCCTACTAATTTTAAACCATACCTATAACAGAGTCTCCTTTACACCTATCAAAATGCTGATAAAATACCACTTTTGATTTACCTTTTGGGGGATCAAATGAATTCATTAAAATTTTTTTTTTGTAATTTTTTAGTCCTTATTATAAGCTTCCAAAAAATTATAATTTTAATAAAATTTAATTTGATTATTATATTTATTTTTTATTTCTTGTGAATGTAGGTTTTTCACCGAAAATCAAGCTCTTTGTTTTGCACATGTGGAAAAATAGAAAATTATCAAAACAAAAAATTGAAAAATATGAGTGCACCAGATATTGAATTCCTTGATCCAAAAAAAACAAAAAATGAATTTCGATACATAGAAAAAAGTTACGCTATACGGTTGCGTTATCTCTAAATTGTAATTGGTTTGAATTTGAAACTTAATTAAAGAAAAAATATTCAATAAAAAGCTATCTAACAAAATGGAAGCACTAGATATTAGAGTTACAAATCTAAATTTGAAAGAATTATAATTTTATCCTTCCTTAAAAAAAGTTATGCTTTATATGTGAGCATCACTTTTAAAATGTTGTTTTCTGAAAAAAATTAGTTTTTGAGGGAGATGGAAAATAAGTGAAATTTGATTCCAATTTTTTTTGAAAAAATGTATTTAGAATCTACAGACAAAATTTCACGAAACTCTAGTTTGTATCATCTTCAAATTCCTCACGGTTTAGCTGCTATAGGTGCCCAAAAGTGAAGATTTAGTTACAAATAATAATTTTAGTGTCCAGTTTGGCCAAAAATTGTAAACCACTATTGTGGGATCACCCTAATCTCAACAAAATGTACACATTTGACAAGATTTGAACCCACAACTTCAAGAAAAGATGAGGATAGAAGTTATAAATCCACTTATGATGACCAAAAAAATGAGAAACCTCCAACTTCAAAAGAGATTGGAGCTATTTATGGAAAAGGGTATCAACTTCTAAAGCAATCTAGGTATAATGGAAAAAGATGTGGAGTGAAAGAATAAGGTATTCAATTTCCTATAGAGCCTTTAACATACAAGAGAAAAAGAGAAGACTTGGTTATTCTCCCTCTAAGATAATGAAATCATCAAAAATAGTTTCACTCAATGTCCATGTTATTATGTAAGATTATCACAAGATAAATCTAAAGTTAAAACATCTTGAATTGATAGATCCTACAAGAATTGGCATGCCAATAGACAACTTTCAAAATGATGAATCACTTGTAGACTTTTTTTGAGTGTATGACACTTTTCCATGTTATCACCATAATAAAAGAAATATCTCTTGTTTAAATCGTAAGAGATATTTTGGTGAAGGGGAAAAATTGGAACAAGAAGAATCTCAACAAATCCCTATTATTCCAACTCAAAGTGCATTACTTGTAGGAGATACCTATTGACACAAATGTTTTACACACACACCAACAATAAGATAAATTCTTATAGAGCACCACGAGAACCTAACATTCTTTAAAGAATCCACTAGGAAACCTAAATCTAAGGAAAACCCAGCTTAATCCAAAGGCTCATTTATGTCAAGTCTTAATGCACTAGGTTCACTCAGGGTTTGTTGTGATTTTTCCATTAAAAATAAGGGGTATACGATTATTAAGAATTGGCTGGTATCCAAAAGATAGAAACATAACCTAAGTTAGATCATTCAAATGTTACACAATAACTCCATGAAATCAAATAATTTACAATAATATTTCATGAAACTCAAATTACTTGCATACATTCAAGTAGATTTAATATTAAGCATTAAACAACTTCATGGAATTGAAATATTTATAATAAAACTCTATGCATTTATCAATTTTAGTACATTTTCTTGAATATAAAGAATCTACTCTAAAATAAAGCATAAAAAGTTACTGAAATATAAAATTTCTTCCAGGTATTATCCACACATGTGTCAAGAAATAACTAAACTAGAGAAAAACATTCTATACTTCACCAGATTGCTTCAAATCTAGACATAGAATGATGCAAGTGTTTAAATAAAGGGGGATCATTTTCCACAAAATAGTGTCAATATGCACCCTTAAATGGCACATCACACAGCCGTGTATGATAGGAAAAACAATGAGCTATTGAACCATATATTTTGTGAGTGTGAAATGTTATCAATCTCTTTTGCTCAATGAGGGTCTTTCACCTAAAGGAAAGAGATAGATCCCACACCCAAAATCTAGGTGGTTCACTCAAATTAATGTATGTATGATGAAATTATGACTAAATTAAATGATATAAATGAAACTAAGTGATGAAATTGATTGATTATTGATGCAAAACTAATGAAATATGTAATGTTTGAAAACACATTGTGTAATGCAAAAACACCTAGAAATGTAAACAAAACTAAACAAAAATGCATGAAACTGAAAGTATACACTTGAGATATCGATGGAGACTAGAAATGACTTATGGAATGCTATTGATCCTGATTTTTAGGCCTGTTGGGACTCATTCGCCATTTTGGGCAAATTAGTCCCAATTCTGTGAAACTGTTCCAAAGCCACTTTCAGACAAATGGGTATCCAAAAATGTAGAAAACAAAAATCAGGCTTGGAAGTTGGACTCATTTTCCACCCATGGTGAATGGGTCCAATTTTGAATTTATGAAGATTCAAAGGTGGAAATAGGAGCCTTCAGTCTGCAGTTTCTAATTCTCTAGGTGTCTAGTTCTAAAACTATCAGATTCGAGCCTAAAAGTGGTTTTTTGTGGGTATTTTTACTTATCTAATGAAGAGATGACTTGAATAACTTTTCAATTCAATCTTCAATGATTTCTAAGCTTCCAAGATGCCTAAATTTTCAAAGAAACGAGATAAGAGAGAGAAATGTTGAATGTTAGGACATGGGGGTTTGCCTTGGGAAAACACCTTTGTAGGTAATTAAACCAAAATGATGAAATAATGTAATGAAGCATGAAACAATGAACTCAATACCTTGCCATGATGTTTGATCTTCAATTTCTACAACAATGGAGGAAGATTCTACCCTTGAATGTCTTAAGAGGCTATCTTGATGACTTGCAATGATGAAACTCTTACTTAACTTGAAACAGAAGATGGATGGTGAATGAAATGTGAAAATGAGTTAATGGATGTGAATTAGGGTTTTGAGACTTTATTTTATAGGAAATTTACCTTATTTTTCTCGTAAATTGGATCCCCAAGGCTGACATGAAGAAAAACAAAACTTAAATTCTAAAATTTCTTGCTCAATAGTCAAAAATGGTCCAAATGGGCTCATTCAACACCTTGGGTGAATTAGTCCCACCTGGCAGGGACTCATTCGCCACAAGTGGTGAATTAGTCCCAGTGGGGCCCACTTGACAGCTAGGATGCTAGGAAGTAAGGAAATAAAGTTTGTATGATGACTTTGTTGGTTATTTGACCAATTTAAGCATCAATATGCACAATATGGGGTAATAGGGGCCTATTAGTGATGAGGTGAAGGTCAATTAGGGCTTGGGACACATAATTCAAAGTGAAAGTGTGATTAAATACACTTTACAACACTAAAATGAGGTCCACATAGCCTAGAAAGACACAACATCCAATGTGAATGTGTAAAACAAATTACAACACTATATTAACATTAATTTTAATTCACAAGCCTTCTAGATTGATGTGAAGATGCAATTAAATACATTTTATAATGTTGAATTAAGGGAAGATGGGTTCATTAAGTCTAGAAAAGTGTGAATGTCATTTACAACACTTTACAACACCTTTACAAGACATCATTAAATGCATTTGAAAGGGTCCAAGACCTAGTGTGGATGCGAAAAACACCTCACAACACCAAATCAAGGTCTCATTAAGTCCAATTTATCATTAATTATTCCCCAAATCAAGAAAGATTCCTTTTTATGTAGTACATTTAGCCCCCACCTTAGTAAGAGGATGAATGTGCTTCAAACTCACACTAAAGTAGACATTCAAGAGAGGTCCAATCATACCAATGTGGATGGTCTAGGATAACAAAGACCAATAAGGTGGTCAAGCCCCCAGGATCTAGGATCCCAAGTCAAACTAACATAAGTGTGAGAGGAAACACATAAGATGAATGATTTATGGTAAAAAAAATCATGCAATGGCAAGAACTAGAAGGAAGAGAAATGAAAATGAGGTGGATCAAGATTTGATAATTTCTCTAGCTAGTTGTGGATTAGATCTGGGCTATTCTTCCAAAAAGAAAATGCATACTCACTCTGGGATGACGAAACTCTTGGTTGTCAGTTGGTTGAGAAATCCCAAAAGGTGAGAAACATACACTCAGTTGGTATGCACTCACAAACACATAGTTGGCTATGGGGAAATTCGTGCCCCAGAATGGGCTTCCTGCTCAACCATACCAAAGTTATACCTCCTAATAACTTTAATAAGGCACCACAAAGGAAAATGATTTTTGAACTCTATGAAGTAAGAAAAACTTTGTATGCTTGACACTCATAGACATTGTTAATGCAAGGTAGTGTAAGGAATGTTCAAAGGGATTTTTCTTAGTTTGTGCAAGGTCTCATATTAGGGAACATCGTGCTTAATGTTTTCAAGAGATGATGTGTTGAAAGAAGTATCATGCTCTTGGAGGGAATCAAGCCCAATGACTCCAATAAGGAGAGGATGCATCACAAGAAGAAAGAAATCACCCAATGAAATGTGAGTGGTGATGTATGCCCCCACTTTAAAGTGGTTGCGAACACCAGTACAGTGAAAAATTTCTTTAAAACAGAAGAAAGAGGCATGATATATTACTTGGAAATCCCTATGCCAAGTCATATGTTTCTGATAAGCTATGTCATGAAAAGGGGAGTATGTCACATGCGAGCCAACTTAAGGAACACAGTCCACATCGCAAACTTGTTCTTATATATTCATGAAAGGTTAATGACTAGAAAAAGGAGGCAACTACAAGTGACATATGAGGATAAGGCTACTTAACCCCTTGCCCCCATTTTGTGCAACAATGATGAGCCAAAATGGTATGTGGATGAAATGCATGATAGAGTGAAAATCAGTATCAATTAGAGCAATTAGGTGCCCCATATAAGGAAGAATAGAAAACTCCTAAAAAATATTGGATTTTATGACTCAAAGCCTTACATTCATTAGTGGAGTGACCATGAACTCTGTGATAGGTATAGAATGAAGTTTTGTAGTAAAATTTCTTTCGAGTTCTTGGAGGGAGGGAGATAAAGTGATCTTGGAGGAGTCTCGACGAGATACCCTCTTCATCAATAGGAGAAGTGGTTTATGTTGTTGGTGGAAAAGAGATTTCTTGCTTAGTACAAGATGTCATACCTATGCAAGGTTCTTTAGATTGCAATATTTTTTTATCACTCTTATAGGAGGAGGGAAAATCTATCAAATGCAAATAGTTGGTCTCTTGTGAGATGACATTGACATTAAGTGAAGGTGTATTTATTTGTTGTATGATTTGTAAAGGAGAACAATCAAGACCTCTAGTGTCTATTAGTTTAGGATACTTTACACTCAAGGTTGGCTTAGAAGAATGTTGATGTTTAGGGAAGGCTTAATTAGTTCTATCAAAGGACAATAACCAAGACCATGAGTTGTTCATTGCATGCTAGGATTGATGGGGTCACGAATACCTTTCTATCTAGCACCACATCCTTTTCCACTATAGCTAAGTTTTTTTATAAGTTCATAACCCTTTCTATAAAGCTTTTTCATTACTTTTGAATCAGGTGGTTGTTCATTGTTGTGTTCGTCAAAGGTTGTTGTGTAGTTTGCTTCTTTGTCTAAAGTGGTTGAGGCGAATGCTTTCGAAAGGTTGTTTGAATTTTGTGTTGTCATTATTGTTTTGTTTATTTTCCCTTATTTGAATCTTTGTGGATGATTTTTTACTCTCCCATGAAGTCATGTTCAAAATCCAAGGAACCCCAATCATCTTCTAATAGCATTGTGACTTGTTCAATATGTTGTTGTTTGTCTTTTTTTGTGTGGGTTCCACTTGTATGGTTAGTGTTAATTCATTTAAGGGGTTCTCTTTATTTTTCTCAAGTTGCAAGACACTATAAGGCTCATGATTAGCGTCAAGTATGCACACTTTTTTGTTGTAGATGTATTTCATTTTTTGATGAAGAGTGGAAGGTGTACCATTCATTGCATGAATCCATGACCTGCCTAGAAGAAGGTTATATGAAAGATCATGAGGCATAACCTAGATCAGTGTGTTCAATGTGACTTCTCCAACGATAATAGATATAGTGATCACACAAGCGGTGTCTTTTTCACATTGTCAAAGCCCTTAATATATAAATATTCTAGTAGAATTTTTCACTTATCCACATGAAGCCTATCCAAAAGGTTTACACTACACACATTAAGGGATGAGCCATTGTCAATAAGGGTTCACTTTATCCCTATCCGATAGTATTGAGAAATGATCATGAAAGCTTCATTTTGTTTTTGCATTTCCAAAGGGGGAGTTCACTTTGGTGGAAAAAAATGTTAGCATTTATTCCTTGGATCATTATTGCTATTTCAATTGATTGCACATTCGAAGGGACATGAAGTTGTTACAAGGCTGCTTGGATCATATTGTGATAGTGAGGGGATGCTTGAATAAGATCCCATAAGGATATCCTAGCTAGAGTATTCTTTAGTTGTTCAACAAGATTGTACTCCTGAATGTGTGAATTTAATTGAGTATCTCTAGGAAAAATGAGATTTGGAAAAGGTAAGGGTGTTGGTGTGGGTTTTTGCTATTGTAGATTACTTCTATTGTTATATGAATGAGCAATGATATTATGACTCGGTTGTGCAAGAGCACCACTAAACAATCTTTTTCAATTTAGGATGATACCAAGTAGGATTTAGGGTCTAGTTATGTTTTGATTCTATTATGATAAATAAGGTCTCAATGACAATTTTTAATGATAAATAGGAAATTTTAGTCGATATAGGTGGTTTGAGTCTTCGGGGGTTAAATTAGTAAAATTGCACAAAAAGATGTAATTGGAAAAGTGCAACAAATATGAATTTCAATGGTCATGGAATTCAAAAAGTATTCATAGGTATTGGATAGTTAAAAAATAATTTGAAAATGTATTTAAACCCTCAAAATTCTTGACCATGAGGTTGTTGAAGTTTTTATTGTGTAAATCAATCAAGAAACAAAGTTTTTCTCTACTATTTCCTGATTTTTAGAACTTTGTTTACTTTATATGACTCATACAGTTTTGTAGATGCTTTGAAAAAAATTATCTTTCATTGTGGCATGTTTTAACTCTCAATTGAATCCAATTTGAGAGTCCTTCATTGGAATTTGTTGAAGTTTTCCATACTTTCCTGAATCTGCCCTGTTACATAGAATAAGGGTTTTGTTTGAGATTTAAAATCATGAATTGATCAATCCACCAACTGTCAACCCCCGTAACTCAGTGGATTGATCTGTTTTATGTAGGTCTAGTCATTTTTAAGCTTTTGAAGGTCGAGGAAACAAGTTGTATGAAGATGATGGATTCCCTAGGGTAGAGTAATGGTGTTTTCTATGTGAAATGAAGGTGTTTATATTGGGTTTTGATAAAATGGTGATGGAATGGTCCATGTAATGTATTTGTGAGCATGTGCAGGGTATTTGGAGACTTTTGAATGTTTTGAATTGCATTGGGAAGCCCAGGTATATGGAATTTCAATAAAGCCTTGTGTTTTGTAAGAGAAAGGAGGGTTTCATAGTATAGCACGCTAGAAGGTCTGAATCTACAATTTGATGAGATATTATGTTGTTTTGAGTCACAATTCATGACTATCAAAGGGTTTTGGGTGTTTTCCAAATGTTTAGAGGGTAGTTTCTTTGGAAATTAGGGCTAATTGAGTAGCCTAGAAGCAAGGCAGCCTATTGAAACTTGATATTGTGAAATAGTAACCATATGTGATCTTTTGATATGGTGTCTAAGAGTATGTGGTGAACCTTTATGGTTTGTGTTAGGCCACTGTATGGCCTTCTCTAAAAGATAACTCTATTGTTTGGTTATTGATGGCTACAAGCCTCATAGAGGGAGTTTGAGTCAAATTATGGGATTTGTATCATAAAAGAGTTATTTCCTGATTGTTGTTGGTCAATTTCAAGTTGAAGAGATTCTTTTATCCACCTTTCTTGCATCAAGTGGTATCAGAGCCTAGTTAATAGATTTCTAGTTGGTGGTTTGGTTGGTTTTTGCAAGTTGGAAGGTGAAGAGGCAGCATTGTCAAGATGCCTCCCAAAGGAAGCGTAGTTGCAAGAAAGATGGATGAGGAGGCTAGAAAAATAGAAGACTTGAGAAGACATACAGTTGCACTGAAATCAAAGACTAGAGTGGACTTGGATGAAAGTGATACTAAAGAAGAAGATACTTCCATTGAAAAAGAAGAGATGGACCCAAATGATGTAAGGATACTAAAGCTTTTGTAGGCTGTGAAGAAAGAAAAACATAGAAAAATGGATGTTCCTTCCAGCAGCAATCAGAGACATTGTTTGATCATTTTTTCATGTTTGTTCTATGATAGAATTGTATAAACATTTTATTCGCTAAAACTTGTATTAACGTCTTTTAATCATCTTTGTATCTCTAATCTAGGATTGAATGGAATTCCAACCCTGATTTGATGTGTGGGAATATTTTTTCCTACTTATCTTAATCAGATGGAACTTTCTTTAGGTTTTGGATTCCTCATGCATTTATCAGATCAGATTTATGCTTTTCTACAATCTAATTATTGGAAATTATAATCACCCCTACTCACTTAAATATGCCAACTGCTCCTAACAACTCTGTATCCTCTATTCTGCAGTCATATCTCAACAAACATTAAAGGAAAATCTCAAATTAGATTTGAATGGTTTTTTTGGTTGAAAAAGGTTTTTCGCTTGATGTGAATGTCAAGTTACTAAAAGTTGTAATTAATTAATTTTCTTGTGGGTAAATCCTTCTCCATAGATTAAAGGTTTTTTTTATTTTGTATGGAATTGTATTTTGTAACTTACTCTCAAGAGTCCAACTCTCAAGAGTTGTAAATAGAAATAATGAATGGTTGTGTTTTTCATGGAGCAGAGCTCAGTGAAAGTTAGAAGATGTAATGAATTGTGTTTGTGTAAGAAGAAGCTCAGTAATTTTTTGTAACTGTCCAATGTCAAGAGGTTGTAATGGTGTCTTTCTGTATGAGAGATCAAGCCCAATATGTTTGGAGAATGCAATGGTAGTTGTTATGTAGAACTATTTTGATTGAATCAATTTAAAATATCATGTTTTTTTAATTTCTAGGTAAGTTTTTTATGTTTTCTCCTACCATTGCATTCCTACAAATGGTATCAGAGCCAAGTTTGATAAGCTTATCTAGGTTGAAATTTTGCATAAGCAAATGTAGTAGCTCAAGTTTGGAGAAATTGTTTGTAGATCTGTAGTCGGTAGTAAAGAGGAGTCTGTTGTGGTAGATTATGTTAAGTTGTACTTTAATGTGAAGAGATTATAGAAGTGAAAGTTCTAACATCAAATTGAAGATAGAAAGAGGTCACTATCCTAAAGCTTATCAGTTGAAAGAAGAGTTGAAGTTGTTGGAAAAGAAGGCCAGTGAAGTATTTGAGATCACAAAAGTGTTTTCCCATTTGTTGATTGGAGCAAATTTTTTTTTTCTCAAAATAAGAAATTTCTATTGTTTGGTATGAAGAGGGTCACTAAATAAGCTACCATTTTTTAGAGAAAGGATAGAACACATCTAGTCTAGCTCCTAGCCACAATGATCAAAGAAAACAAGGGAAGTTGTTTTGCCATTGTTCATAGTAGAGACCTTCATTTCTTGTTTGGAAGAAGGAAGTCGTTGAAGAAGAACTTCCATAGAATTTGAAGACAAGAAGATCCCTGAATTTCCTAGAGAAAGAGTTGTTGTACGATGCCCCAAATTATAAAAGAGTTAAGTGCAGTTTGTGTAAGGAGATAGTGAGTGAAGAAAAGATCATTGTTTATTTGTTGAAGAGCAAGGTGCAACCCAAAGGAAGAAGTCTATGTTAAAAGATCTGATGATAGTTTGCAGCTATGAGATGAAATTTCATAGAGAAGATAGATCATAGAAGGGAGATTAATCATTTAAGTTGTAGTGAGAAGTCATCTAGAGGTAGAATCACTGCCAAAGAAAAGAGGCAGAGGACAAATTGAGAGCTGATTGGAAAGTATAAAATTTTTTCTAGTTGGTAGAATCGCTACCAAAGAAAAGAGGCAGAGGAAAAATTGAGAGCTAATTGGAAAGTATAATTTTTTATTTTTTTTAAGATCTTGTTTTTCAAGCTTCGGTGTTGAAAGAGAAGAGAGAATCTCAGTTTTTGGAGCCACAACTGGTAAATCTATTTTTTTTTGTTTTTACAATGGATTCAAGTTGAATGAAAATTTTGTATTGCTATAGCAAGTTTGGGGTACTCTATTTTTTACTTTATTTTTTTTCTTTGTGCCTTATCATCAAATAAAAGAGATGAGATTGTTGTTGGTGGAAGAAGATAAATTTTTGAAGAGAAAAATCCCCAAGGGAGATTGGATGATCCAAAAGAAGTTGAGATTGTAGTATGAAGAGAGGCACATAATATTATACAAAGCAAATCCATTTGGAGAGAGTGAAAGATTGTGTAGAAGAGCACATTTAAAGTCTATAGAACAAAGTAAGCAAGAGGAGCTGGTAAAGAAATTAGAGGAGTATATCAGCAATTTTAGGTTGTGAAAAGGAAAGTGAATTTGTCAATGGTAAAGAAAAAACATAGTTGAATGCCACAACATTCTATAAGTAAGTTATAAAGTTAGAAGAAGAAACTAAAGTTAGGATCCCCATGCACCAACAGTGTGATTCTATGAGAGGTGTTAAAAAAAAAAAAGTGTTTGACACCTGAATCTACAACAGACTAGTTACAATTTTTTCCAGAGCTCATGAGTAGAGCATCCCAATAGCAAAATGGGATTTCCTAGGTTCAATCTCTAAAATTTGAAGTTTGTAGATGCTGAAGGATCAGTGAAAGACTAAGAAAGCAATTAGAATTCGTAGTTGTGATTAAAGGGGTGTGTTGGAAATTATAATCACACCTACTCACTTAAATATGCCAACTTCTCCTGACAGCTCTATATCCTCTATTTTGCAGTCATATCTCAACAAACATTAAAGGAAAATCTCAAATTAGATTCAAATGGTTTTTTTGGTTGAAAAAGGTTTTTCACTTGACGTGAATGTCAAGTTACTAAAATTTGTAATTAATTACTTTGCTTGTGGGTAAAGCCTTATCTATAGATGAAATATTTTCTATATATTGTATGACATTGTATTTTGTAACTTACTCTCAAGAGTCTAGCTCTCAAGAGCTGTAAATAGTAGTAAGAATGAATGGTTGTGTTTGTCATGGAGTCGAAGCTCTGTGAAAGTTAGAAGATGTAATAAATTGTTTTTGTATAAGAAGAAGCTCAGTAAGTCTCTATAACTATCCAATGTCAAGAGGTTATAATGGTGTCTGTCTATATGAGAGCTCAAGCTCAATATGTCTGGAGAATGCAATGATAGTTGTTATGTAAAACTGTTTTGATTGAATCAATTTAAAATATCATGTTTTTTAATTTATGGGTAAGTTTTTATGTTTTCTCCTACCATTGCATTCCTACACCAATACCCTTTTCTTTTTCATTCTTTGATTAATATATTAATTTGTAGAAGGATGGTATATTGTTTGAGTTTTTGGTTATAAGAAAACTATTCTTTGATATAATAGTTGGCGTTTTGTTTTTATTTGTCTAAGGGACATAGGTCATGGTACTTGTCAATGTAAAGCCATGCCAAAAGACCAATTGGATTTTGTGATGATGCACTCACTTTCATTTGACTTTATTTTGTATGCATTAACCTCTCCTAAGTGGAGGGTTAATACTTGTATTGAAAGAGAACATTCCACCCCCAAATGAAAATTTAACAGAGAATTGAACTACTAGTAAATTTACATGTAGTAGCCTACAGTTCATTCGATAAATATTCTAATTCATTCCTTCCACTATCAATTGTAGTTGAGGAAGTAAAATTTGAATTAGAAGTCAAATCTGGTATTAATGAAATTGTTATTATTATATCCCATATTGAAATGGCATGATTTTTTTAAAAATTTTGTTGTGTTTTCCTATAGTAGATTAAACTTACCTTTAGTTGTTTGCATATCCAGCTAAAGTAAAGTAGAATACCCTTAGGGAAACTTTTTATGATATTATATTAAGTGAATCTGTTAGTGAAATTTGAAGTGACGTGATTTAGAACTAGAGTCATTGCTCTATTGTTAAAATTATAACTTGCTTCTATATCATAATTTATGTATTTATTTTTCTATCATATACATTACAAAAATCTTGTTTTGGTTCAGTTTTTATAGTCTATCAAGAGGTTGATAGTACTTTTGGGGATCTAGTCTTTTTCATTTGATCACTTTACATGGGTTGATGTCTTTATCTTTGTCATTATTTTATCTGTTGTTTGCATTATAGTTTTTGAGTCTCTACAAGTTATGAATCATTTTTTTGGTGTGTTTAAGGTTTGTTAATTTAAAATGTGTTAGACTATTAAGTTATTTGAAGTTTCCTATCATATATTTAATCATTTCTTCATTAATTTAATGTTTTTTTTTAAATTATAAATCTTTTCTGACATTTAAGCATCTAGCTATAATATAACTTATGACACATTTTTCAGTTTCAACCAAAATAGCTACATAGTCATTGCATGTGCATTTCAACCAATCTACCTACACAATTTCAAAATTGTCATACAATTATTTGGCATACCATTGCACACCAAAGTGAGTTTGCTAGTATAGATTATTTAAATAGTTTTAAGATATATCTAAAGATATCTAGAGAGGTTATTTAATAACAATAAAAGGTTATTTTAATTTAAAACATTATTAGTCCCTATTTAGGTAGTATTATAAATTTAATGTAGGTAAATATAAAAATAATTGAAATTTTGTAAAATTTATATTATTTTTTATATAACCAATTTTTTATTTGATAAATATTTTATTAATTTTATTAAGATATTTGAAATAATTTTAATGGATAAATAAATTATATATTTTTCTTATGCTAAAATAATCAAATACAAAATAATATTATCAAGGTGCTTTATTTTTAAGTATGAAATTAAATTTTCTACTACCTCACTATCTAGATCAACCTTTAGACTAATGTATTATGGTTATTTGTGAATAGAATATTTTTTATCTAGAGAAAGATATGTCATTAAGCTTATCTATTTTTCCCCCCTTCATTATTAAAGGTTTGTGGAGTGAGGCACATTATTCCTTAAATTTTTTTTAAGATAGTATTGATTGCAAGATGTAGGCAATGTTTGCATAAATGGAATCTAATTATTTAACTTTTCCAACTAAAACATAGTTAAACAATATTATAGATGATTCTTATATATGTAAGACACTTAAAACCCTTACTATAGACTTCTATGTGTAATAAAGAATAAAATATATAAGGAATGCATCATAAGGGTGGTTAGGGAACCTCAAGCCCATATTATAGCTATAAATAGTAATATTAGGAAATAACAACATAAATATTTTCATAGACATTAATTGACAACAAAAGTTCAAATTATTGGGAAAGATATAACCCAAAAAGAACCCCCTCCTAAATGAATTTTGAGCAACCTGAGAAATTAAAAAAAAATTCTTCAAGAAATCTATAGTTATTGGTGTTTCTAATAGACATATTACGTGATAAATAAGGATATAATAAGTATCTGTCAATCTTTCTATCCACTATATACTTCCAATAATATTTATTTGGAAGTAGGACTCTGGTAGATAAAGATAAAATAATTACATCTAAAAAATAACACAAAATGGGGATGTTAACGAAAATGGAATCCAAAATAGTATGATATGAATGTAGACTCAAGAGAAGGGTTTTTAAAATAGTACCATATAAATGAAAAAACAAAGAGAATTGTATCTAAGGAATTTTAGTGTAAAATTCAATCATTAGCTTAGATGCAATCCTTACAAACTAAAAATGATAAACCCTAAATAAGTGAAAATAAATATGAATAGAATGACCTATTTTTATATTATCCCAATTATTCTTATCATCTAGAAAATTGATTCAATGTATGCCCTTCCTTAGCCCATCTTTGACACATTTTCTTCTCTTCCATTGTTCTTGCAAAAAGTCTTTCTTGATTAGTGAATTAAATCACCCTTGCTAGACTCCTATGGTTTGAATTAAAAAAATCACACATCCTATGCTAGATGCCTTATTTGAAAGGGTATACAACCATTGTAAATTGAAAAGAATGGTTTCATTTTGGGAGTTACCCTATATTTCAACAATGCCATTCATTTTGGCTAGTTCACTTTGCCTCAACTTGTAATTCTTCTTTTCTACACTCCTATTCTTACCCTTTTAATTATTATTATTATTTTATTTTTAAAATGGTAGGTATGGTATTTTATATAGGTTTGTTTAATCATTTTCCTTTATTTTTAAAATATTTGTGTTTAATAATACCTATCAAACAATAAATTTATTTATTATATTTAATATTAATTATTATCAAAAGTTAATTCAGGAATTAAATTGGGGTCATTAATGATACCAAAATAATGCACACTCATAAGAAAACATGTATCCAAAGTAAACTATCTAATCACATCCTCAGTGAAAAGTATAGATATTTAGAGAAGCCCTATTGGCTCTATTGGTTGATGAATGAACCAAAATATATACTATGAATGTATACTAGGTAGCACTTTTGATCAACTTATGGCTAGGATATGACATTCAATGAAATGTATTTAAAACTAAGTTGTAATTAGGGATATATGATAGAAAGTTATATAACCCATGTATTATTCAAATTAGGAAATTCTACTTATTTTGGTACAAGAGATATATGATAGAATTTTCCTACTAATCATTTTATTCCTAGCATATGCATATAGTATATGATTGGGATTGTCATTTATTTGATTGTTAAGCAATGTATGATGTGTATTATTTCATATGTCATAATTAATTTAAAATTATTCCATTATCCTTTATAATATTCTTATAACCAAAACTATAAAACCTTTTGGAAACACCTATTCTATAACAAATTAACTATAGACACCTAAATTTGGACACTTCATTTGTCCAAATTTACCCCTTTTTTGTCTAAATATCCTCTTATCTGCATTAATTAAGTAATATCACTATTATTTAATTAATACCTCTAAATTTCTTCTAATCTCTAAGGTATCTAGTTAAATAATTAAATACCTTACCTCTTTAATTCCCCTTTCATCAAATGAATTAAATAAATATGACATTTATTTAATTCCTCACATGTCACCTCCTTTTCTTTAACCCTAATCAACCTCCTAATCTCTTCATTAGGGATTTGCACATGCCTAATCCTTGATTAGGATGTGTCACATCCTCAAAAAATTTCAAGTTGGCCTCTAATCTTCCATAACCACTAATTATCTTCTAATCACTAATTAGCTAATCCAATCAGCATCTTAGTCAACTCTCCCCATCCCCCAAGGAATTTTTAATTCCTTTTTATTCATCCAAGGCTCCTCTCTTCTCCATGTGAATTTTTAATTCACTTTTATTCCTCCTAGAATCCCCTTTTCCCATGCATCTTCTAGAATCTTTGACTTGCACATCAAGTCACATGTGGACAAGTACTTCCCTTTTTGGAACCTTGTCTTCTCCATGAGATTCTTCCAAGGATGTGAATTTTTAATTCACATTTATTTTTCCAACTACTTTCCCATTCCCCATGGAGATTTTGAGGAATTCTAAAATTCCTCAAAAGTCATTTTCATTCTCACTTGGGGACAAGAATTTCCTTTTTGAGGAAATCTTCTCATCCCCCAAGGTGTCATGCCCATAATTTTCACTAGAAAAAAAACAACTACCATTTTTTTTTAATTTACATTAACCTAATTAAAGTGAACAATCGTCATGGTACAACACTAAACACAAAAATTATCAATTATATTATTATTCTCAATAATATGCTCCTTACTACATCCCTCATAGAATGACAACAAACCCACACTTTTGTGTTTCAACTATTGCATTAATCTCCTAGCACAACCATTAATCCCCACAATAACAATATAAGATTGTTTATTGAGTCATAGAAAATTGGGCCAAGCATTGTATTAGTGTGCCCCAAGAACTACCACAATTACAATTTGACTAGCATGAGTATCAGATCACTTTATTTACATAAAAAAATAGAAAGAAACACAAGGGAATACTAATATCAAGAGGGTTTGTTTTATTACAGAGAAAGGACATATCCCTTAAATTTCCATACGAGTAATAGAGTAAACATGCATGGTTGTTTAATATTTTAAAGTTAGTATAATACAATAATAGTCAAATACTTATTTATTTATTTGTTTAATTATCTATATATATAAATATATATATATATATATATATATATATATATATGATACATTTTCTTTTTATATACATAAATAAAATCCATTCTCCTTAAAAAGTGATTTTAAAGTATTAATAATAATACCCACTTATAACCTAAAATATTATTTTCTATATAATTTATTTTATTCCCAAAAACTAAAATAATGAAGTAAATTATTTCTCTCAAGAAAAAATAGGGTAATTCTCATTCTTTATTAGTCTTCTCTTTACCTATACTCTTATCCTAATTAATATGCCCTTTTTTAAAAATAAAAATAAAAATAGAGGGAATATATGCTCCATTCCTTTAGTTAAAGAATATTAAAACATAAAGAATACGTGGCAAAAGATAGGGTTAGGAAGTCTTAATGTGCCATAGTGTTATGCATCTAAAGTCATAGTTGGCTATCTATTCAAAATGTTGTCATAAAGAGAGGAGCGCTTTTTTTTTTTTTCTCACAGATCAATGTTATATGTATTAACGTATGTGTAAACAACATTACGTCCACTAAAGGAATTATTGAATTGCTCATACTAGCAATATTAGTATCATTATTGCTATGTGTTAAAGTGTGTTGTATCAAGACCTAAAACAAACAAAGATAATAAATTTATTTGTTGCATCATTTACACAGACAAAGATAATAATTTTATTTGTTGTACCATTTACACTATGGAAAACGTTGATTACCATTGATTAATATCATGCTAAAAATTAGTGTCACGGTAAAATTCTTTAAATTCTGCATTTACTGGGCAATAGCTCCAAAAGTTTTAGGTTTGAATATTATATATATATACGAGTTTTCATTTAATCTTATCCCATGACCAGGTACCTATAGCATACACCATTATAATAGTCAAGCTATATGCTCAATGGAAGAAATAATAATAATAATAAAAATTAAAGGATCTCGTAATGCTAATAAGCTAAATAGATTCATTATTAGGAGCTTGGCCGTAACTTCCTTGTTAAAAAGAAATACACTCTAAGACTCTGTCAAAACCTTAATCTCTTGCTGCAGTCCACATTATTACCCTTAACGATGAATCCAGTAATATATTAATATTAGTTCTCATTTTCATATTAACCAATGTCCATAAACCACATAAGTAAAATTAAACCAATAGTGAACAAATAGGAATACTAACGTTCCTCACAACTTCTATTGCATCCCGCTGGGTTGGAAATCTACTAAAATATTCACCGGCATACGGTTCAGAGATGGAGCTTCTAATAAGTTTTTGACCTAACCTTCAATCAGATTTCTACGCTTATGACGTTCTTGCATTTAAAAGAGCATGGGTCAAAACTTAGGATGCAGATAGTTGTGTCAATATTGTGCTGGACAAATATCAATGTCAGTGCCTGACAGAGATCTTGCTTGACTGATGGCTGCTTACAATGCCAAGGCGTGCATGCCATGCTAACGAGAAGGAATTCAAAGAATAGTTGTCCACACGATAGTGGACGAACTCTGACTAGGGCGACATCTACACTTGACTGCAGTTATTACATGATTTAAAATGAGGTCTAGGGTCATTAGTTTAGAGCCACACTATTAGAGTGGGTCACTCAAGAATTGAATGGAGTGAAGTATTCAGCTAGCGACTACCCTTTTCTATATTTGATATTTCATTCCCTTGTTCTTTGAAAAATTATAGATATAAATACTTACCTTCCCCTCATTTAATGTTGTATTACACAATACTTGTATGTTTGGCCTACATGTAGAAGAATTTTAGCTCTTATACTCTGTATTGAATGTAATCTCTATCAGTCATTATCCATCAAAACGCTTTATATTCTGCTAGATACATTGCATAGGAACCCCACACAAGTAGGTAGAAAATTCAAGATTCTTTGTTAAGTTTCAACTGAGGAGATATACAAGATATAGACTACTGCTGGGTTATGAGACTCTCATTCAAGCTCACATAATGGCTTACCAGGTGACACTGCGCCTGTGTGTGACTTATGGCAAGAGCTCAAGGGAATGGGAATCATTGCAACTCAACTAGAGCATATGAAAGATAATCCATAAATTGGTATTCTACAGGAATAGGTTGATTGTGTGTGATTTCCCCAAGGTTAGATTTATTGTTGTTAATGAGGTCAGTGGTTGTGTTATCAACTACTGGGAACTAAATCTATTTAACAGATGAATTTGGTACTGGCAGGCCTCCCATTCTTTGTACCATTTTGTCTGTCGGCACCATATGCTTTACTTCATAGATTCCACAGCATACATTTTATCATTTCCTATCCACATACATATATGTTAAATTTCTTATGAACATAACTGCTTAGTTATGCAGGGTAAAAGACTATCTTAAATGGGCAGGTCCTCAAGATAGGAAGTTGATGTACATGATCAAGGTGTTACCTACGCTTTCAAAAGTGAGCCCTATTATTATCCATTTTATCTATTTATTTATTTTGTATGAGCAGTCTGATGTGAAAATAGCAGTTCAAAAAAAAAGGGCATTGGTTACATTGAGACTTTTTGTTCTTATTATGCATCTACATAAGTTAAGGATTATTTCCCTTATGTATTTTTTTTAATGAGGTCGATGGCTACATTAAGTAAATTTTATCAAGGAAAAGTATAGTCCATAAGTATTATTGGACAGTGTAGCCATCGATTAAATGAACATCTTGAAAGGAGGAAATCAAGTACTTTCCATTCCACCCCAAATAAGATTTTTACCCATTTTGAATACAACTACCACGGTTTTCTTATCACTAAAATTTCATTTAAAACTTGAACATTTAGTTTTCAATGCATACAACGTAATTCCTTCAGATGCACATTTTTAAAAGAGATCTAAACAAACATTGTTTGATTGAATACTCTATTATTTGAAAGGATGCATCCCAAATAATAAATTTCTCTTGAACAACAAATGTAACTATTTGCTTCAACCACTTCATTAACAAGAATCATTAAATTTTAACCATTCTATACTATGATTACACACACCACCAAATGAGCTGCAAACTATTAAACAAGATCTTACTCTTTCCCATTTTCTTTCATGATACATCAAATCAATAGCTTTCCATTTTACAAACTAAATTTAAGAATCACAAAGGATGACAAACAGCTAAATCAGGCTTCCTCTCCACTCTACCATAATTGCATCATGGAGCCTCGTGGGCTCTAGCCATACCCCTGAGCAAGGTATTGTCTTAGCTCCATGATGATAAATGGAGTCTTTTCTCATTTTAACAAAGGGATAAACTAACATAGCACAAATTTCATTCATCTAGGTTTCCTACTTTCTACTTTCAACCATGATCCATACATTACGTCACCTTCTTACAATAAAAAGTAAATGAAAATAGGAAGAACTTATCTCTTTTCTTTGTGGGTGTAAGTAAGGATTGAACTCTTTCATCCATCATTCCTCTCCATGCCAAGCCATCTTCACTATCTCCCCAAATAGGTGGACTCCTCTCCTCTTCTCATTCTTTCTACAATCTTCACTAAAGTTCTCCAAGAGGAGAAGTGTGTAACACCCTACTCATTCTCCCTCTCCAACTATATAGGAGTTTCAACTTGCAACTTTTTGGATGGGGAGGTGTGGAGTGTACCTCCCTTCTTCAATGAGAGTCTTTTCTCATTAAAGAGGCAACATGCACTTGGAAAACCCCAAATTTTTTCACCTCTCCATCCTCTCCTCAAAATTCGTCACTCTTCATTATAAGGACTTTTCACGAGTCAAATCATGTCCTTGGGACCCTATTGCATGTCCACTTGACCCCAACCACTATGGTATAGACCCTAGGGGGTTTATTTTTGTATCCCAACCAAGGAAAATGACCAACAACCCTTTTTAAAGACCCACTTAAAGATCCATCCGAGTTTCATACTTGCTTAAGGGTTCCCAACCCCTAACTCACATAATTAAATATTCTCACAAACCAAAATAAATTATACCTTTGATATCAACCTTCACATCTTAATCTATCAACATATTAACTTCATATCCTCAAGAAGATGTCTTTTGATTTTCTCTTGATGGTTCATCCTTCACATGCTAACACGGTTACCTCCTTGCACAATACCAACACTATCATAAGTACCAATTTGATATCACATAAATCTGGTAACTAAATATTTTATACTTTAGATATACAATAATCCATTTAAATTTCAAATTTTTTTCACAGTATATGAGTGTATTCCACCTTCATGGTCATGACAATAAACAAAATGTTAAAAGTAAATGCAAGAATATCACCAAAAGATCACCTTATTTATCATCCAAAATATATCTAATCATCAATTTAAGATCATATCACAACTTAGGTTTAGCATTAATCACATGTGAAGCAGGTTCTTACACAAGGTACTTTCAAGTTACTTGTCCTTCCTCCACGTCACTTGTCCTTATTCCACCTCACTTACACATCATCACTTCCTAAGCCACTTCACATTCCACATGTCAAGATGTGAGGGCTTGTGAGTCCTCAATTCACCATAGCCCTTCATCTTGGCCTTGTCGCCTCAATCTCAACCATTGAATTCTCTAGAGAATTCAAATTCTTCTATAAATACCCCCTCCTTTCTATCATTTAGGGACATTATGCATTTGATACCAAACTCTTGCCATTTTGTCATTGGAAGCCATACTTAGCCAATTTACATATTTTTCCTTCATCATAGCACTTGAATCCATTAATCATCCACTTTCAACCATCTTGCATCCCATTTTGCATCTTTAATCTCATTTTCCATCCAAGGAGCATACACATCGAAGATTGAAGAGCCGACCAAAGAACAACTTGACAAAGTATAATCATTTCATTCCATCTTTTTTGTTTAAGTTCAATGTTTCACCCAATCTTGAGGTGCTAGGTGTTCTTCATTGTTTCTTGCATTTTTTTTGTTGATGCATGTTTAGGAACAAGGATTTTCACCTGATCACATTAACTAGAGGATGTAAGATGCTGACAATCAGATTTTTCCAGATTTGACAGTTTTCAAAAATTGTCAAATTTTGCCATTTTAGGAAACTTCACAGACATACCTTTGAGAGTCCAATTTTTTCCCAAAAAATACCCAAAACTCAGATAGGATGAATTTCCAACTAACATCCCAAATTTGAGACATGTATTCTAAGTTATTAACAAAAATGATTTTTCAAAAACTAAAAAAAACACTAAATTGCTATTTTGAGGGTCAAGATGAAAGTTTGAAGCCTCGAAAATGTGTCGAAATGGGGGCCAACCGACTCAAAGTCTATTGGGAATCCACATGCCATCTCATAATGCAACCACCCATAAAATTTTAGCCCAATTGGACACCCAAGTCAAAAGTTATGGCCTTTCATCCCCTCTATCTGAACATCCATTTCCTCATTTTGTGCACTTGCTTACCTATTCCAAACAACTATTTTTGCCCCTTTTTCACTAAATAGTCAGACCTGCCCTTGAATAGGCGTACCTACCCCTTTTAGTTGGGCGGACCTGCCCTTGAATAGACGTACCTACCCCAAACAACTATTTTTTCCCATTTTTCCTTGGATAGGAAGAACTACCCTTGGATGGGCGGACCTGCCCTTGAATAGGTTGAATTTTCCCTTTTAGTTGGGTGGACCTACCCTTGGATGGGTGAAGCTTCCCTTGAATAGGCATACCTACCCCAAACAGCTATTTTTGCCTATTTTTCACTGAATAGGAAGACCTTCCCTTGGATGGGAAGACCTGCCCTTGGATAGGTGGACCTACCCCTTTCAGTTGGGTGGACCTGCCCTTGGATGGGTAGACCTGCCCTAACTTGGGCGAACCTACCCTCCAAACGGCCTTTTTCACCCTTTGTTTAGTCATTTTGAGCAACCATTTGCTCGTCATCAACACTTTTCCATAAGTCATTGTTTCATCAACCAAACCACATAGGTGCTACTTAGAACATCATTAGAGTCCATATCTATCATCAAATAATCCATCCCACTCATCTAGACTTCGTTTTGAGGGTTTTCATTTTTATGTCGGAACTTTCAGAGGCCATAACTTTTGACTTGGGTGTCCAATTGGGCTAGAATTGTATGGGTGGTTGCATTATGAGATGGAATGTGGATTCCCAACTGACCATATGTCGGTTGGCCCCCATTTCGACACATTTTTAGGGCTTCAAACTTTCATCTTGACCCTCAAAATCGCAATTTAGTGTTTTTGTTTTTCAGTTTTTGAAAAATCATTTTCGTTAATAACTCAGAATACATGTTTCAGATTTGGGATGTTAGTTGGCAATTCATCCTATCTTAGTTTTGGGTATTTTTTGGAAAAAAATTGGACTCTCAAAGGTATGTCTATGAAGTTTCCTAAAATAGAAAAATTTGACAATTTTTGAAAACTACCAAATCTGGAAAAATTTGATTGTCAGCATCTTACGTCCTCTAGTTAAAACCTCTGAACTTGGTGTAAAATCAATCCCATCACATCCTCCAATCATCCTAATTTGAGCCTCAATCCAATCCTAATCTGAGCTTTAGTCTAATCTCAATCTGAGCTTAACCAAAATACTAATTTGAGCTTTAGTCCATCTGCAGCCAAATCTTTGGGTATTGAAACAAATCTTAAAATCCCTCCTTCTATCTTCTTCAATTTAATCCTATTCATCCTTTCATCCATTCCAAGAGTCATTCTCCCCATCTGAGCATTCGTTCATCCATTCTGATAAATCGTTTACTCATTTCAAGCTTTCATTCATCCCTTCTGAATAATCATTTCCTTTTTCCAACCAATCATTCATCTATTTTAAACCTCCTCTCATTTTGAGTAGTCATTCACCCATTTTGATCAATCGTTTACTCATTTTGAGTAATCTTTCATCCATTCTGAGCTTTTGTCTCCTCGTTCCAAGAGTTGTTCATCTAATATGATCAATCGTTTACTCATTTTTAGTATTTGTTCATCCATTCCTATAATCTGCTCCCCTAATTAGATCATCGGTTTCTCCATTCAAATCCCCTGAACTTCATTTCAGGTTATTATCCAAATTGACCTATGTTTCTGAATTGATCATCATCCTTAACATCTACTTAGGATTGTTATTTGTCCTGAGTTAGTCATCATTGTCAGCCCAATCAATTCGCTTTCAATATCAAAGTGAATTTGGTGCCCCAATCATCTATTTATCCTTTAATCTAATCCATCAATATCCTAAGTGACCTAGGGTAATCTCTTAATGGAGTTTTCCAATCCCTTTTGTCATCCTATCTGATCCATCATTCGATCTTATTAATCATCGATTGATCTTATCCAATCCAATCCAATCACATCCTTATCTAATAACCTTCGACCCAATTAATCTACTTCCATCTTGAAGCAGATTCGGTGTCGAGATCATCCTTTGGTAATCAAATCCAATCATTAGAATCAATCCCATCACATCATCTAATCATCCTAGTATGAACTTTAATCCAATCCTGATTTGAGCTTTAGTCCATTTCCAATCAAAATCTTTGATCCATCCTATTTATCCTTTCATCATCATGATTCCTTATCCTCCATCAATAGTAATCAAGGGAAACCCTAATTATGTCGACAACGATAATGAAAATATTGTCTATTAAGAAGAATATGACATAGATCCCCTTGACGCTATCATCACTAGTAAGCTTTCTCCATCCACTTCCCATAATCTAATCACTCCTTCAAGCTATCCCATTATGACTTCATCCATACCTAATCACATTCCTTATGCTACCTTTGACAAAGGATATCCATTATCTTCCTCACCTACATCCCCATCATATCCTTCACTTGCATCATCGCCAACATATCCAACATCCATGTCTTCCTATCCTAATCCACCATCACAATACCCCTATCTTAATCCCCCATCCACATCCTCCTATCTCATTCCTTCATTTGCATATTCCCACTACCCTAATCCTCGATACCAATCTACCCATCTTACTCATACATTCACACCTTCCTATCCCAATCCAACATCCAGATCAACCTATCCTAATCTAACATCCACATCTTCTTATCCTAATTCATCATCCACATCTCCCTATCTCAATCTGCCATCTCAATCTTCCCATCCTAATCCACCATCCCAATACCTTTATTACAACACACAACCCATATCCTCTTGACCTAATCCACCGTCCCAATATCCCTATCTTAGTTCCCCATCTACTTCCTCTAGCATCGATCCACCATCCATGTCATCCAATCATAATTCACCATACCAATATCCCTATCTTAACCCTTCATCTAATCTTAATTCCCCATCTACTCCTAGTCCTACATCCAACCCTAATCCTTCATCTACTCCTAGTCTCCCATCTACTCCTAGTCTTCCATCCAATCTCGTTCCTCAATATAATCCTAATACACCAATCCATGATCCTTCATCTACTCCTACCTTGCCATCTTAGCCTAGAGTATGCAATTTTCTCACTCTAAAAGTTCTCCAAGGACTTATGACAAAGCACACATCCCCCACTCCACCACTTGGAGTCATGGAACCATGCCATGCCAACCCATCATCCATGGTCACTAGTCATGAGACCCTTCTCCAACCCATGCCTATCATTGTTGTTACCACCCCTAGCACTACTCAAACCGTTGAAATCATCAACTCCACTAAATCCATTGAGCCCCCATCTCCTACTTTGAGAGCCGCTAAACCCATCAAAGAAAACCAAACCCCATCACCATCTTCTATTCCTAGATCCACCCAATCCATCAAAGACACCCAAATCCAATCCACTTCTCCTACCCCTAGTATCATTGAAATACATTTCGATGAATGCTTTGAATTCATCATCCTTCCATCTTGCCCACTTGAAGAGTCCCTCCAAGACTCCATCATCATACCTCCCACACATGATGAAGCTTTCCAAGAGCTTGATCTAGAGCATGCTAGCATATCCCCTTCTCCATCTCAAGATCCTACTAACTCATCCATTCCACCTCATGCTCCCCTTGCCACTACAAATCCACTCCCTCCATTTCATGATCCCTTATCACCCTCCAATCCAACTAAAGATCATAGTCCCCCATTCTCCCATCACATGATCCCCTTGTTACTCGAGATCTGACGACTCCATTGCATGAGCCCTTATCTCCCACTACCACAAATCCACATCCTATCATATCCCTAATCCCTCTCTTGATACCACCCATTTAGATGATGCTATCCCATCATCGCCATCTCATGATCCTCCATCGTCGCCGAAACCTACTATCCCCACACCGCTTGTATATCCCCTTGGTACTCTCACATTCTTCCATGGTGGTCTCCTTGCAGAAGAAAATCAAAGCATGTATACCACCCATCCTCCTCCACCTAATAATGGACTTGTATCATTCTTCTAGAATAACAAAAATCTTGTCATGGATCGAATGCTTAAGAACATGAACTATCAAGGAAAATGTTTAGGCCTTCATGAGTAAGGTATTTTAGAGCCCATCCAAGTCAAAGAGCACAACTGCACATGTGGTCTTGGCTATATCTCTCAAGACTCACAATCTAAGAATGTTGGTACAACCTCTAGACATCCTCAATGAGCCTCTTCCAAAATAAATAGAGGCTCTTCCCATCACTCCACTAGGTCATTCACTGCCATCCCCCCTCCTCCATCATATCACCTCAAAACAACTATCCATATTCCTCCTTCATCCACCCCATCCATTTTGGGTCCTTACATCCTTACATCCACCATCTCCCATCCTTCATCTACTCCATCCATCTCGGGTCCTTATGTCCCTCCACTCACTATGTCTATTTTGGGCCCTTATATCCCAAAATCACCTCCTCCATCTTCTCCTATTCATCCTTTCATCCATTCATCACCTATCCATGTCATCCATCATAAACATCCCACTCACATGTCCCCTAATTAGGATCAACAAAGGAACGTACCCGCACATTCTCCATCTACACATAATCCCCATAATCCTACCTCCATCGCTCCACATCATCCATCTCCTCACACCCATCCCATTTCTATTAAAATCACTTTGGATGATAAAGTAAAATGCATAAATTTAAACATCCATATGAATCAAAAGCTCCTCATGTCTCCTCTAAAATACATATTGAGGAAAAGCGAAATAAAATCTGTAATCAAAATCAAATCCACAGGTCTCAAAGGCCCACCAAAGCAAAAATCAAAACCATGTGGATCCCAAAGAAAAAATATGTAATAACTTCAAATGAAAAATCTATAACAACATCCAAAGTTGCTAATCCAAAACCTAATCATACACCCCTTTCATCTCCTAAACCTATTTTTGATCCTTATGTCCCAAAATTCACTATCCCATCTCATCCATTACCCCCACATTCTCCATCCATTAATCCTCCTATCTTTTCACATACACCACCACATGTTCCAATGTTGGTCCTAAACTCACTACCCAGTCACACTCCTACTCCATCATTCGATCCATACCCTTTCCAACATCCCATCCATTATCTCCCCTATCATATCCCTCTAATTTATCTTCTTGCATAATCCATTTATCCTAATAAGGTTGTACCAACATCCAATAGTCGCTTCACACATGGGCTCTTAATACCTCGTATGGAACTTGATGCTTGAGTCCTTCATCCATATCCTTATCACATATCTTCTAAATCCTCTTATCCACATCCACATCTTTATCCATATCAACCCACATCCTATCAAAAAATACAAAAAAATATATATATCTATAAAAATAAAAAATAAAAAGTAAAGAGAAATAATTTGTCGAATGGTGAAAACTTGGCAAACAAGCACCTTGGATAAGTACCATGATGAAAACCTGGCAAATAGAAATTGTGCACAAATCCCCATCCATCCTTTTCCACACTTGGGGTCAGCTTCCTGATATGCACTCCCTCAATCTGCTATGCTTCCTGCTATGCTTCTAGCTATGCACCCATCTTCCTGCTATATGTCCTCTTCTTTCATCCCCTCCATCCCACCTATATTTGGCATCCTACCGTCATATCCCATTTATCTCCCATCCCTCCATGCTTCTTGTGATCTTGATCAAAATAGGGGCACCTATCTATGCATGGTTTGGACACCTCTTAGTATGCATTCCCTTCATCAATGCTCTAGTGTATTCCTTAGTCACCCATCCTATCCTCCTCTAGTTATCTCCTTTATCTTCCCATCCACTCATCTTGCGTCCCTCCTGCCTCATGACACATGACATATTTAGAGTGGGGGCACTTACCTCCCTTTGTGACATAGTCCTTGGAGACATCATCCATCATAACAATCTCTTCCATCTACCCATCATTATCTTCCTATCCATTCAAACAATCCCCTCCATCTCCCCATCCTTATCTTCCTATCCAAATAATCCCTTCTATCTCCCAATCCTTATCTTCATATCCAACCAAACAATTATTTCCATCTCCTCATCCTTATCCCTATATTCATCCATCATAGCATCCCTTTCATCTCCCCATCCTTATCTTCCTATCCATCCTAACAATCCCCTCTGTCTCCCAATGCTCATCTTCCTATCCATCTAATCCCTTTCATCTCCCCATCCTTATCTTCCTATCCATCATAACATCCCTTTCATCTCCTCATCCTTATCCCTCTATTCATCCATTATAGCATCCCTTTCATCTCGCCATCTTTCTCTTCTTATTTGTTCATCCCTATCCTCATCCCATCTTGTAATCCCTTTACATTGGTATCTAGCTATAGTCCATTCCCCATCCAATCCAATGTCATCTATCTCATCGTCGTCACTCCTGCTTCCTTTGTGCATCTTTCCAATCTCCTATCACTTCTCATCATTCATCTCTCCACTCTATCATTCTCCCAATTCATCTTTTGATGATTTGGATAACTATCCCATCCTTGAGCTTCATTTGATCACCATCATTCTATCCAATCAACTAGGTCTACCCTAACTAATCATTTTGGTTCCATCATTTTATCGTCTTATCGAGGTTATCTCATCATCCCTTATCCATTGTTTGTCTTTGGTCTTTTGGTCGAACTACGTTGCCCCTGTGCTTTTACGTAGGCAAGGTTGATCATTTGATCCACCCTCGAGGCTTTTTTCCATCCTATCTTGGTAATCCATCAAGGTCTTCATTATCCTCTTTCCACTTTTATCCATTGTCAATCGTCCATATTTTATCAAACTACGAGGGTTCTGCGCTTTCTCGTAGGAAAGACTAATCTCAGATCGGCTCCTGAGCCCCTAGGTCTTTAGGGTGTGCTAGTCTCATGTCTTGTATCCCATGTTGTGTCATCAAGTATGTCCTTATCTGGCTGGTTCTTCACAAATGAGATCCACTCGTATCATGAGATTCAATCGGTTTCAAATTTTTTGGCATCATTTATCGATCTTTTAGTTTAGTATCCACCTTTGGTTTCAACAAGATGCATCCTTCCTAACATACCTCATCAACCCCACCCATCCTCTTGATCCTATGGCAAAGGACGTTTGAAATTCATTGTGATCTTTTGATGATTTTGGCTTTTGTTTGAGCTTCCTAGCATCACTTGTCATGGTCGCCATGATCCATCATATCATGGTGCATGGTTTGAGAAGAAAAAATAGGGGCATATCTTGATATTTTTCTATTTGTTGTTGTCTTCTTGGTTGTCCAACGTAGTACCCACCAAGATCCTCAAGGTCTTGTGTTATGCTAGGGCATCTTTTTGTGCTTGTGGCTATCCCAATACTTGGACCAATGAAGGTCTTCATGACTTTGGGGTATTGGGATAGCCTTCTTGTTTGTTGTGTTTGTCTTATGCATTAGACACGAATCAGCCTTGGTTCTTCATACACTGGCATCTTGTGTCTTATGTTATAGCAAAAATCAGTGCTCCAAAGATGGAAAATTGCATTAGGATTGCATTTCATTTTCCATTCCATTGTTGTGCATGTATCCCCCATCCTCTCATCTATCAAAATCCCCCCCATCCATTCATCCTTCATCACTCTCCCCTACCTATCCATCAAATCTCTTATCGTCCTCTCTTCAAACTTATTAGAATAATATTGATTGGTTATTCTACACATCTTGTCCTCCATCATTTTTATTCCTTTTATCTATCTCCCATCCCAACCCTATCCTCATCAACTCTCTCTAGCACAAATCATCTAATCACATCCCTAGTCTTGTCCTAAACCTTGTTACAAGCCTCGATCCAATCATCCTCATCATCATCCTCATCCTCTAGATGTATCCTTCCCTCATCAACAACCCTTTTTATCGGGATGTATCGTTCCCTATCCTTGTGTTGTTTTGTGATGTATCCTTCCCTCATCAACAATACTTTCATCATCATTATCAAGATGTATCATTCCCTATCCTTTTGTGTTGTCTTGAAATATCTCATTCCCTCAACGACAACACTCCATCCATCATCAACCCATTTTGGCTTGTAGCTTGATTAGGGCAACATCACCTTTGACTTTCAATCCATTTTTGCTTCTCATCATCTCCCATCGCTTATCATCCTTTCTTATCCATCACTTTACATCATCGTCCTCATATCCCCTTTTATTATCTCATCTATTTCAAGAGCACACCCATGTTCTCTTGAACCCACATGTCCTCTCAAAGGGGCATCCTCAATCCCTAATCTTCATCATTTTTTTCCCTTCCTAGTCACTCCTTTGAATGAATGGGGCATCTTTTCCAATCTAACCATCTTCTTCTGGGTTCTATGTTTTAATATTCTTTGAAATGATGCTATTTCATAACACCATCTCAAAGAGGGGAAAAATGTAGACACCTAAATTTGGACACTTCATTTGTCCAAATTTACCCCTTTTTCATCTAAATATCCCCTTATCTGCATTAATTAAGTAATATCACTATTATTTAATTAATACCTCTAAAGTTCTTCTAATCCCTAAGGTATCTAGTTAAATAATTAAATACCTTACCTCTTTAATTCCCCTTTCATCAAATGAATTAAATAAATATGACATTTATTTAATTCCTCACATATCACATCATTTTCCTTAACCCTAATCAACCTCCTAATCTCTTTATTAGGGATGTGCACATGCCTAATCCTTGATTAGGATGTGTCACATCCTCCAAATTTTGCAAGTTGGCCTCTAATCTTCTTTAACCACTAATTATCTTCTAATCACTAATTAGCTAATCCAATTAGCATCTTGGTCAACTCTCCCCATCCTCCAAATAATTTTTAATTCTTTTTTATTCTTCCAAGGCTCCTCTCTTCCCCATGTGAATTTTTAATTCACTTTTATTCCTCCTAGAATCCCCTTTTCCCTTGCATCTTCTAGAATCTTTGACTTGTCACATCAAGTCACATGTAGACAAGTACTTCCCTTTTTGGAACTTTGTCTTGTCCATGAGATTCTTCCAAGCATGTGAATTTTTAATTCACAACTATTTTCCCATTCCCCATGGAGATTTTTGAGGAATTCTAAAATTCCTCAAAAATTATTTTCATTCTCACTTAGGGACAAGAAGTTCCTTTTTGAAAAAATATTCTCATCCCCTAAAGTACTTGCAAGGTACTTGTATTTCCTCCACATCACTTGTCTTTATTCCACCTCACTTACGCATCATCACTTCCTAAGCCACTTCACATTCCACATGTCAAGATGTGAGGGCTTGTGAGTCCTCAACTCACCAGAGCCCTTCATCTTGGCCTTGTTGGCTTAATCTCAACTATTGAATTCTCTAGAGAATTCAAATTCTTCTATAAATACCCCATCTTTTCTCTCATTTAGGGACATTATGCATTTGATACCAAACTCTTGCCATTGGAAGCCATACTTAGCCAATTTACATATTTTTCCTTCATCATAGCACTTGAATCCATTAATCATCAACTTTCAACCATCTTGCATCCCATCTTGCATCTTTAATCTCATTTGTCATCCAAAAGTATACACAACATCAAAGATCAAAGGGCCAACCAAGGAACAACTTGACAAGGTATAATCGTTTCACTCCATCTTCTTTGTTTAAGTTCAACATTTTGCCCAATCTTGAGGTGTTAGGTGTTCTTCATTGTTTCTTGCATTTTTGTTGTTGTTGCACATTTAGGAACAAGGTTTTTCACCTAATCACATTAACAAACAATTTTTCTTTTAAAAAATGATACCTATATTTTCTATCAAAATTTAAATAATTTTTATATTAATTTGAAAATATTTATCACTCTAAATATCTAACTACTAACTACATGTCTTTCTTCCATATTCCCCAAACTATTTCCTAGTACTCTCTACACTTCACTAGGCACTCCGGTAGCTTTATTCTTACCTTCTCCATATAACTTCGGCCATTTATTTTTTTCAACGAAGTCTTATTTTTAAGAAAGTCATGTCCTTTCATTTTTTCCACCAGGAAAGGACATACCATTTAATAGTGGCTGCCTTAAATATTTGCATAATAGTCGCAACCTATTCAAATACCTTTCTTTCGCGACTTCTACAAATAAGTTTTTCACGAGCGGCTTCAAACCAAAAAAGAGTAAACGTTATAGATGTTTGTTTGGATAAAGCGACCTGCAAAGATGTCCTCATATTCCCAAATTAGCATTTTCGATAGCAGCTAGTGGATGGCGCACAAGTACGGAAAGCATTACATAATACAAGTTGGACGCATTATATAGGCATTTGAATCACTAAAAGTCCAACACAACCATTGTGGCGAATCATTGCGCAAGGCAAAAATAAAGCTAGATTGAACATTATGATGATTGGGTAGCTATTTGCCGACTTATCCAAACCTTTGAGAAATCATTGAATATCTAAAACAACTATGGAACATTTAATCAACCAAGACATCGCCTGAATGAAATAATGCTTACGGATATGAAATATCGCATAGTATTCGAATCCAAGACAGAGCCAAAACAAACAGAAACCACGGAGTAGCGTGAATGAAGCGCAACGACCACATGACGAGGAAGCGTAAAGTATTGACCCAAGAATTTGCAGCTTCTGTAGCACTCGTACAAATCACTCATGTATTTGTTAGATAAATATTTGGCCATGACCGAACTAGCGCGTAGGTATTGCACTCAATGAATCAAGAGCATTTAGAGTAGTCAACCATGTCTTTCTCTGCGCCGCTTTGGCAACCTACAAATAATTTGATCGGACTTCCCTCATATCTCTTTGCCTTCTAACTCAACAATTATTACAAGCTATATGGCCAGAGCCGCGAGCAAATGTTTCACGTGTGGTTACGGAGAACCGACCAGTCTATTTTAAAATAGTCACGATAAGATTGAGGAATAGACTAGAACATACTGTGGACTACAACTTGAAAGTCGACCACCATAGTCTACTCTATCTTCACTTAGAATAATCTCATCTGTAAAGTGCCAGATCCTCTATATAACAATATTGTCTAAATAGTTCATCATCTCATGCATAAATTATGCATATGCAAGAGATAGCAACCTCAAGAACCTTACCTTGTAAACGTGGCTTGATTATACTTAAATTCATTACATTTGTTAATTTATAGAATCAATGCATTTTGAATAAATAGTTGTCTCAAAAATCATCCTAGTACCACCAAATACCCATTCAAGCACTCTAATAAGAGCAATAAAATACAATATTTAGGAATCAAACTTCCTTTTTATGCCACTAATAGATATGTCTTTGCAAAGATTTCGAGGATCACTCATAGTACTTAGTTGTGAAAATGTAAGCAATTTCCAATTTTCTGCTTCTATAGAGCTTTTAAGGTTTAGCTATAGCTTTACATATATATTATTCAAAATATTAAATTATTCTTCATATCTTAATATTGCATTACAAATAATTACAAATTATTGATATTTTTGTCAAACAAGATGTTTCTCTATCTTAGAATGTTGGATTATGGTTTCGTTAAGAAACTTGGCCCCTTAGTACAATATAAGGGTCAATTGTACATATATTATATATATTAATTGCATTAAATTAGCTTGGAGCCTTTGGCTAGATAATATGATGTTGGGTCATAGTTGTTATGTCTTAGGTTTATTGAAAAGGTATTTAATCTATGTATGTGTTCTAGGTCGAATTCTTAAGTTAACTCATGTGAATATAATTTTTCTTGTGTGTGTGAGTTCTATAAGTTAAATATGGTTTAAAATAATTGTTGAGATTTTTTTTAATTGTTATTTTCTTTTTTATAAATCTATCATCTGATTTGAAGGATATGCACGTTAAATTTTCTAGGAAGAGACCTCTAGTACATAGAAACTTCATTTGGATTAAACTTAAAATGATTTATATTTCTAGTCAATGCTATAAAGTCATACTTTTGTGCTTAGATACATATTCAAAGAAGTATGTGCATTGTTTGTATCCAATGTATTTTTATATCTATGTTAAGATCTTGATAGTTATAATACTAAGAGATATTTTAAAATTAAAAGCTTCAATTTTATGTCTACATTTATTTTGCAAACTTGGAAAGTGAATTTCAACGATGGTTACAATATACTCACTCTTTCAAAAAATCAAAATCTAGATTTATTAAACCTACACTATGTTTTGGGCCCATAACCCACAGGTCCTAGGATTAATTTATTAAATTGGTAAAATATTAAGCTATTAGAATACATTAGTTAAAAATAGTGCAATTTTTATATAATAAGGAACTAAATTGTTTCTCTTAGTTTTAGACATGGGGACATGTCAAATTTTTACAAGGGGAGAAACTAGCTCTAATTTAAAAGAAAAATACCCATTGCTCTTTCATGGTGCAAAAATGGTTATGTATAGTTATGCCATCTTTGAGGGTTAGATTGAGAAATATGAGTTCTCACATTATATTTTATTGAATAATTCCTCTCAAATTATTTATCCTGAAATAGTGTATAGCCTTAGAATTAACACCTATCCTTGACCTCCACTATGTTTTCTTCCTTTTAGCATGCATCAAGTTGTCAATACAATCTACAACTTCCTTATAATTATGTAATTATTGAAGAAAACAACATATATTATTTTTCATGAACATTTTGAGAGTCAAGATGTCTAGAGATTTTTTCTATTTAGTTGGCTTAATCTTATATTTTTACTATTTGGAACTCACTATATTATTAAGGTATGGACATTATATTTTAGCTTCTTGATTAAATCATAATAGCTAGATGGTTGTATCATTTTAGAATACTATAGTGTTTCTTGATCATAAATAGTATGAAGTCATTCCCTATGAAATACTAGAAAATTTAGCTTTAAATATGATAATTTAGACATAAAAATGAGAAATAGTACTAGTTGATTAGTGTCTAAGTAAATCGACCATTATTGGTTTTAATTATTTTTATAAAATATGCAAGTAAACATCATTATTGTACCCATAAAGATGACTATTATATAACTCATCCTAAAATGGATCTTACTTAATGTACACGGTGAACCTTTGGAGTCATAAGCTATCTTATAAACAGACTCAATTAGACATTTATATCTAAAATTTGTAGACTAATCATGACCTTGTGCCATAGATGTGAGGTCATAGTGAATTCCTACCTATACTTAGTGGGTTTCTTGATGTTGTGATCTATCATGTCTTAGAAGTTAATGAATTTAAGTAGATTGAAGTTATGATCTATCATATTTAATCATAGAAGTTGTGAAATAGTTGAAAAATAGTACTTTAATGATTTCCCCCTCCTTTACAAAACCTCTACATAAGATAAATAATGTAATAGTTCACTTTAGCATTAATTATAGGAATGATAGTTAAGCCCAATTCTTTCCTTCAAGAGTTTTTTGGTGATCTACCCACTCTTTTCTCATTATATAAACATGTGTATACACATTGCTATCACAAGAATGTAATATGTTCCTACATAATATTTAGTAACAAGGAAGTCTTCAAATTTATATAATCCAATTGTCAAGTAGTATCTTAATATAGCTGGAAATGAGTCTCATCTCACAAAACATGGGCCTTGATATGTCAAAAATATTAGTAAATAATAAGGGTTGGGTTAGTTATATATATTTGGTGCATACTAGTTAATATAGTTTTATTTTAGGTGGGTGCACTCTAGTTAAAATAAAATGAAGGATTAGTTCTAATGTTTCTCTATGAAGTGCTCTATGCATGTTTATAATTTACTATTGTTCTACTCATGCTAAGATTCCTAGAAAAATTGTCACATTTTATTCTATTCTACTTTATTATTGGACTTGATCAACTCAATAACTTTTTACATCAGCTATTTTATAGGAAAAGAGGATACTCATATAGTCTTAAATTCATGATTATAATCTTAGAATATATTTTGAATATGTAGAAAATACTATAGTTCAACAATGAGTAACTACATAGCATTGGTTATGCATGTCATTTACTAGGTAAAGATTATGTCAACACATGATAATAATTTTGTAAATGTAATATTGAAGTTACATATAATTAAAGAAAATTAGTCACATGAGTGAAAATTAATAAATTTTAAAAATATGTGATTAAACATGTAGAATAACATTAGTTTCATCCAAGGTGCTCAATAATATGTTGTAGTTTCTTGTTGTTGTTTTTGGTTGATCAGCCTTCTGTGTTGATGGGTTGTCTATATTTATCTTTTTTTAGTAATTTTGAATTTTGTGGGTCGCGGGTATTCATGTTTGTCTCTTTTTAGTAAATTTGCTATAAAGGGTTTTGGGGTCCCTTCAAAACTCATTTTTCCAAATAAAAAATATTAGTTTCTTAATTGTAAAATCCTAATATGTATGTGTGTAGAGTTCTTGTCATTTGGAAAAATGGTTAAAAGAAGAAAAAGATGTTGATCAAATATATTTATATATATATATATAGAAACATTATGAAGAATAGATATATTCAATAGCAATTTTTCAATCATTGATTATGCAATTTTAGAGTTGGAGTTGTGATGCAGATGCATCTCGTGCTACTAAGGAAAACAACTAATTTAGAAGGGATGAAATTGTATATGACTTTTTCCCCAAAAGAAGAGAAAAATATGAAATATCCCTTTAGAATTAAATGGGAGATTAAAAAAAAGAGGATACTATGATCATTTGGTTAAAAATTAGATTAATAAAGAAGATGCAGAAAAGCTCATTTGAAAAGGTGTGATGTTTTGGAAACCTCCCATTGAAAGGATATATAAATCATTCATGTGTGACCTGGTAAAGGGGGAGAACATTCAAGAGAGAAGAGAAAAAGGAAAGAGAAATTCAAAGAGTAGAAAGGAGTGAAAGTTTGGGTCTTGGATGGCTTTGAAAAATTTGGACAAGGGGCACTTAGGGGTGTGTCCAACTTGGGGTATAGCATACACCCAGGAGTGTCCTTTCCAAGGCTATGTTTATGTTGTGAAGGAAAGTTGGGTTTTTTGTAAGATCTAGTTTCCTTCGGGGGTGTTTATGTCGTGAAAAGCCTACACCTATAACCCTTCCTTTGAGTGTCAAATATTAGTCTCCATTATTTTTAAATAAGTATTAAAAGCCATTGATTAGACAATATTGGGAATATTGTCTATATGATTTTGATGTATATTTAGATAATTTATATCGAGGTGTTATTCCATTTATTATGCTAATTATTTAATAAGCACGTGTTTATAGTTTACATTGATTATTCACATTTATTTTGATAACATTACATAGCTAAAATTGTCTTAATTTTTATATTTATTATATTAAATGGGATACAATTACTTAAATAATTATTGGAGAAAAGTGACATTACAATAATGGAGAAGTGTGTCACTGTAGTGTAGAAAATTGTATTCCCTTCTTGGAGATGGTATAATTTCACACTTAATTTGGACCTATCTTAGTACCTTTGCATTCATGACCCTTTAAATCATCATTAATAGGCCCCTAAGACCCTTTATTTCAAATCCCAAGGCTTATTTTAGCTGAAATCCCAACAAAATCAATAAAGGCATTCAAGTTTCTAACAACTTGACATTTGTTCACCTTGAAAAACTAGGGTGAGACTCATATTCCACCTTGGGTGTATGAGTCCCCCTAGGTGGGACTTATATGCCACAAGTGGCATATGAGTCCCCTGTGGCCCCTTTTTAGGGTTTGAGTAGGAAATCAAGGTTTTAAATTTAAATTTTTTGTTGATGTCAGTATTTGGGATGTAAAAAATGGTAAATTAGATGAAGTACATCTAGAAAAAAGGTTTCAAATCACTATTTTCATCTAGAGAAATTGATTCAAGATCTAAGTATTCATAATATCAATTTAAGCAGTCAAGCATACTTTCAAAAGAGCTTTTAGGAGGAAGTAGAAAGAAAATTTAAAGTATTGGAGTAGCATTATAGTGTTTTTATAGGTCTTCAAGCTCATTTTAATTCAAAATCTACCATAGTCAAGGATTGATAATGGTTTCCTATGGTGAATCAAAATAGATTCTAGGTTTGGGAGATGCAACTAGCCATTGAGCCAAGCGTAATGACTTGTTTCCTAAGTGATTACATCCTCCATTATCACTCTCCTTTCTACCTAGAGGAAGGTACATGCATTATGATGGCTTATTAGGGTGATTAGAGATATCCTAAAGTGAATCATCGTCTCTATGTTTCATTCATGCATCTTATTCTAGCACATTTGAATAGGGTTTAATTGAATTCTAGATCTCCTATTCTTAGATACACTTAATATTAGGGATTTCATTCATTATTCTATCAAGGTTTAACTACCAAACTAGTGGTTTGGCTAAGGAAAACCCCCCATAAGCAAATCAATACAATATTTTGTTTTGCAGTTTTTAAGTAGGTTCAGATCCAGAATCTAGGTTTGCAAGGAAGATTAGAGATAGGAGAACATAATTAATTATTAATTTTCTCAAAAATAAAAATGATATTGATACACCACTTGTAGAATATGAATCCTATTATAGTAATTTTCCTAAATTTTGGAGGATTCAGACTTGTCACAGTGAAATTCCAGTTTCTACCCAGAAACCCTAAAATGGGACCGAATCACCCCTACTAGCATATAAGTCCTAGTGTGCATTAAAAGTCAAATTTTTAGGACTTCAAACCTCATTCTAAGCCTCTTTAGCTTTCCAAGTGCACTTTTTTTTATCTCCAATTTTTTATTCTGATTTGAATTCATTTTCTAGATCATATCATTAGGTTTTGCATATCATTTCTATTTTATCTTTCTAAGCCTTTGCTTGGTGGTGAACCCCATTTTAGTCTTTAGTTATACCCCTAGTATACCTTATTGCATATCTCTTTCCCTCATTCCATGCATAGATTGAAATCTCTAAGGTTTCCTTGAATGAAACTTGTAGGAAATTGGTTGTTCTATCTCCTAAAACATAGAGCAGCAATTTTCAACATTTTAGGCACATCCTCAATTTTGGTGTTTTCTAGAGAGATGGATTAAGCAAATCCTTCTTCCTCATTGCATGAAAAGGCTATAGAGCATCTAAATTTTTTTTTACCAATGATGGTTCTTCATCTAAGAAAGGTTTATGTAGAAACTAGAAAGTTAATGATTGTTTGGAGAGATGGTAAGAGTGCCTTCTCTTGGTGATTTAACTAGAGTCTATCTCTAAGGAAGTTACTTAAGAAATTATTCTCTAATTTGTAAATTCATGGGGCTTCAACTTTCCCTTCTAGATCTTCAATCTTGAGCTCAATCGATTGGGAACCCTAAAAATGATATGGAGTTAATTATGGATACTAACAATTACTTTCAAGTTGTATTTATGTCCTTGGCAGACCAAAATAAGGATTTAGAAGGTGGTCCTTATTTCTATAGTCAGGTCAGGCTCTTCATGAAACCTTGGCATGTGGGGTTCAATTTGAGTGAGGAGCTTCGTACAAGGGTCCCTATCTTGGTTTATCTTACCCATTTCCCACTTGATTTTTTGAGGAGTAACACTCTACATTTGATTGCTCTTTTTCTTGACAAATTGGTTTGTTTAGCTTAGAAAACTTTGGATGGAAAGGTAATTCCTTATGCTTAAGCCTGTGTTGAAATTTATTTAAATGATTTGTTGCTAGATTCTATGGAAATATGCCTTAGATCCTTTTCTTAGATTAAACATCTCGACTATGAAATCATTCCTTTTAAATACCAATTATATCATGAGTATTTGCATCTACAAAGGATATACCCTTAGCTCAATCAGATGTTTGTTGTAGATAATACTACTTCCAACTCTACTCCTAATGATAAAGTGAAGGATCATTTGGTTTAACGAGCTATAATTAAGGAGTTTTTTATTCCTATTAAGCCTCATAATAAGGGGAGAGGTTAATAGAGAACCCTCAAGGACAAATAATATGATGGGTTATTTAATCAATTTGATGCCTTGGAGGACATAGTTCACAAAGAGGATATTCTAGTTGAGATGTCTTATTGTGTTGGGAACTTGGAAGGGGCCTTGCAAAAAGACAAAGCGAATGATACTCATAATTTTCCTTTGGTGGATTTTTCAGGATTTTCAATTGTATATAGATTTACCCTCCTAGATACTAGAGTTATTTGAACCAAGTTATACTTTATTCTTGAAGGATGTTGGAACCTTAGCAGATCATTTTCTTTCTCATGTAAAGGAGGCCTTGGATTTTGGGTAAGGTAATGGTGCTATGCATGCTTTGGGTCTACAATGAAAGCTCCTTAAAAAGAGGCCTCTAGAGAAATCATCTTAGGTGGGATGAAAGAAAGACTAAGAGAAGGTAAATATAATGGGGGAGACATTGGTGGATTTTGGGTTAGTGAAAACCATTGGAACCCATTTCTTTAAATCTCATAAGTGATTGTTATTTAGTGGAATGTGAGGGGTATGAATAGCATTACTAGACAAAATGATATTCACAATATTATTTTTACTCAATCTCTTGATATTGTAGATTTTACAAAAAGGAAAGAAAATACCAAATCCTACAACTAATATATTGCAAATGGGAAAAGAGGGATAAAGAGAAATGTTGAAATAAAAAGGGTGCTGATGCACCTAAATTACAATGATTGTTCCTACTTACTAAAACATAAAGATGCAATAAAAATTCCAAAGGAAATTACACTAACTTCCATTCAACTAGCTCTTAGAGGTTAGTAAGAAGGTTAAGATTTGGTAGATAATAGGAGGGATAAAATTAATCCATATCTAATCCTATAAATTACATTTAATGCAACATACACACATAGAAAAATAGTGAACATGTATTCATATGTGAAGGAAATGTATTTTAAACAACATATCCAAAGTGAAGAGAGATAAAAGAATAAAATTCTCAGTAATAAGAGGCTTTCAATCATGTTTATAATTACATAGATGAATTCTTTCACATGATTCTACTAGAGAATTTGAAGGGAATAACCCTAAAAAATTATTCTTAAAAAGCTTCTAATTTAATATCAAACATTGAAACCATAAATAATCTAGTCAATTGTAGGACTAATGGAGAGAAAGCACCTATCTAGTTCAATATGATATAAAGGTATGGAAAAAATTCTTGGCATGTAATATTTCTTCAATAATGAATAATTTTAGAAGTGCAACAAAATCCCTATAGAACCCATTAATGAATGCATAAAAATGGGATATGTAGATCAATGAATGTAGTACAACATTCTATTTTATCTTAGAATCTATGGAGGAATCATTTGAGATCACTCTAGAGCTATCACAAGAATTGCAATTGGGATAGTGTTTGAGCATTTACTTTTATTTTTTGGGAAAACTAGATGTTTTCAAATGAAACTCTCAATTCTCTCCATCACTAATGTTTGAATGTTGGTCATTGATTCATTTTTAAAACATATTTGTAAGATGAATTTCATTTGAGTGTAATATTATCTTGAAAGTGTTGAGAAATATTGTTCTTTAAAGGAGTGGTTACCCTCTAAAAATATTAAAACACTTGGATAAGTGTTCCTAAGTTAGTGGTGAGGATCATACAATTCATTGGGCCCTTAGAACATAGGATCCAATGTTTTTTCCTTTACACGATGGAGGGAACATGTCTACAAACAACATCTCTGCCTCATAGTGAAATATGTGTTTAAAATTCATGGAAATAACAGCAAAGAAGTTCCCAACAAAATTCTCCCCCAAATACTGCCTCTCAGTTCACTTCCCCACTTCCCCTGAACTTTCTCTACTGTGAGCTTTAACTACCATGGGCTAGTAGGTAAACAATAAAAAGTGAATATAAATTGATTTTCTACCATCCAATGTTTAAAAAAAGTCATTAATTTTTTTTAATCCCCCTCAATGCCTACTGCAAGCTTCTCTCACTTTGCCATGAGACTTTGATGCCATCAGTAATAGCTTCCATGGGTTGGTGAGGAAATTTCTGATGGACACTCCCCTTACAATCTAAAACTCACAAAAACAACATATAATGGCACAAAAAAAAATGCAAGAAGGAAAGAATTTTTTTTTTGTTATCATTGAAATGAAAATTAAATTACATCATTATATTTTCCATCACATGGGATTTTTGATTACATAAATCTGCAAGTATGCAAATCGGAGCCACCATCTACACTACTATGGCCTCCTTTCTGTAGTCTCCCTTTACATCCTTTATTTGGAAGATCTAACCACACTAGAATCTTCTAGAAAGTGTAACTTCCTCAAGAAGATACTTTGAAATTTTATTATTTTTGGTAGTACAACTTGGTAGGGTTATAACTTTTGATCTGACTGTTGGATTTTCTATTATAATACCTTTTCAAAAATCTCTTGAGAAATTTTCTATTGGAAAGTAGCCCCTAAAGGTTATCTACTTTTGTTTTACACCAATTTTTAGGCCCATCCTAATCTTGTAAGTGCCTCAAAATTGACTCTGAAGATTTTACTAATATTTTCAAAAAATAAAATTTTAATATCTCTCAAATGACAAATGGCATTGAAGTAATTTCTTCACCATTAGCTTCAATTTACCTTTCTGGAGATTTGTGTAAGATTTTGTGTCCAACTATGCATAAATGCAAAATTGTTAAAATAGAAACCTTGCCAAATTTAGCCCTTATTGAAACGAAGTAACATTTTTTTTTGGGTGATGCAAGATTGCTCTTACACCCTAGATGCTCTTATATTATTTTCCCATGAAGGAAAATTTATAAATTTTGAAACTTTATAAGGGCATGTGCAGGATCATGATGGGCTAAAAAGTGGCGATATGATGGGTATGTGTAGGGTATGTGGCTAACAACTTTTTTTTACCCAAAATTGATGAAACAAAAAGGGTTTTTTAAAGGATATTCTCAGATTTCCACCAATATAAATTATGATTTACTTTGAATTTAATAAATAATTATTATTCATTTTCTATTTGAATTACGACTAAAGCCTTGATTGATAGGTGATTGAAATAAATCTATAGCTTTCAAATGGTATCACATTTTTTGAATTCAAAACATGTGTCACATTCTATGCTTCGCATACTATAGGATTAAAAAATTAATTAATTAATTTCATAAATTTTTGACCAAGTTAAGGTGGTCAAACATATGAGTTTTGATATTTTTTTAAGTTGTAATAAAATATTCATAATTAATTATTTACGTGGAAAAAAATTACAAAAAAATATGCATCACATCAGGACAAGAGTCCTCTACTTATATCTAAAATATTATAAAAAAATATTATCATTTTAATGTAGTTATGGTGGTTAGACAGACACCTACTTCTTATTTTTTCCCTAAAATTTAAGTACTACTGCATTGAAATTTCAATTTCTTACCAAATAGATTTTAAAAAAAAAAAAAAAAACCTAGTAGTTTAGAAACTACATTCAATTTTCTACATATTCTATTCTTACATATTTTTGAAATAATATAGATAACTTATTCAAATTTTTATGTCAAGTTGCCTAACTCTAATTTTCCTGAATTTTTTGCCACTTAAGGTCCTATTTTTTCCATGATGATCATGCACATATCCATAAAATATCAAAAATTGAAAATTTTCCTAATTTGATGCTTTTCACTTTTGAAGGCATCGAAAAAATTTAAAATATTTTAAAACATTTTCCTTTTAAACTATAGGAAATAGTGAAATTTTAAATTTTGCTGCCACCTAAACAACAACAATTTACTGCAAGAAAATTAGGATACCTGGAGCTACAAAAATTTGTGTACGGACATTATCAATTATTTTGAAAAAACCCATTTCCTCAAAAATTGAATTGTTGAGAGATTTCTAGGACCTCCTTTCTAAACTGGGCTACCAAATGTGTTTGCCATGATTGAAATGCATTGAAATAATGCATTAGATGATCTATGATTTTGATGAAAAACAGAGTTGGATATGTTTTGTACCAAAGTGAGAAATGTGTCACCTTTAGAATTGCAAAGTTTGAAACTTTATGGATCACCAATTTTGACCCTATTGCAATTAGAAGATAATTAAATGTCCCATCAAAACTCATCTTGGGAAGCTGAAAACTGACATACATGTTCATATATGTTACATGAGTACACCCACTAAAATATTTGACATGAAAATCAACAAGCTCTGATTTATGACCCTCAAAACTAGGTCACTTGGGAAAAAAATTTAGAGGTATTTTTGAGTGTGCAGATGAAATTTTCACATCATGGACACTTCAATTTTTGCAGAATTTGAAGGTGCCAATAGGAAAGAAAACCCGTCTCTCGCCAGGAAACAATAGAGAAATTATCAAGGCCACCAGAGTGCAAGAGGTAAATCATTTGACGAATCTGACAGCATGCGGCTCGAGAAATAAATTTGGGCATTGGGAGTAAATGCCTTCATGTACAAATGGATGCCATGCCTCTATTGCCACCATCAACATCAATTTGCTTATTTATCAAAAATATGTTAATTAATGCGCCAATCTCTAGCAAATTAAATACGCAAGTCTTGTCAAAGTACCTTGTATCACTTTAGCATGTTTCCAATAATGAAAAGCATGCTTTTCAATAACACAAGCTTATTTGTGAAAAAGGGTGGAGAGGAGAATGTATTGATTACATTCTCGTGGTGAATTTGGAATTCCCAAGGGGTATGGATCCCTAATCCACATGTATCACCTCAGTGGTAGCTTTTATTAAGACATTAATAATGGTAACACTTTGTACTGCATGTACGAAAGTGAATTAAATGTACCTAAAAGTGAAATTTTATAAAAAGCAACAAGTAAGCATTTCTCTAGAAAGCTTTCTATAAAATTTTTGGCTCAACAATGGAAAAATAATCAACCTTTAGGAGACAGGATTGGATTTCCCATAGAAAACTAAGCCGCATCAACATTTTCAGGAGGGAGTTGTTTAATAATCATTTGGCAGTGGAAGAACAATGTTTTTCCCAAACCAAATCGGTTCAAGTTTCAGGAAGCCTTGTGAAAAAAGATTTCATGTAGGATTTTGCGGACAATATTTTTGACCCATGGATGGGAAATCCTAAAATCCTAAGGGAAGTGGCATTGCAAAGAATGATTAAACATGGGTCAGCCGAAATTTTTGTGCTATGACTTTGGAATTGTGGTTTGCCACAATTCATATTGCCTGTTGTACACCCATGTCCAGAATTGGTGGATGCATGTGCAAGAAGTTTTGACAAGGAAACAAGGGCTATAATCAGTGGCAAGATAAAGGTTATGATTAGTGCAGTAACAATCTAGGATATGTTACATATCCCTAATAACTGGGGCATTGTGAGCTTCAAAAGGAGATGGAGGAGTTCTAGGCAACCAGAAATAGAAAACTACAATTTTATGAGGAAGACACAAAATAAAAGTCAGAGGTAGGTTAGCTCCTCTTCCCTTTATAGCATAGAAAGTTTATAAATGATCTACAAGTCATTTTCTCAATGTTGACCTCCGTCTACGACTATGATGATGATGAAAAGCTATATCCTTTTTCGATGGGCTTGGCTTTTATGCTAAGGAAGGAAAAGAGCCAAAAGTATTTTGATTTTTCTCAGATAATAGCTAAGAGTCCATGTTGGAACAATTGTAAAATTATTCTATCAAGTATAGGTTCAAGTATTCTTCTTTCTTGGTCCATTTGATTTTGCACCAAAACTCTAAATTTCTTGAAGGATACTTGTCACTGTTTACGTATGATGTAAAAGGGTCATACCAGTCAATTTCAGTCTAGACCCATGTACTTTAAAAGAAATGGGATTCCTATTGGTTTGTATATTATTTCATGGGGCCAGTACTTGTAAACTTGTTCCCACACCCTCCTAGCTATTTTTCTTCTGAGGTCCTAGAATGGTTGAGAAGTTTTTGGACCTCGATATATTATTTTCTTGGAGATGACTCCACTTTCATTAGAGCCCATGGTTTTGTGGAGGATCCTTTCAGACTCCCAAGATTTATAAAAGATAGGGGTTTTTACTTGGAGTCATGTCACTAGTTAGCTCTTGTTGATAATGTCTTTGGAGCCGATAGGCACAAGATAATTCTTTTCCTGACCCCCCTCGCCATTGCCAACAGTCTGATAACATTGTCAATATGTAAGGCTCAAGAGGTTCTTACCAATAAATTGGTGTATCTTAGTTTGGTTCTCATTGGTGACAAATGGTACTACAACCCAATAAAGCATATCTTGACGTTAAAGCATGACAAGAGGGAATATTTTGAATCAAGAAAGAATGCCATTAGAGAGAAACCAAAATCCTATGTTGATTTATCCTTCATATAGCTTAGCAAACCACCATGGCTCAACTTTTATTTCAAAACAACATAATATCAGAAGAACCTCCCAATGGACAAGTCCTTTAGTACACAACTAAAGCACTTGGGATTATTAGAGAGAAAGAAAGTATATTTCTGGAGGTTCTAACAAGAGATTGGGAACACCTTTCCTTTTATGGGCAAGTCCAACCACATGATGATAGGTTTGACAAATTTTATGATAAAGAGGCTGACACTAAGGACACTAATGCTAAGACTAGTCAGGAAATTGAATAGGAGGAGGTTTTTCTCTACACTTCCCACACTTAGCAATCTGACAAAGGAAAATGGGTGAGATAGAAGGATCCATAGACCACTTCCTCCATTAGTGCCCGAGGAAAAGGAAAATGGACCCGATGGTACCTGAAGAGGTCCATTGTGGTTACCAAAGGTCAAATTTCAATGGGATTTTCTACCAAAGGATCTGAATCTGTCAACTCTACTCACATGAATAGGAGACGAGTCCAAGACCTATGCAGACCCGATGAGATAGCTAGAGGAGAAGAAGCAGAGTTCACTCCACCAAGACATTTAGATTTAGAAACTTAGGTAACTTTTGCTTCCCTTCTTTCTACATATGCTTCTTTGGTCATTCCTCTACCTCCAACTATGATAAAGAGCCCTATGTCAGCAAATTCTAATCTATTGGTCCTAAATGAACCCCCAGCCATGTTTGACATTGAACCTTGTGAAGAAACCACATGTTTTGAGTGAGTGTCATCCCCTATGGTCGTAGTCGATTCCTTGATCACCTTATCAAGGGCTCCCATTGAAAATACTAAAGCACCTAGGTTGCCTCTATTTTTTCCCACATCTCCTTTCACTATGATGAGTGTTTACCCTTTCCAATCTCCATATAGAATCCTACCTTTTTCCATGAAAACACTCCCTTTCACCTATCTACAACCTCATATAGTTGAGGCTCCACCTTTTGTTACCGTTTTTAATCTCCCTCTAGGTGATTCTATTATCATAAAAAGCATTGATACTCCATAGAGTCTTTGAACTCATTTGGATGCGATGAAGTAGGCCTAATAGGTGAGAAAAAAAAAATCTAGTGAAAGTTGCAGTACAACTAGCCACTAAGAAAACTGAGGCCTATTTCGATGGAGAGTTAGATTCCTTGTGGATTATTACCATGAAGCCTTTAGCATCCAATCTATCTGAAGATATGTAGATGAAATATTATGACATCAAAGTAATAGGCCTCAACTTTAGTGAAACTCTCCCATAAGACAAAATGGTTCTAGCTAAGGCCACCTAGAAGGTGGTCCATGCTAACTATGAGAAACTGGATAGAAGTCTAAGAAAGCGTGAGGAAGATTTATCCAATATAAAATACACAGTTAGTAGGTGCAGGTATAAATTAGAGGAAAGGATGTGCAGATTACCCACATGGGGTAGCTATAGATGTAGTAGGGAGAAAGGGCTAGATTGATGGAAGAGTCCTGAGATAAACAAAGTCAACTTCATACCAAGATAGATAGGTTAAAAGGAGAGGTTGATGTTGAACATGAGAAAAGTGTAGGATACCGACTCTACTAGGATAATGTGCAAAATGAATTGGATAGTGTCCAATCTTAGGCTTTTGATGAACTCTAAAACATCTAGGAGGAAGCGAAAAGAGCAAAACAAGAAAACCATGAGATCAAGTCTATTTTGTAGACTTGTGAGGAAGAGCGCAGAAGGCTAAACTAAGAGCTCACAAAAAACCTCCAAGAGAAAGGTCAATTGGAGTAGAAAATAAAGGAAAAAGAGACTCAACTCCAATAGGAGTTAGTAGTAGCACAACAATTCAAGATCCTCTCGATACTAGAAAGATTGATATCCACACACTAGGATGAGATTATAATGACAATTTCCATCTTGAAGCCAATCTTGTTATTTTTGAAGTATGCTTGGAAATTAAATGAGATGGTTAGCCCAATAGTTAACCCAATTTTGCACATATATGCTCCCTAGTTCGTGGAGTTGGAGATTCTAGTCTCTAGGTTATATAAGGCCACCGAGGAAGTTTTAAAGAACACAATAATTTTTGATCGACTAGACACATTGCCTCAACTAAAAATCAAAGAGCATCAGATAGCACTAAATAAAAGTGTCATTGAAATCGAAAAGGATTTTTTGTGTTCTAGATAAAATATTTCCCTCCCTCTTCTCACCAGCTGGAGAATTAGTATCAGTCAAGTAGTTCATGGATGCAATCAGGCTCAAAGTTAAGTCTTTCATAGCACTCTTAGGTATAGGCTCATTTCCCACCATTGAATAAATTGAGAATGAGATACTGGCCCTTTCTCAACTTTATTACTATGTCGAGGCTATTTAAACCAGGTGGGGAGGAGTTTCTTTTAAAGAGGTCCTTGAATTGGATCAATCATTCGAGTTTATTTGTACTCTCATCCATCCCACTAATTTAGATTGGGAAGTCCAACACTCCACTTTCCTCAAACTCCTGCAAGCCCTAGAGTTCTAGGTTCGTGACACTGCAAGCAGAGGCCCTCTGTGAGTTGCTAGAAAAATAAAGCAATTTTTTCCCATCTTTTTGAGTTTTCTACCCTCACTTTTTCTGAACTTCAGGCTGATCCATGCTCAAATAAACAAATATGTTTGCAAAAAGTGTGCAATGCACCACATGGCAGCTGTGCAACTTTTTATAGATCATTTTTCTTTCAGGAGTGGGCTAGGATATGTGTCATCTAGGTGAAGTTTCTCTCTAAAGCCATTCTCACAATGCTAGAAGTCCCCGCCTACTCGATCCATCATCTTTCACTTTGAGAAGATTGTTTGTTTTTTTAGATAGATCTCTTTGGGTAGAGCCTATCAGAATGCGGTGTATATTTTTATTTTAGAGTAGAGCCTTTGAGTTGGCATTGTCAACCTTGATATTGACCAATTAGATTTTTCACATAATACATTTTTACAAATCCAATCATTCTCTGACACAACTATCTTCATTAGATCTTTAAGGAGCCACTAATGTTGTAGTTGGGACTTAATGAGGAAATATCACTAAAATCTAATTAAAATCCAAGATTGGATCATGAGCTGTCAGGTTAAGGAACTTGGTAGATTCTCTTTCTAGAATGTTTTATGGTAGTTCTCTTTTTTGGCTATAAATAGAAGGTGGTGACCTGTTTTAAGAGTTGTTCAAAAATTTTGCTTCAAGAATTTCTTTTCTTTTGAAGATAGATCCAATAGCGATTTTTTCTTTTCAAAAGTAAACAATGTTATAGAACATTGTTATTCTTTGGCATGTTGTATTTTTAAAATTTGAACTATCATCAAATTGGCATCTGACATTTTTTTTTCATTAATTTGAAGTCTGAACTATTTATGAGAAATCTTATAAATTTTGCATGATATAGCCTTTGGCAATTTTCTTTTTTATCTTTCTTTAATTATTAAAACATTGTATTAAGTCTACTCTGATAGCATGGACTATTAATTTTCATGTCATTAAGCTTTTGTGTCAAATGCTATCTTTTGGAAATAGGGCTATGTCTTATAGAATTTTCCATTCTTTGTAAAAGTTATCCTTTCTTCATACTATGCTATAAAGTGTTTTTTGTGAATTTGTGTATTTGTATTAATCGGTAGATCATACTTATATCTGATAGACCGAAATGGGTTCTTCCAATAGGAATATATAAATAACTATAATGCACTTTCACTAAGCCTCTGTTGCCTGTTCTCTTCTCAACAATGAAGGGTCTATGGCATTTTTGTCGGTTATACGAGTCATAAGAAATAATTTAAGGGTGGAAACATTGTAAAAGCTTTGGCACATCACCCTTATATGTTTTATTCACACTTCTTTCTACTTTTTTTCTCAAAACACAAAGAAGAGCCATCTTTCTATAAAAATCTCGAAGGTATTCAATGAGCGGCAAATTATTCCCACACTCGCTAAACTTCCCATAAGACTATCAGAGAAGTGTTTAAAAATCAACATTACACTTTAATGTAGTAGGTGGAAAGTGGGTATTCTCTATGTCCTAAGTCATATGATAGCATCCATCCCACATTTCATATACAACACTATCACATCCCCAATTCTAACACTTACAAATTAGAGAATGATACAAACTAAAACAAAAAATTCATACATGTACTTGAGTGAGAGTAAATTAAGAAAAAATTAACCATGCATCTAATTGAGTTGATTACAAATGATCAAGGGTGTGTGTGCAACAAAACAAAAAATACATGATATATTATCACATCTCCAATTCTAACTCTTACAATGAAAATAATGATACATAATGAAATAGAAAATTCATAGATGTACGAGTGAGTGTAATTGAAGAACAAAACCAACATGCACTTAATTGATTTGATTACAAATGATTAATGGTGTGTGTGCAATGAAACAAAAAATGCATGTTATACTATCATATCCCCAATTCTAACTCCTACCAAAAAATATTGATACAATCTGAAACAACAAATTCATACATGCAAGATTGAGTGTAATTGAAGAACATAAGTTAACCATGCACCTAATTGATTGGATTGAAAATGATCAAAGGTCTATGTGCAATGAAACAAAAAATGCATGATATACTATCATTTCCCCGATTCTAACTCTTACAAAAAAAAGAATGATACAAAATTGAAACAACAAATTCATACATGTAAGATTGAGAGTAATTGAAGAAAAAATTGTAATGCTTCACCAAGAAACCTAGAAGATAGCCCTAACTATGCCATATTAATGGAAAACTTTTTTTTAAATGAAATAACAATAGATTTCATAACATAATGATCTAAACCAATTCCTTTAAGGTTCCTCAACTGTGCTACTAACTAGAATCATTTCATTATCTTACTCAATGACATGAGTTATCTAACAAGAAAGATTCATTTAAAATCATTACATTAAATGCTTCTATATTAATTAGTTCCATAACATGTCACATGATAATCAACATTGAATAAAAACCATTTCTATCCAACTAACATATGTCGGATACATCATGTTACAATATCCATTACAAGAGAGTACATCACTGTCTATTACATCATTACACATGTTTCATCAATGCTTCCCTGAGAACATGAGGGAAGAATACATCATACCACAATATGAGATACGACTGACAATACATATATAAAGTTTGTCTTCATGAACTTGAACAGAATCTAGATCTAGAGTCCGCAACATCAAGAAAAATCTCCATGCACATGAACATGCAACAATAATACCCAATGGAGGAAAAAACACCAACCACCAAACCATGTGGAACCTTGAGGTCCACCCCCTATTCTAGGAGATAACACAAGGTCCCACCACAAACAAATATTCAAGAAAGCAATAGGATAACACAACCAAGGGGTTATATATAGAATCGAATAGAACACTACTCACAACACAACATCACTTACAATGTTGAATTCACTTCCAAAGGCACTCACAGAACAGTGAGAGAAAGTACAACTAGGGAATGCTAGAATACAATAGGGAGGAGTGTCATCACATGGTCCTACCATGGGTTGTCCTGAAAATCTCTCACTAGACCCCAACCCCCATTTATGGTTGTCCTGGTAAACCTCTCACAAGGTCTCGGCCCCATAGGGTTACGCATGCAAAACCAACATTCCTTTCATGAGGACAAGGAAGTTGATCTTTCCAACTAGGCCTTCTCAACCCATTCTTAGCCTAAATGAGCACTATAGGCATGGGTGAGGAATCCATTATCTTCTTTAATGTGTATACTACCCATTCCCCTAATTCATTTTTTTAGGTTATTACTTGATTAAGAAACCCTTCAATGGGTTTTCCTAGACACCACTTTGGGTTCTGACCCCCATTGAGGGCCACTCCACCTACTTGTAACTAGTAAACACTACACATCAAGCAAGGCATTTACCATCTTGCACGCTTAACATAAACACACAAATTAGAACGCAAGGCAAGACATTGACCATCTTGCACTTGATCATAATCATAGAGAACCATACCAAGATAAAAGGAAACACCTATAAGGTTTACAGTTAGACACTTAGGCACATACCCCATACATTACCAAACACTTCCAAAGTGAAAAAATCATAAGACAATTCACACAAAATTACCCCTTCCTAGGCCTTTGGAAATCGACCTTAGACAACTTAAAAATGACACCCCCTTTCAATAATTACACAAACACCATACATTGTTTAATAAGCATAAACACTTAATCCAAATATTGATCAATACAACAATTATTCAATACATCATGGTCATACAGATAAGCTTGGTAAATTCAATTAAAAGACTATTTTCCCCAGATAATTTATATTTGAAACTAACTAAAGTAACAATGTTCCAATTAACTAAGTTACACAAAAAATCTATTAAATAATTATAAAAGTATCTAACTTGCACTTTCTGATTAGTTAATAGAGAAAGAAGTCCAAATATTTTACATTTAAACTAAACATTTAAGCTTAACATAATTGCAATCTAAATTTATATACCCCTTTAGCATCAGTTGGTATTTGTTTTTTAATTCCCTAACTTAATAATAATCAAAGGAATTATTAAATAATAGCCTTCACATGATATCCTAGTAAGAAAGTCAACGACTCTATTTTTATTTACACTAAAGAGAAGTGCCCCAAACTAAACACTATTTTTTTTTTCCTCTAATGATTTTCCACTCTTAACTTTGAAGGAATAAGCTTATTAGGATTATATTCATGAGGAGAACAATTGATGAGAAAATAAATGTTGAGGGGTATAATGATACATTTATACACATTGATACAATGTATGTGCAACAACCTACTTTAGGATGCATGGTTATATAGAAGAGAAATCAAGATCAACGAATAGATTGTAAATATGGTATGAAAAAAACATAGCGCCTAAAAGTTTCCAAGATAAGGTAGAGAAAGAATGATATGTCGAATAGAATAAAACCCAAAAGTATATTATACAAGTGTTCAATTTTAATCTTCTAAAAAGTAAATGTAATATGTACATATTGTTTATGACTTAACTTCTAGATTTACATATAAAGATCAACCCAAATATTTAAAGTTAATTATTCTTTATTCTCATTTATTTATCTACTTACAATTTGTTTTAGATATACAAACATTGATCGAGTTAATTACAAAATAGAAATCATCTATACATACATAACTATAAGTAATATTCTTTACTAACAACACAACTTTGGTAGAAGTGGTTTAAATATTATTCTTATCGAAGAATTATATAGAAGTCTTGGATTTTAACACATGGTAGTAAAAGATAACTTTTTATTTAATGCAAAATTTGATGAATTGAAAAAATATTGCTACAACAAGCCAAAGAACTCAGAACACAACCAAAGAGCATAGAGGTTTTGTTCAAAAGAGAAGAAGCTAGTGGTTTTAAGAAGAAAACGAATTAGGGAAAAAGTAAGGCATATATAAATTATCCACTAAGGAAAATAAACCACATTAAATCATCTTGTGAAGAGGAGACATGGCATGAAGTGAGTATTATATCCATTTTGGTTTTAATTTAAACTGAAAAGAGTCATTCATATTTAATCACTAAAATGAAAATATATGATTCCTATTAAATGTGACTACATGCAAAGTGAAAGTTGCCTTTGTATCATTTTTTTGAGATTGAAGAATGCTATTAGCCTTGAGCACCTAAACATTTGGCAAGGCACGGGTTACCAAATCCTATTGGTGTACATGTTGTATATGCAACTAAATTCATTATCACATTCAAAATTAATTATAGTTGGAAATCACAACTAGCCACTACAGCGCACCTGCTCTCAAGTTTATCTAAATCATTAAGAATAATAGTGGATTTGTCATAGTATACTCTGTCTTATGGTTGCATTCAATTTTAGACTTTTCTTAACACTGTTTGATGGATAAAGGGGTCTTAGCTTGATACAGTGATTGTAGGTAAATGAAGCTAGATATTTTGTGATAGCAAGGATTCTTAATGTCTAAGTTTTGGAACTAGAAGAAAGAAATACAAATATGATCAAAACATAGTTTGTTGCCTTTGTAGGAACATGTATAATACATGGCAATAATTAAGCTCTATGCAATGGTGTTGCCTTGGAACAACGATTTCTATTGTAAATTCTAATAAATTTATACCTAGAGATGAGGATGCTATGCGAGAGGCATGCACATGCATTGTCATAAAAGCATTAAATAGCTAGCAGTGAGCACACATCTATACATTCTATGCATTACACCTAGGAGGTAGAGAAATAATTATGTAAGAAGATTAAACTAATTGACTGATGAGGTAAAAATAACCTCATCAATATGATGGACTCAATATTCAAACTTATACCTTTCACCCCAATTTAGCCCCCAATTAATTACCTTTCGGATAAATAATTTCTCTCTTTTTATGAATAAGCATGCAAACTTTATTTCAACAAATTAGTCGAAATAAGCTAATTTGTGTTGATTTAATGGTTTAATTCTTGAGAATTCCACAGGTCAACTTCCCCCAGTGGTTACCATTCTAGTCAAAAGGGAATTAACGTAGGTTTCAACACTATTGAATTCAAGTGAGTGGGCGTCAAAATTTCAAGAGCATACATTATGGGCCGAGTCTTCATAGTTTCTGTTATTTTATGTTTTAAATACATTATAGTTCATGCTGAGCATCTTTAATATTTCATGTCATGGGATTTAAAGTCCATTAGTTGTTGAAAATTTGTGGAAGAATTTATTAATTAAAAAGTAGGATTTTGTTAACCAATCTCATATAAATATGTAACTATTTAAAATGATGAATATAGAAGAATATCATTATGCTACCAATATGTCTTTCTAAGTTAAACTACCATATGAATAAAAATGAGTTTTCGTGCCACTCTTTGAATTACTGAGCAATGTGAATGGATTTTTTTGAATGAAGTAATTTTGAGATTACTGTTGGCAAGAGGCACTGCACATGTCATATAGTGTTATCATTGATGGCAACACTAGTCCCTGATTTGATCTGAACTTCAGTAGTTGTTAGACAAGAAGTTAGAATGAAGTTATGTGATCAACTGTCAAGCTAGAATAGAGCATCCGACATAATTGTGTTCATCGATTCATATGCATTTTTTTGTTATCTTTTTGTGTTGTGGATCTTAGGGAAGATTTATCGATGTATGAACTATGTTATCTATGAATCTTAGAGCCTCGTATTGATTTGTGTACAAGTTAGAACATCCTATTGATTTATTTTCTGTCTAACAGTGCAAAAAGGATGACTAAGTGATTGTAGTGTCTTGTTGATCTTTGAGGAACTCGTAATAGTTTGAAGTGTTTTGTGTTTGAGCATGTTGATTTGGGTCTTCACTATGTTGTGGCTGAATTTGGTTGGTGTGCTTTGGAAATTATCTATAGATTGAGCAGACAGTTCATAAATATTTTATATTTTGTTGAACCCAACATGTGGTTGATTAAATTTTTAGTTGTGGATATATATAAGTGATCATTTATATCATTTGGATGTATGTACAAAGTGTTTTGATGTGTGTTATGAAAGTTAGAAGGATTGTAGAGCGATTGTGTACAATTTCACTTGTGTAGAAAATGATTTATAATCCGAATTAAAGAAAACAGAGTAGAAGAGTAGAATCAAACAAAAGGTCAAGAATGTGATTCATGTGCTTAACCGGAACTGTAATCAGGCATAAGTAGATGCTATTCTCTGGGTTCAAATATTCTAGATGTAATCCAAATTCTTTTGTAAGACAGTAAGTGTTCTTTTGTATCTGAGTAGTGAGCTCTAGGTATTGTGCCTAAATGCATGTACATTCCTTTTCTAAACACTTATATTTGAGTATACTCATATTGTGGATTGACCTCCACTGTGGTTTTTCCTCTAATAGGGTTTCCATGTAAAAAATCCTTGTGTTATGGTGTTGTGGTTGATTGCTTTGTGTTCTTGCATCTTTCTTTTTCTCCAAAGATATAATTGGTTTAAAGATTAGATTAATAAAGTTAAATTTTGTAGAACACTGATTTACCTACCCCCTCTCAGTGTTCCTTGATTCCAACAATTGGTATCAGAGCCTAGTTCCTCGAAAGAAGTTTAAAAGCTTGGGGAAGATCCACGAAAGTGATTCAATGGATTCAAGTAGTCTTCAACAACTTTTGGTGGCACTAGATGATCTTGATCAATCCAAATCTAAAGCCTGAGAATTGCAGGCAAGCCTCAAGAATGCTAAGAAATTTATTCAATCATTGAAAGATAAAATCAATGAGTCAAGGGAAAAGAGAAAGGAACTCTATTACCAAATTAAGTAGAAAGAAAGTAAGAGCATGAAAGGTGAACACCTGAGTGAAGCCTTGAAGGAAAAGATAGAAGAATGTGGAAAGCTTACCAAAGATAATGTTGTCCTGAAGCATGAGATGGAATCTATTGTGATGAGGATGACCAAGGAGATTGAATACAAAAAGAATAATGAAGAGAATCTTGCTTAGTCCTTGAAAGAGAAATCTAAAGAATGCAACCAAATTACTAATGGTTTCAATCAGTTGGAGCTTGAATTGGAACAATCTAGATATAATGAAGAAGAGATTAAAAAGTAGATTGTTAATCTTAGAGATGAACTTGCTACTGCAAATGAATTCAAGGAGAAGTTCAAGATTAGCTTAGCCAAGCTTGATGAACTGATTAAAAGTCAAAGGATTGGAAGTGACAAGCGAGGTCTTGGATATGAGAAAGGAGAAAGTTTTAGATCTAGACAAAGGAGATTTAGGCAAGGAAATCAGATGAACAAAGCTAGAAGGTATCCAATAAGATAACCTAATGCTCAAAGGTTCAATGGTTACTTTTTGTTTGCAGTAAATTTGGTGATATGGCTGCTCAATGTAGAAGTATAATGAATTCAAGTAGTCCAACATTCTCTAGTCAGTGTTTCAATTGTAATAAGTATGGTCATAAGTCATTTGAATGCAAAAATATGTCAAACAACCTTTTTTCAGTAAAGATTTCAGATGTTATACATGCAATAGATTTGGCGATATTGCTAACCATAGAAAATCAAGAGAAAATCAATGGAACAACTAGTTTGGACAAAGAAATGTGGTGTGCTACAATTGAAACAAATCCAGTCACATTGCTAGATTTTGTAGAAGCACAAAGGGTCTGGTAAATTAGAGGAAAAACATGCAAAAGGAAAAGTTACTATAGATGAGATTAGGAAGAAAATGAAGAAGACATGGGTGAAGAAGAGTCCTTCTATTGCAGGAAATGAGCCAACACCAGAATCTGGTACTGGAAATTCCTCTAGGAATTAGTTTATGGCCTCTTGCCTAGGGGGAGTTCTCAAGAAAATCATTTAACCCCCTTGTTGGTATTTAGTACTAGAATATGGCAGATTGCAATGATTGCATTAGTGATGTACAGATTTTTTGGGATCTCTTGTGAAGAAAACTTATGCAAAATTGAAGGTCCATAGAAGATTTTTTTTCATAGTCTCTGAGAACAGGGTATTCATAAGACCTAGGGAAAAAGCATTTATTGCAATGAAAAAATTAGGTGCACAAATGATAAAAAGTCATTTCTATCCCTCATTTGTCACATTGCATTTTGAGAAGAAGAAGTTTTGAGAGCTCTAAAGTGAACTTTGGTGAAGATTCAAGTCTGAAGGCGATTCAGCGATCAAACCCTAATCCGAAAAAAGGTATTTATCTATAAACTCATGAAATTGAAAATTCTTGAAATGGTTGCTCCATTGGTTGTTGATATGAAGGATAGGACCCATCTAGAATTCAAATGGCACCTGTTCAAATCCATCGAGATAGAACCATTAGGTACATTTTCTTTCATTCCCTATGGCATTTTTCATATCAAAGATATTAGGGCATACATGTATTCATGCAAATGTTGAAGAATTAGGAAGCTCCCAGTTGCTAAATTTTTATACCAATCACATTGTGGGAGAGGATCTCTGTGTAAAATCTAAATTCAAAACTTTGGAAGAGAAGAAGTTCACTCAGATTAGGAAATTTCTCGTGTTCGAAGACAATGAATGGGTTCAGTATATATTGAGTCGAGTGCATGCCAAGTTCGGTTAAGTCATCCTTTCAAGATTACAAAATAAGCCATAAGGATTGTTACTAGTTTAAATTCATTCGGTGAGTTGTCGACATTGAAATATGTAAAGAACCAAATAGTTAAAGATGCAACTGGTTCAATTTTTGACAAGAGAGCCATGAAAATCAATGATATCATCGAAGTGGATGTTAGATTTTCCTCTATGGTCATTGGGTACAAGATTTATCACTCTAGCAAGGATAACTCTCTATCTAGTACAACAATCTATACAACATATCAAATGGTCAAAGAAAATATAGAATATGACCTATGTGAGTTACTCCAGAGGTAGTTAATTGACAATATTGGAAAAATCAAGAAGGATAAGAAGAATTCTTTCAAGTATGGCAATTTGTTGTTATGTCTATTCTTCTACTTCATGAATGAAGTTTTAGAAGTTGGAAAAGTTCAATGGAAAGATGATAAGCCAATAACTATTAAAATTAGAGACATATCATATGGAATTGGTGACAACAAAGCTAGAAAAAATGCTATTTGGGGTTATTTCAAAAGTTTTCAAAATGAAATGCAAGCCAAGGAAAGGATTCCTACTTCTATTGTGAAGAAGTACAAGAATAAAATTTTCTTCATGGTTGATATTGATCAGTGTTTGATGGAAGCTGCAAAACCTAAAATAGTATGGATAATGCCTATGGCTTATGAGGTTGAGGAACACATTTTGGAGCTATATGCTCAACACTTGTTAATTAAACCTCGAGATCTGACAAAAGAAAGGTTTGGTACCTTTGAGGAAAAGACTATGGAAGTTCATACACAATTGAAGAAGCCTATGATAATCTGAAAGGTGAGAAAGGAAGTTGAAGTTGTGAGAGAAGCTAGGAGGAAAAGAGAACAAGCTGAAGTAGGAGAGCCAACTAGAATTGAGTTTGCTAGACAAACAACATACTATGCTAGATCTAGATCCATAAGGAGCTCTAGTCTCTCATTCAGTCCTACAAAGAAGTCAAGTCCTATGAAAGATAAAGCCAAGACATCCGATAGAGAAGAAAAGAGGAAGAAGGACAAGAGCATAAGAGTCTATGTTGTTGTTTCAGAAGATGAAGAAACCTAACATGATGAAGAGGTAAGAGAAATTAAGCATAAGGGCTCAAAAGCATCTAAAGTCTCTAAGGAAAAGCCATCTAGTGAAGAGAAAGCAAAGAAAAAGATGAAAACTTACAAATCTATTATGTCTTTAGAAGAAGTGGAAAAAGCTTTGATTAAGGATGGTAATCTTAGGCTACTTTGTGAATGGTATGAAACTTTTGATAGTGCCAATCAAAGATTTCTTGAGGAAGCCACTGATAAAGTATTTGAATAATTTCAATATGAATTTGATTGAAATAATCTCTCAGTTACCTAAAATTTTGTATGAAGTCTTAGGAATGAGGAGAGTGAATGCAAGAAATGAAGAAGAGAAAATGAGAGAATGGATACTTGCTAATTTGTGTCCAGTGATTTCAATAGAAGAGATCAACAAACTTATAAATGATGCAAAAAGGGATTTTAAGAGCAAGACAAGGGTGAAAAAGATGATGATTGGACAAACTAAAGAAGTTGCAAAAGATAAGTACTGCAAAAATCCTTAAGGTTGTTTTGTTGAAAAATAGATATAATGTCATTTCTGAAGAAGCTCATATTGAAGATGCTCCATTTGGTCTTGTAAATGAAGAACGGAAAGAAGATACATTTGAGGATAGTCTGAATCCTCTTGACATGCAAGATGCTAAAATTCCTATGGTGATTGAAGCTCCTAAAGAGATTTCAAGTGAAGAAGTAGAGATTCCTGAAGCCAAGGAAGAATCAGTGATTGAAGAAAAGAAGGCTAAAGCGAAGGAGATTCCCGTGGAAGAAAGAGACACTGCTAAGGTAGTAAATGAGTTTTTGGAAGAGTAACAAGAGGAGTTTGATCCTGAACTAGTTAAAGGTCCTATCAATTTGGCTACTTTATCTCCCATTATGAAACTAAAGGTAGCATCATTTGCTCAAGCCAAGGCAAGGGAGGATATTTTAAAATATCACATTGAGGACAATGAGCTATTGAATCTTGCATCTAGTATCTTGGGGAATATCATTCCTACATATGTCAAGGATTCATCTAATTCTCCATCTAGTCAGCTGAAGAAAATTGTCAATTCTGTAAGTACTCACTTTGAGTCACTTGAAAAGTTAGCTATGGATAAGGTTCATAAGGAATTTGATGCTAAAAGGTTCAATAGGTTGAAGGGGATGATTTCTAATGATAAATATTTATTATCTATCTATGTAAAGAATATTCAAAGTGCTTTATATGAAGGTGGAAATATTTACAAGCCATGTTTATCATTGTCAATATTCATTGAGACACTAAAAAGAAATTGAAGGAATATAAGAGATAGTTAGCATATGTCTCTCAAGCATTTGATCCTCTAACCATTTCTATTAGAAAGTAAGAATTTCAAGTCATATCCCTACTTGAAAAGATTAAAAGTTTGAAGCATGAAGAAGGAAAAATTATTGAAAGGGTTTGTGAGCTTAGAGGACTAATTGGTCTGAAGATGGAGACAATGCTTAGTGCATTGAAGGAAGCACAAGATGCTATTGCGGTTAGTGATTTAAAAAAACTTGAGTCAACAGAAATGTGATCCTACTTGTTATTTGGTCACATGACTATTTTGGAGAGTCTCAAAAATATTTGGGACACTAGTTTGAGCTTGATGAAGAGTAATTTTGCAAACATATTCAAGTTTATGTAAGCTATACAAGCATGCTTGTACACATGCAATTTTTTCATAGCAATTTTGTTTGATTTTTTGTATGTGGATTGTCGTCTTTTCCATTGATGTCAAAGGGGGAGAGTGGAAAAGTGAAAAATGTCTTAATCATCTCATGGGGAGTTGTGTTTTGAAATTTTGAAGGTTGGCAGTGCATTCACGTTGGTACTAATCTGACACTAAGTCATTTTTCACTAAGTGTTGCCATCAATGCCAAAGGGGGAGATTGTTGGAAAGAGACATTGCACATGTCATCTGGTGTTGTCATTGATGGCAACACTAGTTAGTGATTCAATTTGCACTTCAGTAGTTTCCTATACTAGAAGTCAGAATGAAGTTTTGTGATCAACTATCAAACTATAATAGAGCATCTGACAGAATTGTGTTCATTGATTCATATGCAATTTTCTATTATAATTTTGTGTTGTGGATCTTAGGGAAGATATTTCAATGTATGAACTATGTTATCTTTGAATGTTAGAGCCTCTTATTAATTTTTGTGCAAGTTAGAAGATCTGGTTGATTGATTTTCTCTCTAATAGTGGAAAAAGATCGACTATGTGATTGTATCATCTTGTGGATCTTCGAGGATTAATTGTTTGAAGTCTTTTGTTTTCAAGAATGTTGATTTGGGTCCTCACTATATTGTGTCCAACTTTGGTTGGTGTGCATTGAAAATAATCTATAGATTGAGCCAACATTTTATTAATATTTTCTATTTTGTTGAAGCTAACATGTGGTTAATTAAATATTTAGTTGTGGATATATATAAGCGGTCATTTATATCATTTGGATGTATGTATGGAGTGTGTTGATGTGTGTTGTAGAAGTTAGAAGGATTGTAGAGTGATTGTGCACAGTTTCACCTATGCAGAAAAGGTTTTTTGATCTGAATTAAAGTAGACAGAGATGTGCCATAGAAAATTGGACCCTCTTGAGAAAAGAGACAATTTCACGCATAATTGGACCCACTTTTAAGTCCCTTTACATCATTTCCCCTTCAAAACAGCATTTATAGGCCCCTTCGACCTATTAATTTTGAGCTAGAGGCCCATTTCACACGTGAAATCACATAAAACCTAACAAACAACATTCAATAACATCATACCCTGACAACCCACCTTCAAATAGCAGTAGTGGGACCCATTCAGTACCTTGGGTCAATGAGTCCCCTCTGGTGGGACCCATTCGTCAAGAGTGGCGAATGAATTCCCTTTGAGGGAAAATTCAAAATCAAGCAAGAATTCAATCAATTTAACTCTTATTTATGGTGAATGTCAGCCTCTTAGGTCTAATTAACTAGAAAAAAAGGTGTTTTTGCCTATAAATACACATTTTAAGTCATTTCACACAATTTTTTTTATCATCTCTTATCATCACATTATCATTCTTCAAGAGCAATTTCAAAAGGAAAGCATTCAACAACAAGTTTCATCATCAAAATTTGAAGTTTTAAGGCAACAAAATAGGGTTTTTGTAGGTCTTAAAGCTCACTAATCTTGTCAAGATCCAACATTGCAAAGGGTTGATGATGGATGCCTATGGTGAATCAGGAAGAAATCTAGGGTGAAGAGGTGCAACTAGCCACCAAATCATGCCTAAGGACTTGGTTTCCTATTGATTCCTTCTTCCATTTTCACTCTATCTTCAAATTAAGGTTTGCATTGTATTCATTTAGCATTTGCATGTCATCTCATATGCATATTTTACGTTTTGTAAGGTTTATAGGGTAGAGATCTTGCCTCATTTCAATCAATCTTGCATGTCTTGTTCTAGAACAATAGAATAGGACCCTTCTTATGTTTCAACTTTTCCTAGTCTTTAACACATCTAAGGCTAGGGTTTATGCATATTTTTCCCCATTCAAGGTTTAATTACCTACCTAGGGTTTTGACTGAGAAAAACCCCCCATTAGATCAACTCTTTTAAGCTATTTTGCAGGGATTTTTCGAGATCTAGAATCGGGTTTCCATCAGAATTTGTTGTTTAGGTGTCAAGGTACAAATCTAAGTTTTGAGTTTGCAGAAAACTGAAAGTGGACTGATTTTCCATGCTTGGAAAATCAGTCCCAACTAAAAGTGCAGATTTGAGTTAGATGTTTTTTCAAGTCCCCGACTATTAGAAAATAGTTTCTATGCAAAAAAACCTGACTTGGGACTAATTCTCCCAAGGTGGTGAATGAGTGCCAATCAGCTAAAATATAGATTTCATCAGTTTTCTAGTTTTTCATTCAGTCCTCTACAGCCTTCCAGGTGCACACATTCCCATAAATAGCCTTTTGTTTAGTTAAATATTGCATTTTGTTCACTATTTCTATCTTTCTACACATCACACTATGTTTTCCAAAAAAACATAAATCCTAGTTTTGTATTCATTTTCAGTTATCTAGCTTAGTCAATTAAATTCAATTAATTCCATTTGCATAATATCAAATCACACACATCCTAATTTGAGTGTTACATACGCTTTTTTGGACATAATCTCTCTCCTTTTAGGTGAAAAACCATAAGAGTGTAAGAGTAGCATTTTGGGTCCCAAAAATTTATGTTTCATTTTGGTGAACCTAAATTTTGAACATCATAACATTCTAATTTACATTTGGGTATGTGAAAGATCATGATGGGCCAAAAAGTGGCAATATTATGGGTATTTGTAGGGTATGTGGCTGACAACTTTTTTTTTACCCAAAATTGATGAAACAAAAAGGGTTTTTATAGGATATTCTCAAATTTCCACAAATATAAATTATGCTTTAATTTGAATTCAATAAATAATTATTATTTATTTTCTATTAGAATTACTACTAAAGTCTTGAGCGATAGGCTAATTGAAAAACATCCATAACTTTCAAATGGTATCACATTTTTTCAATCTAAAACATGCATCACATTCTATGCTTCACATACTATGGGATTAGAAAAAGAAAAAATAAATTTCATGAAGTTTTGACCAAGTTAAGGTTGTCAGACATACTAGTTTTTATATTTTTTAAAAGTTGTAATAAAAAATTCATAATTAATTATTTACTTGGAAAAAAATTACAAAAAAATATGCATCACATCCGGACATGAGTCCTTTACTTATGTATAAAATATTATTAAAAAATATTATTATTTTATTATGGTTAGGGTGGTCAGACAGACACCTACTTCTTATTTTTTCCCTAAAATTTAAGTACTACTACATTGAAATTTCAAATTTTCACCAAATAGATTTTATTTATTTTTAAATAAACCTATTAGTTTAGAAACTAAATTCAATTTTCTACAGATTCTATTCTTACATATTTTTTAAATAATATAGATAACTTATTCAAATTTATACGTCAAGTTGCCTAAAACTGATTTTTCTGAATTTTTTGCCACTTAAGGGCTTGTTTTTTCCATGATGATCCTGCACATACCCATTTTCATCTTAGGTATTCATTATTTCATACTATTGCATTGTTTTAGGATTCTTAGAAACATTGCATTAGTGAAAGCATTATTCACTTTACATCATTGCATTCCATTCCATTATTCCACCTATATGTATTTGGATTCTAGATTTGCATTGTACAGGGTTAAAATTCTACAGAAAAACATAAAAAAATAAAGCAAAATATTAAAAAATTCATCTTCTAGGACTCATTCACCACCTAGGGTGAATCAATCCCTTTACAATTTTTTATCAGAATTTCCAAATTTTAATTTCCTGCATTGCATCTTTCTGTTTTCTGTCATTACCTTTCTATTTCAGTTTAGTTCTTTCTATTCTCTTAGCATAAAGTTCATTTCCTTTCATGGAATTTATGGATAGTCTTAGACTCTTGCAAGTTCCATTTAGAGTTATCTTTCATAGTCCTTTTAGATCGGCTTACATTGAGGAAACTATAGCAAATCTTCAAAATCAATCAAACCACACATCAAATGATCCCATTAAACAAATGATCCAAATTCAACACATCTCATCCAAGCCACTTAGTAGTGATGATTTTGATAAGTTAGATGAAACCCTCAAGGGTTTTCTCTCACTCACTTTATCCTCTAATGCTTGTAATGTGAAACCTGAACCCCTTAATTATGAACCCTCCCTCAAACCTTTTGATTATGATGAATTTTCTTTGTTAGATGAAGCCCTCCAAGGCTTCATCTCGCATACGCCATCCACTAATTTTTGTGGTAACCAACTTGAAATTTAATAAACATTCATACCTCTAATGCTTTCCCTAAACATCTTCACCCAATTGATGATCTTGTACCCCTCAAAACTTTTTGTAGTGATGATTTGTATTTTCTAGACGAGTCTCTTGAAGACTTCATCTCATATGACTCATCCACTATGGTTTTTTGTGAAACCTCTAACATCAAGGAAGTTAAAGTAATTCAACCTAAACTTACCCTTTACCCCCCTTCGCATCCGCTTCATCCTTCCAATAAACCTAAACTTACCCTTTACCCCCCTTTGCATCTACTTCATCCTTCTAATAAACCTAAACTTACCCTTTACCCACCTTCGCATCCCCTTCATCCCTCTAATGTATTGCAACAATCTAGTGATGATATTGTTGCTCATACATATAACACATGAACTAACTAACTACCACAACCAATTCCACCCTCATGCTCCTCATTATAACCCACCCTCAAAGGATTATGGTCTTGTTGAACAATTAAAGAATACTCCGGCCAAAATTTCTCTTTGGGATTTGCTTCAAACTTCTCCAAGTTACAACACCATTCTTCAAACTGCTTTAAAATAAATAACAATCCCTCCTAGAACCACTCCAAATGATGTGGTAGCTCTTGTTCAAAAACATAGTCTCGATATTACTTTTCATCAACATGAGCTCCCTCCTTTGGAATTATGAAAACAACATGTGGCCTTTATGATAATTGCTCAATTCCATCGCATGGGTATCAAACACACTCTCATAGATAACAGACAAGAAAATTTGGCTTCACTAGCCATGGTAGTCATCAAAAAACATGGTGAAGAATTAGAGCATGAATTGGAGAATGACATGGAAAGTATTACTATGGATTTGAGCAGTGAAGAGATGACAGACATAGAAGAAAACCTAGGACACCCAATAAACATAGATCACACAAAATTTGATGATGCTAGTTTCATAGGATTACATTGTCTTTTGATGAACTTAGTTCCAAAAACTCACCATTTATTTGCAAATGTTGCCCATCTTCATAAAACTATACCTCAAAGTTTCCCTCTCAACACCCTAATATGGCCCATGTACACTGTCACATCCAACCATAATTTGGGAGTCAAAACCATTATGTTGTTGCCAGAAATATTTTTTAACATTAACAGTTGGTTGACTGAGATGGAAGAACATGGATTGTTTGACACCCTGGTGAATAGATCTAAAGCATTCACTTTGGACTATATAGATATGAGGGGAATACACCCTAGTGTGTGTACACATTATATCTATACTGAGTATGTTTGACCTAATCACCAACCACAACAAAGAGGGTATGTGCAGGATCATCATGGAAAAAATAGGCCCTTAATTGGTGAAAAAATTAGAAAAATCAGAGTTAGGAAACTTGACATAAAAATTTGAATAAGTTATCTATATTATTTCAAAAATATGTAAGAATAGAATCTGTAGAAAATTGAATGCAGTTTCTAAACAACTAGGTTTTTTTTTTAAATCTATGTGGAAAATTTGAAATTTCAATGCAGAGTACTTAAATTTCGTGGAAGAAATAAGAAGTAGGTGTTTGTCTAACCACCCTAAGATTTTAAATATAAGTAGAGGACTCATGTCCTGATGTGATGCATATTTTTTTATAGTTTTTTCCCAAATAAATAATTAATTATGAATTTTTTATTACAACTTTTAAAAAATGTAAAAACTCATATGCCTAACCACCTTAACTTTGTCAAAACTTCATGAAATTCAACACTTATTTTTTAATCCTATAGTATTCATAGCATAGAATGTGACACATGATTCAGATTCAAAAAATTTGATACTGTTCGAAAGCTATAGATTTTTTTCAATCAGCTTATCAATTAGGACTTTAGTTGTAATTCAAATAGAAAATGAATAATAATAATTTATTAAATTCAAAGTAAAGAATACTTTATATTGGTTGAAAGCTGAGAATATCCTTTAAAAACCCTTTTTGTTTCATCAATTTTGGGTAAAAAAAAATTCATCAGCCACATACCCTACACTTACCCATCATATCGCCTCTTTTTGGCCCATCATGATCCTACACATACCAAAGACTCAATCCTACTCTAAAAGACATCATTAAAACTGAGATTGAAAAAATTTTGCAAGTAGGATTTGTTTAAAAACCCTTTTTTTCATCAATTTTGGGTAAAAAAAATTTGTTAGCCACATACCCATCATATCGCCACTTTTTGGCGCATCATGATCCTACACATACCCAAGACTCAATCCTACTCTAAAAGACATCATTAAAATCGAGATTGAAGAACTCTTACAAGTAGGATTTATTTACCTAATTTTTGACAAGTGGGTGTCACCCATGGTTGTAGTTCATTAGAAGAATGGGAAGTGGGGAGTGTGTGTAGACTATAGGGAGCTTAACAAAGCAACACGTAGAGATTATTTCCCTCTGCCATTTGTGGACCAAGTGTTGGATAACTTGGCCGAGTGTAAATATTTTTCATTTTTGGAAAGATTTTGTGGATACAACTAGATACAGGTAGTAGTAGAAGACTAGGATAATACGACCTTCACCTGCCATTGGGGGACATTTGCATATCAGGTTCTCCCCTTTGGGCTATGTTATGCCCCTGTAACATTTCAAAGGGCCATCCTAGTTATATTTGTTGAGTTGGTAAATGAGTGTGTGGAAGTTTATATGGACAACTTCATTGTATATGATTCAACCTTCGATGAAGCCCTCAAGAATCTAGATAAGGTGTTGAAGTGATATGAAGATCATCATTTGTTAATTTACTAGCCTTCCTATGTCATTCAGTCAACTCTATGATAGAAAAATACGAAGTTGGGATAGGGCTCCTCAAACATCACGGTCGCATACAGTTGATATGAAAATATCATTTCCGCAAGAAAACAAAAAAGAAGTGGAAAAATTTCCTGCGTAAATTTGAAAATGTAGAAGTTGAGAGGCCACTCAAGGAGGGAGAATCCTCCAAGAAAAAAGAACATTTTTTAGAAGAACCCTGCTCTGAGGCATTGTGTGCTCCTGAATCCCAACAGACCTCAATGGCTCCTAGCTGTGATGTGTCGAAAACTTTGTTAGAGTAGCTGGAAACACCAAGATAGAGAGGGGAGGTGGAAATTATGCACTATGGAGATGAAGGAGAACCTCCTTGCAAGAGGAAGAAATGAAGTAAAGTTACTTTACAAATGAATCCTCCTCTATGGAGAAGTAAAGGGTTGTCTTCAGGATCTAATGAAACCGAACCCTAGGACATAGGAAGTACTTCTAAAAGAAAGAACACCATGACTCAAAAGAAGGTAGTGGCAATTGAAATCTCACCTGGTAGAGAGGAAATAAATGAAACAAAAAAGCAAGGTGATCAATTCCCTAAGGAAGAGGACAAGAAAACCCTGTCACCCAAAGAGCAGGAGGAGGAGAAAATAGAACTGCCACATTTTGTATAGATTGAAGATAACCTATGGGGGGGACTTTCTCATTTTTTTGACAGAATGGGAAGCATGCCTGAAATTGAGGAAAATACACCTCATACTGATATGGAAATTCCTCACTCATTCTTCTCTATGGACACAAGGGATACAAAATCTATCCAAAAAGAAGAGGAATTAGAAAAATTAAAAGAAGAAATTGTGGAATTAAAAACTAGGCAACTGAATGATGAAGCACAAATAAACCAATAGAAAGAAGAGATGGAGGCACAAGCTGCAATTGTAAATAAAATAGACCAAGAAATTGCAAGACTGGCAGTGCAGATGGAGGAAAAAGATAGACTCATTGAGCAACTATAGTACCAAATTCAACAATGAAATCAACAAGATAAGAAACACTAGGTTGCTCTATCTGATAGGGATAAACATATTCAAGATTTAAAAAACAATTTTATGAAATTATTTAGTGCTTATGAAGAGGAAAGAAATTTACAAGAAACTGAATTGAATGCTTCTATGATTAATATTGTGGAATTAGAGCAAGATTTGCAAGAGAGTGAAACTAAAGAAATAATGGAATCAAATGAGACACAAACTAAACCCATTCTTATAGAATGGTTCTAGGTAAGAATCCCTCCAATACTAATGAAATGGATAGAGAGATGCTATCTTCTAAGGGATGTGGAATTTGAGAATAATAGGCTGAAGAGGGAATTGGTATTAATGTTAAAAGAATCATTTCATAAAGCATATAGGGGTAAACAAGATGCTTGTGAAATTGGTGAACTACTATTATCCTGAAGAAGACCATCTAGGTTGTACTCTATGTTTCTTAATGAACAACTCTTAAGATGGAACTTACAAAGAATTTGCCAAAATCAGCCATATGATCCTGATGACAAGGAATTTGTAAAGATATTTGTTGAATCACTCCCTGAACAATGAGATTTGTTATGTGAATTCTTTGTTCGTAATTTTATCCTAGAAGAATATACAGATTTCTTTGTTAATTTCTTTGTGGGAGAAGTACAATTGAGATCATTCCTATCTACAATGATAAATCAACTTCACTGGAAAGATAGAGCAAGGGAATATGCACATGTAGAAAAGACTGTGGGGTTGCAAATGAGATATCCTCATAAGAATCCTTTCTTTTTCAAGGCATAATTTATGGGCATTTGACTCAGAAAGGATGTATAGGGCAAGTACAATAATAACCTTCGGTTGTGCTATAATCACTTCTAGGATCAAGGACCAAAACTAATAAGAAGAGCTTGGCATGCTTGTGAGGAATGGTATACACCTCTCCCTATATTTCTCAGAAAAAGAGAGCTAATCTCACCCCTTAATATTAAATGGTTCTATAGAAGGGCAATAGCTCTATCCAAGAACCTTGAAGAACTAAAGGTTAAATGGATTGGTATGAGGTATAGACCTCCCCTCCTTCTCTCACCACCTACTTGAGTATATACAAATACACGACCTCCTTCAGCATATACAAATATACATGAAAGCAATGATAGCTTTGAAAGATGGGTACAAAGAGTCACTTTTCATTAGGGATTCCTAACGGAGCTAGAGGAACTAGATCCAAAGGCAGATGACTTCTATGATCTCAGTGCCAAGTATGAGGAGATGAATAAAGAGAATGAAGGACAAGGGACACACCAAAGAGCGGGAGAACCTGCTCGGGCTTAGGAAGGGGAAGAAATGATGAGGTAAAAATAACCTCATCAATATAATGGACTCAATATTCAAACTTATACCTTTCAGCCCAATTTACCTTGCTAATTAATTACCTTTAGGATAAATAATTGCTCTCTTTTTATGAATAAGCATGAAAACTTTATTTCTTGAAATTAGTTGAAATAAGCTAATTTGTGTTGATTTAATGGTTTAGTTCTTGAGCATTCCACAGGTAAAATTCCACCACTGGTTACCATTCTAGTCAAAAGGGAATTAATGCAGGTTTCAACACCGTTGAAGACAAGTGAGTGGGCACTGAAATTTCAAGAGCATACGTTATGGGCCAAGTCTTCATAGATTATGTTATTTTTAATTTTAAAAAACTTTATGGCTCATGTCGATCCTCTTTAATGTTTCATGTCATGGGCTTTAAAGTCCATTATTTTTTGACAATCTATTAAAGACTTTATTAACTAGAAAGTAGGATTTTGTTAACCACTTTCATATACATATGTAACTATTGAAAATGATAAATACAGAAGAATATTGTTATGCTACCAATATGTCTTTCTAAGTTAAATAGTTACCATATGAATAAAAATGAGTTTTCTTGCCACTCTTTGAATTACTGAGCAATGTGAATGGAGTTCTATGAATGAAGTAATTTGAAGATTACCAATGCATATGATCTGAAATAGCTATAGACACACCTGAGATCTGGCCACTTGAGGGTTATAGATAGATAGATAAGTATTTAACTTCTCATTCTGTACTTTCTTTTAGTAGATAATAATTGAAATTGGAATTTATTTTCATGTGTGTGTCATGTTGTCAGTGTCAATCCTGCAAGTTGTAGCTAAGTCTGTAGTCTTTGAATTATGTATCTAAAATTCTGGAGCACCTTCCTTTTGTTGTTTTAGATTGTTAACTCATTTTATGAGAGTTGTTTGGATTGTTACCATTTGCACTAGATAAATGTTTCCTAGTTTCTTTACAAGTTTTACCTCACTTTTTGCGCAATTCCCTCTAGAGTGATATCTATTAGATTACCCACAAAGAAAATAATGGTATTGTTATGAAATGAATATGCATTAATTAAAAGATGCCAAAATAACCAATTTTATGTATACAGTTTGCATAGTACATATCATGCTTGGAAGACAGTGAAATAAATAATGTAGGGAAGGATTCAATTGTTTGATTAGGAATCCTCACAACATGTAAATTCACAAATTGAGACCTCCAATTGCTAACACAATATTTTAGAGGAAATGATGACTCTAGATATGCTATGATTGTAGGACATATGTGGTAGAAGGATAGATTTGAAGAAAATATTCTAAAATATATGCCATTCCCTCTAATATGCACCCACTTTGGAAACTTCTTAACCCTTGAATAATATTTTTAAATGATTATGGACATATTTTCATTTCCCTACTTCGTCATGGAATCCACAAGGAGGTAAACATGGAGACTTACATAGAGAATATGAAGGAAAAGTAAAGACAAGAATATTCAATTTAATGTTGCCTGAGTGCATGAATTCTAAAACATACCTGGGAAATTATTTTCCATAGATCTCTATTTAGTATCTCCCTTGCTTTCATTTCAACTTTTTCCCTTCATAGCAAAGCATACCTCTGTTCTTTCACTCTTTCATCTTCTTCTTGCACTCCTTGATTCCTCTTTTTCTCTGCAACTATTCCACTCCTTCCTCCTGAAATACAAAGAACCTCTCCCTCTAACCACATCATTTCTCCCCCTTATAGCTATTTTAGGATACATCCTCCCTTGTACTAGGTGATGGTTGTAACTAAAGAGCCAAAAGATAAGCATTATTGGTTTGAATACCAACCAATCCCCAACAAATGAAATGCTCTAACATTTACATGACATGAAGTATTTAATTATTGCAAAGCTATGGATTAGCCATACCTAATTGATTAGAAACCAATAATAATAAAAAAATTATGCTAAACTTCCCTTGAATCATAAACATATGTTGAAATAAAACAAATACAAGATAGACCATTAGAGGACTATCCAAACTAACTAGTTAATTTAAATTTATTAATTCAATAGTCAAAAGCATTTTATATAAAATCTCAATTTGGGTGAATATGAAATATTTACAAACTAATATAATAGGTACTCAATTTCTACATGAATGGTAAAAAAATTTACCATTTATTTTGTTATCATTTTCTTACTCATTTATTTTATTATTAACTATTATTATGATATACATTTATATATATATATATCTTATTATTATTTATTTGTCACTGTACATACTTTCCATTTAATAGTTTATTTTAATGCATAAAACAACAAACAACATCTATCAAGTAATTTACATTAAATAAAATTGAATGCCAAAATGATTACCTATCCACTATCCAGGGTTAAAAAGAAAGACTTCATGAAACATTGATTAACAATACTAACAAACCAGATAGGGTGCTAAACTGAATACTCATTCTCTTAAAGGATGATGGCTAGGGTAGGGGACCAAGTGTTATCTTTGATCAACTATGCCATTGGGTTTCAAGGCATGCTCAAACCTGTCAATTTAGGTGGAGATGATGCCTAGTTCATGCAACACACAAAATGCTCGTACATACATATCCATATAAACAAGTACACTATGAAAGGGAATCACAACGTCGCAGGGTACTCACAAGTGAGTGATGTGATACTATCCCTTTCACCTAAACACATCAGTAAGAACATCACCCAATAACCATTGACAAGAACAGTCACAAGATAACCACATATTAGTCCTTAAATTCATACTATTCAACATCAACTGATTAACATCATTAGCACATACCTTAAATGTCCCTATTATTTTACCTTCATCTACAAGTTCCAAAGCCAAACTACCTACACATCCACAGTGAGAATCAAGGGGCACTAAACAAACTAACCATGCACATCTAATTGAATTGATTGCAAATGATCAAGGGTATGTTTGTAACGAAACAAAAAATGTATGGTATACTATCACATCCCCAATTCTAGCTCTTAAAAATAAAAGAATGATACAAATTGAAACAAAAAATTCATACATGTAAGATTAAGATTAATTGGATAGTAATGTTTGGAGCCATTTTTTGATATAGCTTCATGATTTTAAAGAATAACTTGAAACAACCAACTGATGCAACATTATGATACTTATATATAACTTCAACCAACATTTTGATATGAATTGAAACAACTTTTTCACACTTGTGAAAGTAATTGAATATAAATTAAAGCATACATCAATCTTTATATATTTTCCATATGTAATTATAATTCTACAAGTTGCATGTTTATATTGACAATATTGCAACATTATCGTACAGTCCATAGTTGAGGGTGTCATTCACTGATCTTTTGGTTGAATGTGTCTATCTATCTGTGAAAATGGCTCTATGCATGCATGTATGTATGTACGTATGTATGTATGTATGTATGCATGTATGTATATATGTATGTATGTATGTATGTATGTATATCATAAACACATACATGCATATTATGATAATATGCATGTATGTGTGTATACTCATAATATGTATGTATGTGTGTATGCGATACATACATGCATACATACATACATATGACAGTTCATATGTATGTATGTATGTGTGTATACAATACATACATAATATTATAATGTTTATTATAATATTGATTTGTTAAATATTATATTAATATATTATTAATAATATTAAAATGTTATGTAAATTAAAGAACTGAAATGATTAGCAATTTTATGATGAAAATCCTATAAATACATAGAAAATATTCACAAAAATTTTACCATTCTAGCAGAGATGAATCTACTATAGAAAGAGTTCAGAGGATGATGCGGGAGGGGTATTGTTAAGCGAGGGTTTCATGGTAGTGGAGGAAATAGTTGACCAATATATAGGTGCATAAAACCATTAATAGTCTAGCTATTGAAACCCAAAAATGGTATGTATATGTATACACATAGTCAGCCAAAAGATATGTACATGAACCCCTTCACACATAATGCAGTATGCAAAAAGTGTTATTATTTTGATTCGTTGTGTGTATATATGCACACACACACATACATACATACATACATACATACATACATATGTATACATACATACATACATACATACATACATACATACATACATACATACATACATACATATATATATATATGCATACATATGCATATATATGTACGTATTTTTATATATACATAGATGGCCATAATTTTCCTATAAGAAACTCTTACTAATGAAGTGTGTAATAACTTCAAATACTACCACTATAGATATACAAATAATAGAGGTACAAAAATGAAAAGAAAGGGCTATATTATGGCTGACTATGTGTATATGTGCGTATTCACAAATATATATGCATATAGAAAAATATAACTATATACATATGTATATAGATATATATAAATGTGTTTATATATGTATACAAATATATATAAATTTGTATATATATATATACAGAAATATATAAATGTGTATATATACACATACAAATATATATACAATATATATCTATATACATATATATATACACAAAAGTGGCCATGATATAGCAACAAGAAATATTCATTAAACAAATATATCATTACTTATAAAATTAAGCTATTTACACAAAAAAAAGATTGCAAGTAAATTTAAAAAAATCTTGTAATGCGTAGGTATTTCCCGTGTGAGGTTGGAACACAACCTCACGTGTGCTACTAGAAGGTAAATAATTTTCTTTTTCCAAATACTATGTTAAAAAAAAAAATTGTGATAAATACATCATTAGTACTCGCCCATTTCCACACAACCATCAGCCTCGAACCGAACTAGCACTAATCATGAATGCAACTGCTCAAAGTGAAAAAAATTCTCATGAATAGCATAGTTGTGAAGCTAACACAAGAAAAAACAAATGGTGTGCATGTCGAGGTGGTAGGCATTAAGTTTGATGGAAGAGGAATGTTGGGTAGTAAATGAACATTTATTGGGAGTAAAGAGAGCTAGTACTTGTGTGGAGGGAATCCATGAAGGGTATTACATGTGTCCAAAATTGGTCGATGACACATTTTAGGTCTTTTTTTGTAGTTTTTGAAAAGTGGTCCAAAAACATTCATAAACATGCATGTAAATGGAATTTGTTCGACTACCCCAAGTTATAGAGAGGATGGGGATGTCTCTTGGGTTTTCTAGGTCCCATGGTGGACCAATGTAATTTTGGAAGCAAACAACAACATAGTTAGGCGAATCTAGCAGTTTACAATGTGTATTGTACACAATAGCTATAACAAGACCAAGGGATCCATTAACTAGGCCAGCTTGAATCCACAAATTTATTGTAACCATCACCTGTTCACCAACACAAAGTAGTAGTTCTGGGAGAAGTTGGTCATCATCTCCATGATCAGATGTCTATTGTTGTGCTACTCGAGCAATGCTAATGGCTATGGGTAGGTTTAAATATTTGATCATTTTTTTGTTGTGGAATATGACTAAGTCATTTGTGGCAAACAAATGTGTAGAAAAATGAAATTGTTCTCTTTCTGTGGTTGTGAGCATTTTATTTTTTTGTTTCATAAGCTCTTCCCAGTCATCGTGGAGAGCCTCACCATTTCTTATATGGAGAAGGATTGCTTGGAACTTTTGTTGGGAAGGGCCATCTCCTTTTTGGAAAAAATAGTGTCCAATGTCACCGAGGCTATGAAAGTATGCCATAAGGCTACAATTGATGAGTGTGAAGCATAAATAGGGGTATCCATGATAGGTGGAAACTAGGCAAGATCACGAAAAAGGATGATAGAAACACCGTCGAATGGCTCCCTCTGGTTATTAGGGAATGCTTGGTGCAATTGGCTATCTATTTTCAACAACAACTTCAGGCCTAGAAAACTCATTTCATCTATCAAAATGTATTGAATATATTTAAATTGTTCATGGAATATTGTCAATGGCTGACCTTGCAAAGGATTCATATAATTTATGGGAATCCAGAGGGTTGTATGGATTATGGAGGTCCATATGTTGTATGCAGAAACACCTATGGGGGCCAATGTGAGCAACAAGCTATTGGATATAGTAGTAGAGGTGTTTATTTGATCTCTAATATAATTTATCAAAAAGCATTTTCCAATGCGAGTTGTCCCTTAGATGATCATGCAGAGAGGGCCTTTAGGGGAAGGTTCAATGCGATGGGACTGGATGATTTAAAGAGCCAATTACTATTTTGGTGAAAGCTAGTGATGGAATGATGTATTTACAGGAAAAAAATGTATCGTAGCTTGCTCACGCTATGCCTTGGTTAATGGGATGAATTGCAAAGCAATATTATGAAGTTGTTCCAGCACATGGTTTGAATGGTTCATATCAAAGTCCTACCTACCCAATAGTTGGAGCAGATTTATACTGAAGTTAGTAGTAGCACCATGCCAAGAGAAAACTTCCCATTCATATTCATCCATAGAAGGCCGATGGTTCAAATCATCAGTATCACTACCATGTTCTTCTTCAATCATGGATGCAACTAGAAGTCTATTAACATGCCAAGGATGATAACTAGCTATTTTTAAAACTTTCCAATTTTGTATGATCTCTTGTTTGGAAAAACCTATATCTATTTGTATATTTCAGAAAGGTTTGAATAACATAAGTTTATTCCAACAAAATGTCTCAAATATTTTGGTATCTTCAATGGGAATAGTCTTGAACAACAGGTACACAGGGAAAATTGTAGGTTGGTGTCTCGATTTCCATTTGGCCTTTTTGTGCTGCTCTAAATGTGTATATAAGAGGACCAAGTCAATTTGGGATACACCACCTAGCTCTAGAGGCCTTTGTTGATGTGGTTTTTATGCACCTCTCAACATAGGCAGTGCGTAGGTGCACTACCTCTCTTGAAAGACAATATTCCAAAATCAAATTGCAGAACACTATCCCAAGGTCTCTAATGCTAGGTCTTGATAGTGCTTGGAATATCTTAGTTGTTTGATGTGATTTTTTGGAATCACAAGGCAGTCTTATGTGGGCAATACAAAGTGTGGGAAGATGGATCTTGGAATGGAGTTTTAAGATAGGGAAGTTATTGTACATTTTGCTGTAGGTTCAAATAGCATTCATAAACTCCATGTTTATCATTGGATTTGGCTTTAAAATGTGCAATGAACCTTAGCATAGGTTACTCATTAAATAAAATGAAAAAGGGTAGGGAAGAGAGGAGGTTCTTGGATCTGCAACTAATTGTGAACAGCATGATGGAGTTCCTACAATGGACAACTTCTTGAAACAATATTCCACTTAACCAGAAATCTTGCAGTCTCATGGAATTTGTGCTATCTTCTAAGCTCTACAAATGTTTTGTCTCTCATTCACCATATGCATGCATGAACAAAGATAAAAGTTTTGGAGTAGCTTTGATTTCAAGTCTAGGCTAACTTTACACAGCTATCTACCATCAGGACGCAGCAAAAAGTATGGACTAAGAAGTTATCAACACAATAGGAATTTTCATGATCATAAGACAGCATTCCTAAAATCTACCAAAGTAAGGAAACAGTTAACTAGAACAGCAATAAAACTTAAGTTCAACATCTAACAATGGAGATTGAACCAAGCAACATGTGAGAAACTTAGAAAATACACCAAGTCAATGTCCTTTTCTTTATAAATTTCTGCAGCATGCCTTTACAACAACTTAACTCAACTTTGCAAATGAGAGGAGAGCTCTATTTATAGTGCCCAAAAGATCCAATGAATGGCCAAGATCAATTCATATTGTGTGGCCATGATTCATTACAAAATAGAGTTTCACCTACCCCCAATATATCACAATTTAAAATTACATTTTGTCATTTTCCTTGTTTTGTCATCTAGTGACAGTCACTGTAGCAAATTTGTCTTGTAGCTGATTGTTGTTTCACTGTAGCTACTCTTCAGGGAGCTCTTCATCTTTGGTGGGGCTATCCTCCTTTACTCGGGGAGTCTTACCTTTCCTTTTCCCTTTGTCCTTCTCGACAAGTGTCGTTGAAGGTCCTGTGCCCGATTCCATATATTCTGCAAGCAAAGGCGTAGTCAGTACAATATATCACAAAAGCATTCATGTTAGCTAAAATCCTAAAGGTAACATCCATGTTAAAAAATCCATCTATTAAGCATAACATGATCTTTTATTTCTTGATTTCATTAATCTTTAATTAAGGGCATTTGAACAATTCGAGCCCAGAGGGTCAGACTTCCTTGGTAGGAATTTTGTTTGGAAAGGAAAAAAGGGTGAAGGGCTCTCGAAGATTCTCTTCGGTTAGATTTTAGCACTTTGAGAGGTTCATAATGAAGAGGACCAAAATTAAGCATGTGGGTCGAAGTTAGATTTCAGATTTGGGCTCATTTGGATTGGTTTAGGAGAATCTGGAAGTTCCAGGCCGGAGAGCCACCTGGAGATGGTTGTTTGTAATAGCAGATTGAAAATGGAATTATGAAGACAGAACTCTGGGGTCTGGGATCTGGTAGGCCACAGGGCAACCAATAGTTTGTGATTTCATTTTTTAGCCTTTGGGTCTATGGTACTGGGAAGGTGCTCATCTTTCACTATTTGGGACAAAAAACATAGGACAAAAGTCTGGAAGGGGCAGCCCGGCAGTTAGGGCCTAGCGGGGTAAAGTTTTAGTGAGATTTGCAAGTCTTGCCAATAGCCAGGAGCAAGGCCAGACCTGGCACAGGATTCCGCCACTTTAATTTCATTTTCTTAGTTCAGTGGCGAACGGGAAGGCGAGGTCTGACAGGTGAAAGGATGGGTGAGGATTTCCCCTTGGGATGGCGGATGATGATAGGACTCACGAGCAGTGGAGCCCGGCAAGAATGAGGGAATTTTCAAGTTCATGTGACATCCCAGCGGCGAATGGCAGTCCAGAGCCTGGAGGTCAGAAGGACGTCCGAGAAGGGGTCGGTGAAATATTATGCCAAAGTACGAAGTCATGCCAGCAACCAGGAACAAGACCGGACCCAATAGAGGGGGCCACCGTTCAACTTTGTTTTCAGCCCCACAGCGGACGAAAGGGCGGAGCCTAGAGCTCGGAGGGGCGAGTGAGAATTTCTCCTCAGGACGGCGGATAAGGAAGCACAGAGACCCGGCATCCAGAGCCTAGAGCAGATAAGGGTGTTCTGAGTTTAGCCAGGACTCCAATATGAGAATGAAGGCCCAGGGCACGAATGGCAGGGCTCCATTAGAAACTCGGAGGCAAACACGGCAAAAAAAAAGAGGAACTCTGGAGGGTGGGATCCATGAACTTGAAGGGCACCCGATCAACTTTAAAATTCCTGTAGCGAGGAGAAGGGTAGAGCCTGGAGCTCGGAGGGGCGAGGAGAGTTCGTTGTTTTTCACGGCGACATCCAGGGTGACTTCCAATCGAGGAAGTCTGATGGCCTGGGCCCGAAGGAGGAACTTGCCATTGGTAGTAAGGTTAATCATTTTAGTATGGATGGCCAAGGAAGGACCTAGGGTCGAAGGGGATGATCTCCCTGTGCGAAGAATGGCCATGGTAAGGTGGAGTTCTAGATTTGTGATGAGGGTAACCTCGAAGGTTTTCTTAGCTTTCAAAACATGGGTTTTGTGTGCGGTGCCATATTTTTTCATTTTCATGCCTTCTTGATGATGGTTATTCATTTAAATCCTTAGAAATCACAAAAAGAATGCTCGGGAGGGTGAACAGAGGACCTACCTCGAACAATCAATGCGGGGAGATGTGGGATCCACCTATGATCGATGAAGTGACAGTCAGAGCAATGAGCATGAAGGTGTCAAAGATAGTGGGCTCCTCTAGCAGGTTCTCCGATCACTCTGCAACTCTGTCAAGTGATAATGACAGGCACAAGTGGCTCTTTTATACCCCTAATCGCCATTAATGACCCTATTAAATGAGAGTATGGTGAGAGAAAAGCTGGTGAATTTGAAAGTCAGCAACGGCAGTGGGAGACCCGAGGTCCGACGACTAAGGGGTGCAAGATGGCAGCTGCTTGAGGATTTCAGCTTGGTTGGGTCGGCGGTGGCAGAGAGAGAGTCAGGGCCAGGTGGGCAGAGTTCTGCCAAAGTCCCGCCATTGGAGACGGTGGAACCATCACGGAATTCTGAACTCAGAATTTTGGAAAACTGGGCCCGAAACACTCAATGAAAGCTAGGATTTCCATAAACTCCTCAGAAGGAAGACACGGTGGTGGGACCCAGAAGGTGGGACACCGCTAGAGGTTCACCGTGAGGAATGGTGAGACACTCCCAGAACCCCGGGAGCGGAACTCCGACGTCTGGGGCCTGGAGGGTTAAACAGCCGCTTAAAGATTTTGATGGATTGTAGATGGAGAGCGATATTTCAGAGCCCAGGGGCTGGGAGGATGCAAACTGAGCGCTGTTGGGAATGGCAGGCGCAATGGGGAAACCCAGCAATGGAAGCCCGAACAGTTAGGGCCGGCAGGGCCGGTTGCCATCGGTAGGGGTAAACTACCAAAGTGACCTTGCGAGGCACCAGAACATGATGAAATTAAAATGGGAAGGCACAATCAACTTATGGTGGGACTTTGAAGCAACATTGACCACCCAGGACACCAAAAAGTGGGGCATGCAAAAAGAGGCAGTGACAAAAATGACCCGACAAGGCAAAAGAAAAGAGGGTCCCCATTCCGAATAGGGCGTGTGTGCTAAGGGCACAACAACCTTTGCATCTATCAATGAATATAATTTGTTGGCAGTTCTTCATTAGCATCATCTTTATTTATACGGAATGATGCTTTTTTGCCAACATTCAAACGAACATATTGTCAGCTTGAAGTGAGAAGAGGCAATTTCTATAACATATGGCATGTCTCTTATGCACAAATGTCACGTTCCACAAGAATATTCATCATGAATTTTTGTATGCAAGCAGTGGTCCATCCTCAACTATATTTGTATTTGCAAGTTTTTTCAACATATCAAGATAATTTTCTGATTTCTTCTGAGATTTAGCTACATATTTAGAAATATAATTTAAAACAATTTGCCTAGAAAGAACTAGCTGGCAGTCAACATTGGCATGCCAGATTGCAAGCATGGGGTGGATATGAATATTTAAGTGATCATAATTTCTTATTGGCTTGTAGGATTTGTTAGACTCAACATCAGATGTCAATGTAGAGGTAAGTTGTCGCTGCTAAGGGGCTTTACAATGACATTGTAATTGCTCTCCTTTTTTCCTTAAATAAGTATATTCAGAGAATTTTGTGTGCCTTTGAACTGTATTTATAAACTCTTCATAATCTATGATTGGATAACTGGAAAGAATCCAGCTCATGGAGAGCAAGCATGGATTTTCTTCAAAACAATGATACATTATGAGTAATCTTTGTCCAAGGAAATGTCGATTCCAAGTTAAAACATATATATATCAAAAAGTGCCTTGCCATGGTAACATCATGGTTATTGGACCAATCAAGAGTGTCCATGTTGTGGGCTTCTAGAATCCATAAAAAACCATGCATATATGCAGATCCATGATGATTCCATTCATATCTATACCAATAATCTTTTGAATGCAAAAGCTTTTCAATCATCTCTTTATAGAAAATTGAGAATCTATTATGCAAATGCAAAGATGTTATATGTGGATTCTGAACAACACTATCTATTAGTGTCTTTGTTGAAGGATCCATCGCTAAATGAGCCACAAAAGAGAAAATATTTTGTAGATCAACCCATTTTGTGTCTACATAGCTCAAAGTGAAAAAAAGGGTAGGTATGCTAAGTTGTTCAATCATTGTAGATAGTTGGACCCGACAAGAGTTCCAAATAGAATAGGTCCCACGCAACGATGCACCAAAATGCATCAACTGCTTAGCTATCTAGCCATTAGGAGCAACTCGAAGACATTCACACAACATAGACAATGATTTGAGGATTTTTTCTTCCAGATCCGCTCTAACAAAGATAGAAATAGTTTGTTAGCTGTGATGTCTCATTATCAAGTTGTAGAGGAAATACCTAAACCTGACATGTTTGCCAAATCTATGGTCAAAATATCTCATTAAGTGGAGAGTATATTCATGCAAGTGAATTTGAACATTCCTTGGTTGAAGGGGAAGTTTTTCTCCAATGGGGAAGAATGTTGGAAAGGCCATTGTAAATAAACCTTTAGTAATTTTAGGCCAACACAAGATATTCTACTCTCTTTTTTCAATTTCTAATACTTGTTTGATTGCTTGGAGCTCTCTTTTAACATTTGGCAAGGAAGGGATAAATGATGAAAAGTTTGAAGATCCATTTTCATCTTGAGCAACATTTTTTGAGCTATTTGATGGCATTAGCTCTTCATCAGAAACTTTCTCTATTATATGCAAGAAATTGGAGACATCAACAACAACATCAGGTAACATATTAAGAACATCAACATCAATCTCAACATCATTGTAGTATTTTTCATATTGAATTTTTTATTTCAATGCATCGATGACATGATGCTTATTAACATAGCAGTCATAATTACCACCTTCAATGGTGGTTCGTCATATGATCACAACCTCAAGGTCTTGCAATTGGCACAAAAATTTTTTTGATATGCTCGAGATATCTTGAGGAAAGCTTAACGTGTGACCATTATATCTAAATTGACCTCCTCTAGCATGGAACACTTGTAAAATTGGAGCCACCCTAGCAATAAGCATTTCTTCAAACTATGTTTGTTGTTTTAGTAACAATGGTTGTGGGCCTCAGTCCTTGCCATTTATAGAGGTGAAGCGGTGGGTATCTTTATCAGAATAGCATCTTCCACATGTTGTTACTAACCCTAACATACGATTTTGCATTGCTATGTAGCTTTCTCTACATATCTGATAAACAAAAAGGTTTAAAAGTGGATCTATGAGGTGGCGAAACCACTTTACCGTAGAAAGGTAGCAATCATTGAATATTTCTTTCAGGTGTTGTTGTACTAGTGCAGTAGGGGGATTTTTTTGAGATTGTATATAAGGGGTGGCATCTACCATTTCCAATGGGCACTGCGAGGGAAGATTTTCAGCAAGCAGACCTGCAGGTGTGCTTGTTGTAGTTAGCCTTTGTTGCAATTATTTTGTATGGTGCTTCGCACAAATTTCCTCTCTATGTTGGCTATAGTAAAAATGGTTTTTTTGTTGGTTTTTAGCCTTTTTAAATTCAGCAATTGATTCGGTTGTGGAACTTGAATGTACTCGCATAGCCTAGGAGTATACATACAAGCTCAACCATATTAGCATATATGAATATACATGTATAACCATAGATATATTTAAAGTAGTAATTATACATAAACATATAAGAAAATATATATGTGTATCCATGTGTATATAAATGTATATCTATGGATGATCACAAAACAAACATCATAGCTTGAACATTTGAATACATAAAAATATATAGACAAGGATTTTACAGATTTTTTGTGTTAACCATTTCCACTATTTCACTATTGTTATATATCCCCTATTTAGACTAATACAATATTGGATGTGCACAACCAATTGAAAGTTATGTTTGTGGAAGCCAAGTGTATATAAGGATTTGTGTAAGCATGTATCTACGCAAGAGAAAATATATGGCATTAAAACCAAAACCACACAACCCAAGCTTTGTACCCTCCCCACCATTTTTTTTTCATCGTGGAGGCTTGCAGACTCTAGCAAAAACCCTTAACAAGAATATTATGAAACAACCATGCGAAATTTCATGGAGTTCAATCACACATCACACAATAAAAAAGTAGGGGGAAATCTAGTATTTTCATATCTGATCTATCATATTGTACTCTTTTCGACAATACGACTTAATCAAAGTATACTTTCCCACACTGCAACATTGAATATTGCATTTACTTCGATCGCCGCCATCATGCAACGACAAGATTCATTAACCCTTGCATGAGCAAACACTTACCATTCAACTTTCACATATTGAGGTCACCAACTCAACCACCACCAACCCATGTAATTACGAAGCTCCACATTGCCATAAAAAAACTCAGTCAAGTCACCTCCAACTAGGACATCTACATATGCATATACATATACAGATACATCCACATATGCATATACATATGCATATACATACACATACATATACATATACATATACATATACATATACATATACATATGTATATACAAATACATACATATACATACATATATACATATACATATACATATACATATACATATACATACATATACATACATATACATATACATATAAATATACATATACAACAACGACAAGATGCATTAACCCTTGCATGAGAAAACACTTACCATTTAGCTTCCATGTATCGAGGCCACCAACTCTAGCACCGCCAACAAACGTAATTACGAAGCTCCATGCTGCCATAAAAAAACTTGATTAAGTTGTCGCTGGTCGGGACATTTACATATAAATATACATATACATACACATATGCATATACATATGCATATACTTCCACATACATATACATATACATATACATATACATATACATATAAATACATATATATATACATATACATGTATACATATACACATACATATACATACACATATACATATACATATATATATTGGAAAATATCAATGTGTATCTACTTGCACATCTATATGCTTTTTCAGGTTCACCCATGTGTGTATACACCTTAAAGGGAAGAAAAATGGAAATTTATACTTACAGAATCAGGATCTAAAGGTCGGTGGTTCACACCCTCAAAGCCAGACTCCGCAATCAAAACAGTGGGAGTTGTCAACAAATCAATATTGGGAGGCTTTGGAGACCCATCCACAAAGCCTTATTTTGTAGACATAGTTCTAGGAACTTTGTGCAGGGACAAAATGTTACAATTTGAGTTGACTAATTGACAAATCTATTTCACAATAAAAATAAAAGATTAATGTATTGCAACATCCCAATGGCAATTGGTAGATAGCTTACAAATATCGATCTATAACCATTCCACTTCTAATACTGATCAAACAACATGGGATACAAGAAAACGAATTGAAATGCACTTTTAATACTGTCGAAACACTAGGGGATACATCGACAAGAATAAAAATGATAAATGCATATGTATATACCCCTATATGTATGTGTTTACCTTTGAGGTTGCTTATATATGTATCCATGCAGTTTTTATTATTTTACTATATTTCTACATATAGCTATATGCAGATATTTTTATATGTTACTAGCTGGTCCTTTCACCCTTTCTTATCAAAACAATAGGCTATACAACAATAAGAATAGAAATGATTAAGTACATATATGCATTGAATTTTCCCTTTGTTTGTACATTTAAAAACACACACATGTAACCAGATATATATATATATCCATATGTACACATGTATATATCTATTTATATACACACTCTTATATCTAAATATATGTGTATACCATACTTTTTCCTCACTATGTAACTCCTCCCCTTGAAATTTATGAATCTAGAGCAAACATCTAGATTGAATTTTCCCTCAATTGACTGGCTAAGAAGGGCACAAATTCAAAGCTTTTGTTTCCTATAGGATATTGTCTACTCCAAAGTAGGGCATTACTATAGGGAACAAATTTTTTGAATTCATAGACTTCTTGGCCAGTTAATTAAGGGAAAATATAGTATGGATGTTTTCTCTCTTCATAAATTTCAAGGGGGGGAGTTATTAATCTGCAATTGCTCCTATGTTAATGGGTATAACACCAAATATTTACATAATAGGCCTTATGTGAGAGTTGTAGAGTGCACACAATGAACAATAAGCAAAGGGAAAAAGTTATGCAAACTAGCAACATGTTTTTAACTTCAACTCTTATTAAAATATGTATTCCATAGGGGGACTCCTGGCCACCTTCGAACACAAAAGTGGAATGGGAAAAGGTTGCTCATGGTGTTAGAAAATGGAAATCAAGATGGGGTGACCAATAAAATGTAATTTGCACTATTTTTGGTGTTTTCAATGTATTTAGTTTCAATAGGGACATTAATTTCCAAGGCACAATCAATTTTATAGATTTCTTATGAACATGTTACACATACTACACTATTAAATGCTCTATTATTAATAGCATCTCAATGCTATATCATTTAATGTTATGGTTGTATTGTAACAATTTTCTCAAAAGCTAAATAATACTTACATATGCTATTTTAAACTCTGTTTCAATTAAATTCTACCTAAATACAAATAAAGATAGCACACACAGTTGTTTAGATATACATGTGCATATATACAATTTGTTGTTGCATTCTCAAACAAGACATAGTGGTCTTGGTCTGTATATATGGATATATATTTCTACATATATGTATTTTTTAAAATATGAAACAAGGAATTCAATACATATATATACATATAAATTTGAGCTACATTTCTTAACACTAAATATTATAAAAAAATAGTGAAATTGTAAAAGAGCTATTTGATGACAAATCCTATTCATCACTAGGTTGATGAAAATCCCAGTGGAAACTTCAAATAAATAGCCTATCGGCTAAAATTATATAGCTGAATAGATAAAAGAGCTATTAGAATAACACTTAAAAGCCACCAAACTATTTTTTTCTCCACCCTTATATAGATATTTTTTCAACTTTCCAAATGAATTATTTAAACCGAGTTATTTATTATGATACCTATTTTCTTTAGGCTATGACAACAATTATATGATGCAAAAACCTCTACAAAATGTGAAAAACACCACAACCTTAATTACAAATTCGAGCTACATTGCTTGGCATTAAATATTATAGACAAATCATTTATGTAAAATACCCATGTAAAATAACTTGTAGCAAATAATTGTAATTCTAACACCTCTTATAAGATTTCTCTATTTTTCTTCAATATTTATTAACAAAGAACATAGCTCGAATCTTGTATCAATATGTTTCATGATATTCTTTTTTTCCTGATCTACTTGAAGCTCCCTGAAACAAACTACCCGAGTCTATTTATGCAAGGGGTGGAGCTTGATAATTACGTGGGATGGTAGTGTCTTATATCAATATGTTTCATTATATTCTTTATTTCTCATCTATTTCAACTTCCCCACAATAAACTATTCTTCATGATATTCTATTTTTTAGTTCCCCATAACAAACTATTCATTATCGTAGTTTTCCTCTTCTATTCTCCATATTTTAAACTTCTATTTAATGTGGGTTTTAGAACATTTGTCACTTTCTTGTGATTCTTAAGTGTTTTCCTAATACCTCTTTTCCAATTTCGTTGCTTGTCTTGTACCAATATGTTTCATGATATTCTTTTTTCTCAAATTAAAAATATAAAGTTGAAAAGATAAAAGAGCTATTAGAATAACAAAAGCCACCAAACTATTTTTTTCTCCACACTTATACAAATATCTTTTCAACTTGCCAAATCAATTATTTAAACCCAATTCTTATGACTATACCTATTTTCTTTAGGATATGACAACAATTATATGATGCAACAATGTTTGGAAAAAGTGTATAATGCCATAGGCTTAATTGTAAATTCGAGCTACATTGCTTGGCATCAAATAGTATAAACAAATCATTTATGCAAAATACCCATGTTAAATGACTTGTAGCAAATAATTGTTATTCTAACACCTCTTATACAATTTCTCTATTTCTCTTCAATATTTATTAACAAAGAAAATAGCTCGAATCTTTTATCAATATGTTTCATGATATTATTTTCTTCCTGATCTACTTGAAGCTCCTTGGAACAAACTGCTTGGGTTTGTTTATTAAAGGGGTGGAGCTTGCTAATTACATGGGATGAAAATGTCTTATATCAATATGTTTCATTATATTCTTTCTTCCTCATCTGTTTCAACTTCCCCACAACAAACTATTCTTCATGATATTGTTTTTTTAGTTCCCCATAACAAACTGTTCATTATCATAGTTTTCCTCTTCTATTCTCCATATTTTCAAATTCTATTTAATGTGGCTTTTAGAACATCTGTCATTTTCCTATGATTCTTAAGTGTTTTCCTAATAGCTCTTTTCCAATTTCACTTTTTCTATTGTACCAATATGTTTCAAGATATTCTTTTTTCTAGTTCCCCATACCAAACTGTTCATTATCATAGTTTTCATGTTCTATTCTCCATATTTTAAAGTTCTATTTAATGTGGGTTTTCCAACATCTATCATTTTCCTATGATTGTTAAGTTTCTTTCTAATAGGTCTTTTCCAATTTCCCTTGAACAAAAAAGTTTAGATATGGACATCTATATATGTGAAATTACTTACAAAGAATATTCAAAGTGAAGAACCCAGTTCAAGTCAAATGCATGTATAGATTTGAGTTTGCAGCATATTCCTACTTACCTGAAATTCTATAACTATCTAGACAAGGTGTAATAGCAAATTCTATGTAACAGTTGCCTTTTCAATTCAAAATTCAAGCTACATAATTTACCACTAAATGTTATAGAAAAAATAGAGAGATTGTAAAACAACTATTAGAAAAACACTTAAGAATCATAGGTAAATCACATATGATTGAAAACCCACACTAAACATATTCATACAAGACAAGCATTCTATGTAAGAGTTGGATTGTCAATTCAAAATTTGAGCTACATTCTTTGGCACCAAACCCACATTAAATAGAAATTGTAAATCCAATGAGTAGCAATAACCTGTACAAAATTCCTATAACACCATAGACTTAATCAAAAATTCAAGCTACATTGCCTAGCACTAAATATTATTGAAAAAAATAAATGAAAAAGAGCTATTACATGACAAATCCTATTCATAGTTGGGCTGATGAAAATCCTGTCGAAAACTTCAAACAAATAAATTGAATAAATAAAAGAGATATTAGAAAGAATAACACTTAACCACCAAACAAATAAATTGCATACATATATATATATATATGCAATCACTCCTATGTTAATTTGCAATTGGTCCTTTGTTAATGGCTGTAATGGAAAATATGGATAGAGATAACTAAAACAATAAACAAAGGGCAATAAAATTACTAACCCTAACCATATTTTTTGATGAAAGAAATACGATTTAACTATAATTGCTCCTATGGCAATGGGTATAAAGCCAAAGATGCATAGAGATAACTACAAACAATAAACAAGGGATGAAAAAATTACTAACCGTAACCATATTTTTTGATGAAAGAAAGAAGATTTAATTGTAATTTCTCCATCCATACAAAACCATAATGCCAAAAAGCCATGTAAAATGACCTACAGATTCCAGACAACAATAGTTTTAACATAAACAATAAATAAATCATTTATGCAAAACACCCATGTAAAACGACTTACAGATTGTGGAGAACAACAGTTTTAAAACCCTCCAATATGCTATAAAATGAAGCCAAAGCCATCAATTTTTATAATAGTCTCCTATCAAATCAACCATGGAACCAAACCCGATGATTTTTAGAATAGTCTGATATCAAACCAAGACCACAATGTCTCTTTCGACAATGCAACTTAATCAATATATTTTCTAGCACATTTTAGACTATACTTTCCCACACTACAACACCCATGTAAAATGACTTACAGATTATGTAGAACAATAGTTTTAACATAAACAATAAATAAATCATTTATGCAAAACACCCATGTAAAACCACTTACAGATTACAAAGAACAACAGTTTTAAAACCATCCAATCTGCTATAAAACTAACCACGGAGCAGAAGGTGACAATTTTTAGAATAGTCTGCTATCAAACCAACACCACAATGGCTCTTTAGATAATACAGTTTAATCAAAGTATACTTTCCCACACTGCAACATTCAATATTGGATTTACTTCGTTCATCGCATTTACTTCGTCTGCCCCCATCGTACAACAATGACAAAATGCATTAACCCTCATGCGAGCAAACAATTAACATTCAACTTCCACATATCAAGGACACAAACTCCACCACTGCCAACCCATGTAATTACCAAGCTACATGTCGCCACAAAAAAAACCCACTCAATCCATCACCAACCAAGACATCTCTGGTGCCGGCAAATCCAATTCACAGCTAGGTTGACAAAAATCCTGACAGAAACTTCAAACAAAATAGCCTATCGGCCAATAAATAATATTTTTGATTGCAAAGAGAAATCAAAGATTTAATCACAAAATACATCAATTAAAAACGAAATTTAGACAATGATAACTCTGGGCATATTTTATATATATTAATATTTAATATATGTATGCTAGTTTAATACATAGTAGAATAATGTATATCTTTTAAATTTGTTGGTTTTCGAAATCATCACTTTATTGTCTTATGAATAAATATTTTAGTGTACACAAGTAGTACTATTTCCATACATGTTATTGTAGAATTTTTAAGCTAAATATTTTTTCTTTCACTTGAATGATTTATTTTGACAAGCCATAATAATTAATATGTCCTAATTCTTTTTGTATGTAATCTTTTCAAGAAAAAGTATTGTAAAGTATATTTTAATATAAAACTTGTGTATTTTTTAATACTTTATTGTAAAGTTATATTTTTTCAAATATTTAATCAATATTTTTAAATCATGTAATTTTTATCATTTGAACATAGGAGCTGACAAGAAAGTTTCCTCGACTTAGTTTGTCCACTCCATCCTAGTGTTTGGAAAATTAGTTTGGTTGCAACCCCGTTACTATTATCATTTTGGTATCATTTCCTTATTTTGGTTTGTTTAATTTTCGTTGCTTACTTGATGATGTTTAATTGATGATTTGACTTGTGGTATTGATGTGCTTATGTTTGTTAATATTATTGTTAGTTTATGGTTTGTGCTTGAGCTCAACTTCCAGGAGCAAGTTGAAGCCTAGGGGGGGAGGATGTAGTGCCCACCCCGTTTTGGTCATCTTTGATGTCAAGTAAGTTGTTGGTAATATCATGTCGATGTGGTGATTTTATTTAATTTTAAAGTTATGAAATAACATTAATAATATGCTGAGATTTGGTTAATAAAGTTAATTTAATTTTAGGGTTACTTGCCTTATCTGGAATTAAATAAAGAATTTAATTATCTTTGGGAGTTGTTATTTAAAGTAATCAGATTGGATGAGGAAAGGTAATTATCATTTAAAGATTAAATTCAATTAATGAATTTAAAGGTGAGAAAATTTTAGAGACGATTAAATATTAAAATTTTACTTAAGTTTGAATGAGGGTAAAAACGAGAAAGGCTAGTAAAAGTTTGATATCTAAGTATAATGGATAAGATAATAATGTTAATATGGTAAAGAATGTGACGAAATAAATTCTAATAAAATATTATTAATATCTAAAATGAATTAACTAAATCAAACTTGAATATTATAAGTAAATAAATAAATACTAACTATATTTAGCTTTGGAAGAGAGGAGGTTGGGAATCGGTTCTTGATTTATAACTAACCAAGAAAGAACATAAAGGGAAAAGCGATGCATCCGGAGGGGGGCTGGCACAAAGAAGATTAAAAATTCCATGAGCATCCAAGCGTAGATTCAGGCTTGAATGGTATGTCGTTTCTTTCAATCCCTTTCATAATATCACATTTTGTTTTCTTCAACTGCCCTTGTTTATTTTCGTTGAAAATGGTGAATAAAAATAAAAAAAGAATTCAGAAACTCTTCGTTCGAGTTTATTGATCTCTCTTTAAATTTTGAAATAGTTTAGATCGGAAAAAGGATGAATATTGTCTCAGGAACAAAAAAGAAATAAATAAATCCATTTTATGACTATTCCTTGAGCATTTGGTTCATGAATGCAAGCAATAAAGAACACATGAGACAAAATATTATAGTTTGTGGTCGTAAATTGATATTGATTACTGTTTGGTCTCTGCATCACTGTGTAGCGCATGCATAGAACTTGCCATAATTAACACCTAACATTTGAATGTTTGGGGATTGATCTTATTTTTTTCCATTATTGAAACGATATTAACTTCTTTCCTTACTAATGAATTAATCGTAATCTGCTAACATTAATCATCCTCCATGCTGCTAAAGGTGATTCGTCCAAACAACAAAATCCTTTCTGTTCATTGTCCTGTGTCGTTTCTTTGGATTCATCATTGTCACTGGCAAATCATATGACCTTGTTCTCTCTCTTAGTTGGACAAATCTCCATATACATTACGTAAAGTGGTAGGCTCAGAAATTTGCAAACACAGAATCAGTATTTTCTTTTGGAACTTTGTTTTTTCCCCTGAGCCAAAATTAATGTTTCTTTTATTTTATCTTTTGTTGGGAAAAGAATAGAGATTAGAGGATGCATGTTCAATCATTCTATCTGATAGTGTCAAGATGATAATCTGTTATATGAACATTGTCACTAGGATCAAGATTAGAGTAAGTATACATTAAAAATAATAATAATAATATTAGGGCACTGGAACAGAACAGGAAGTTTAAAGGTTTAGATAATCTATTTATTTCTGCTGGTAATCTATCGCAGTTGCAGCACTTGGAAATAAAATATCGTCAATGTACTAACATAATAGAGTGTTACCGTTGGCTGTGGTGGAGTTTAATTTCTAAACTTCAAACTTGAGCGCGTCTCTGGAAACCCGCCACCAACAGAACTGCATCAAGTTTAAAAAAAAAAAAAAGTGTATATTATTTCTCCTGTGCATAAGTCACATTTTTCTGCACCTCACCTTTCTCCTTCTTTTTAGTTTTGTGGATAACATTCAGGATTTGATAATAATACTAGTAAATGGCGATATTTCCAAATTCCAAAATTCACTTTCTAAAATAAATGGCTGCTCACATTTTGCAACCGTAACCATCTCCAACTTGGAGGAAAGCTTGGTTCGTGTGTCTTCTCTGATGCCGTCCATGAGCAGATTGTTCAAGTGAAGAAATTGAGGACCAATGAGCAGATTATTTAATTCTCTTGGTCTGCGTAATGTTTCAAGCCCTTGCCAGTTACCTCCGTTCAGTCGAAGCTGAGAGAAATTGATGTTATTGGATACAGTGTTTAGATGAGTTTCTTCACCTAGTCTGGTAATTTAAATTTATAGTCTCACTGAAACCATTGGCAACCCGTCATAGTTGCATCTTTTCGGCTGGCAAAGGTATGCTAAACCTGGAATGGCCGATGGCCAAATCCCATCGCTGTACACTATGATCTTGTTACCTCTGCGTCACTCTAGGGTTACTTTTGCATTTTATGAATTACTGGATATGAAATTTCTCTTCCTTCTAAGATAAAAGTTTTACCTTCTAGAATGTGATAGGGATTAAAATATATGTTGTTTGTTGGATTCATGTTTGCTTTCTTTTCGGAGAGTTACGGGGTCCTCTTGTGTTTTGGAACGAATTTGGTGGAAAATGTTTTACCTTTTTTTTATAGGGTTTCAGCGCCTTTGAATCTAAACCTATTTTTATGCCTTCACCTTTACTTCTTCTCTTTGTGTATTTTGTCAATTAAGTCACATCTTATTTTGTTTTGGTTTCAAAAAACTAATTTTTGACTGTCTGCAAATATATCTCATGGGCTGCACAAGGTGTCATCCTCATTTAATCAAACGTTGTCATCCTTTTAGGGTGTGTGACACCATTCACTCTAAACCTATGATAGAGCTATACTACCTTTTTTTTTTGTTACACTGGTTATCTAATTTTTAAAATTAGGGGCACTTAGAATTTGACGCAAATGTTAATATTGATTATTTTCTCATTTAGGGTGATTGTTGTTTATGGGTAATTACTTCAATTTATATAATTAATTATTGCATTCTTACTATTGTTTCAAGACATAAAAAAATTACTAATAATAGGCAATGTTATTTCAAGTAGAGCAACGATATGTCTTTTCAAGCAAGAATAAGATAAATTGTGAATGTAATAAATTGGAATATATTTGTTTTAATCTATGTTCGGAATAGTATATTTGTAGTGTAGTGTTCATGAGATTGATTATCTTTTTAAAACACAATTAGAGTATTAATTGGCTCATTATATTTATATAAATGTATATAGTCATAGGAATGGTTATAAATCCTAAATTGGAATAAAAGAAAATAGTAGTAATAATAAGAAGAATAGAAAAAATTATAATGATGTGAAATATAAATAAAAGTTTAAAATATTTTATATAACTACATCATAAGTGCATAAATATAATGTAAGTTGATTTGTTTTGAGAGTACCCTAAAAAGGATATTTGAATGATAATTAAAGGAGAAATTTTTAAGGGTAAATATACGTTTGGATAGCTTTAGGCTCCTTTCAATCAAATGTGCTTGTTTGGATAAGATAAATAGAATATTTCTTTTGTTACTATTAGTGGTTAAATTTATCTGTGAATGTTTGTAGTATATTAGGAGTCTACACTTGGTAGTTGTCATATTAGAATAGTAGTTTTTAAAAAAAAAAATGTATATATATTTGTTGTTGGGACATAAGTTGCATTTTGTTAGTTATTTAATCTTGTGGTCACGATAAATTGATTAAGCAAGGGAGTAATGTGTAGAAGGGAAATAGTATATTGATTCTTTGGGAGTTTGGTTTATGGTTGTATTTGGTAGTCTTATAATTGGTGGTTGTAATAACTCTTTCATTGAGGAATTGTGTATGCTAGAATTAATCGTTATCTTTAGTCATGGTTAAGTATTGATGTAAACTTTATTTGTCTTCATTCTGGTAGTTTTATAAACTTGCATAAATGTTGAAAAAAAATTGTTCTTGAATTGAGACTTCTTTTCTAATTAAATTCTCTTGGATTGTTGATTAGGGGATAACTATTTGATGATCCGAGTTTCTAATAAATGTTGTCTTATATGGATACTTATTTAGAACCTTGAGATTGTAATTGTTTTGAGTAGGTTGGTTTCTTTTAATTGAGAATGTGATTAGATAGTTGTTATCATTATCATGTTGTTAGTTATATGAATGTAATTTTTGTGCCACTGTAAGGGGTTCTTGTGTGGAGAAAATTGAGGGCTCCCGTGGAACATCTAGTTGGTGGCTTTTGGATGTTGAGCGATTTTGTTGATGTGTGGATTGCATTTTTATTGTGGTGGGGGTTGACGAAGCTTTCTTTGTGTGGTTTTATGGATTCTTTCGATGTGACTTTTGTGAGTTGATTTTGAGTTGGGAATGTTATCTCAATTAATGTATGTTGCTATTCGTTGGGAACCAGTATGTGTTCTTTTGTTCTTTACCTGAGAGGCAAATTGGTTAATGTTAACTTTGTCATGATTGATGGTTCTACTTGATGAGTCAAATTGAAAAGTTCTTTGAATTATGGGTATTCCGAGAGGAGAAAATAGAGGTTTCCCTTGGATGTCCGATTTAGTTCGTATCGAAGTTGTTGATGTTGTTTAAGGGAGTTGTTGATCTTATTTTGATGTATTCTCTCATCATATTTGAATTGAAAATAGTTCTTCAAGGTTTTGCTTTTATTGTTGTCATCTTTTCATGGGGAAACCCTAGTGTAACTTTATGAGAATCTTCCAGAGGTTTATTTTACTATTGGTTAATGTTCCTCCTTTTATGTGCCCTTGTTGTGGCAAGTGTTTTGGTTTCATGTTTTTTAAAAAGGGTTGTACATGAATCGTTGAGATTTTGATTATGTATTTATGGAAAAATGGGTAATGCCTTGCATGCTTCTCTATTGTGATCTAATATACTTTTTATATTGTACAACCCTTGGATTTAGTTTTTATGTTTTGAGTGTCTAGAGTGGGAGTGGCTCTAAGTGGGTGGTCGGCGCACAAAGGGGCGCCAGGATAGCCCTCGTTAGAGTGAAATTAAAAAGTGATAATTTAAATAATTAATTAGGGGGTGGGTAGAATCACATTAAAAAGATAATTGATGCCTCATCCGCCTTTGAGTGCTACCATAGACTAAAGGGGATTGAGAAGGCCGTGGTTGGCAAGATCGTTGCCTTGTCTTCATGAAAGGTTAACGTTCCGCATGAGCAACCCTATGGAGCGGTACCTTGAGATAGGAAGCCTGGATAACCATAGATGGAGGCGGCTCCTAGCGCTCGAGTTGCCTGGATAATTCGTCAGTAGACGGAGGCGGTGCCTTGCGTTAGTGGTAGCCTGGATAATCCATGTTAAGCCATGCGATGACACTCTCCTCTAACACTCCTTCTTATGATGTTTCTTTGGAAATCCTCTGGAAGTGGTTCTTTGTCTTGAACTGATGAAACATAGCTGTTTTGAATTGATTTATGGTTTTAACCTATTTGATCTTTGGTCTATTCTTTGGTCTTGTATAAATCTTGTGAATGTTTGGGTTTTGACCTTGTACTCTTATGGTACTGTGATATGATGTTATTGTATTGTATCATTGCGATTCAGAATTGTGATTGGAAGTGTTTTATGATCTTCCTTTGGTTCCTTGTTTATTGGCTAATGCCTTGAATTATGTGATGAGATTTATGACTCTTGGATGTGGTTGATTATGTCATTGTAATTCCTGAGTTTTGATGATACTTTTGTATGACGCTGAGTCTTGTGGTTCTCTGTTGGATGTTCTTGGTTGAGGTCTCTTTCTTGTTAGCTCCTAGCATGGGGGGTGGGTCTTCGGACTCACATGGTCGGGTGGAACGTGCTAAGCACCCCATTGGGTCCCCAGTCAAGGATCGAGAGGTGCGGATTGGTGCTATTGCAGCGACTCCAGAGTTGTATCTGTCTTGGAGCCAGTTTTGATACTTGTATTCATCTATTCATTTGTATCATGGTATCTTGTGTATGGTTTCCATTTATGTTTGGGAACACTTTTACATCATTGTACTTTTTGAACATTGTACTATAATGTAATATTAGCCATGGCAGTTGTTATTCAATGTGTTATGTTGTATTTATGTTCAGATGGCTTCTTATCAATGAATTTTTTTTATGTATGTGTTATATTTATTATTGTTAATGATTATATCTTTGGATTTTATTCTTTATTGATGTTGTATGGATCTAAGTCACGTAATGACTCTTCGTGTACCCCAAAGGATGTATGTGTTAATGAATCTATTTAATTGGAATTCATGTTATGATTTAATGTGTATTACATGTATGTTATGTTTATTAAAAAAAAAAAAATTGTGCTGTAATTATTGTGTTAATGTCCTTTGGGGTTCGCACGGCCGGGCGTTACATTAAGTAATTGGAATGGCCAACGATTCATTGAGCACATGGCATGCTTACTAATAAAAATGTGGGAATATCTCCCAATCAAGGAAGCTAGAACATAAGCTGTATAAACCTCCAAAAGAAGTTACTCAACTACCTACAAGATACAAACTCCCAACCAATGAGAATGATAACTAGTCATTTTTTGTGTAAAGACATTCTTCCCAATGCCAACGATATAAATTCTATCAATCAAGGACACCTCAACTAAATATCAACATGAGAAGACTTAAAAGATAAATGGGAACAAATTTCATATACAAGTTTCTCTCAGAAGATAAGAAGAAAACAGTTTTTCTATCCATAAGTCTACACACAAAATTGAGGACTTTTCCTTGAAGATGCACATATTGGTCATCTCATATGTGATAAAAATTGGTTACAAATTAAATTGGTTGCAATTGCAGAGAGAGTGCAGAGCAGCAACAGCTTACCCTAAAACGATTTACCATTCAGAATTTTGCATGAGAGAGGCAACTATTTCGAAAACACAAAAAATAGGGTCATTCATGTCTAAAATTGAGAATATCTAACAAATAGAAGGATTGCTGCCATGAACAAATCCATGTCCAACGAAGAGTTACACCCAGAACAGCTCGAAAGTATAGCACCTCCAACAGCTATAGGTCCAAAGCCCAGAGTGAACCAGTCTACTCCCACAGGCACTCCTCCAACAGTTATCACCAGTCTACACCAAGCAACAAAAGGAGTTATTCGACAAGAATGGTTTGGAATCAGCTCTAGATGAACACGCCAACAATAAGAAAGACGTATTAAAAAAAATAAAACATGTGACGCATCATAACCCCAGCAAAAAGCCACAAACTAGCAACTCACTAACATGGATACCGCATACCTAGATGTTGGATGCAGGAAATTGCAGTTCTGAATCTTAAGTGTTGTGTAGGGTCACAGACATTGGAGTTGAGCTTGATCCTGTCAAATGCAAGGAGCTGCAGAATCTTGATCGTTTTACTTACAAATATGAATCTGAATTAAGCCCCGGCTAACATTGATGGTATCGGTTCAATGTAATTTTCGTCTGCTGGAATGTTCAATGGACACAGCATTGCATGTTCTATATAGTCTTTTAGTTCCAGAACAGAGGAAAAAGCCAAGGACAGAAAAATATATCCATTCTTGGGACAATGGGTATACTTTTCTCTCCTTACCTTATTCGTCTGTTCTCGCTCTGCATTATAATCTGGCTTGTCCCATTTAATCTGGCGGCATCGCACCTTATCGCCGGGCTGCCATATGGTCCCTCAGTCCTCTCCTTCTCCTCCTCTTCCCCCTCACTCCTTATCAATTACAGTTCCCTATTTAAATTATTCTTACAGAAGCCATTCCTTGATATTTGTTTTTTTCAATGCAATGCTCATGCTAAATTTATTGCAGAATAGTCGTGGCAAGGAAAACATGTTCATGGAAAGTTTCCTTATTTTTTTAACTCGCTTGCCCTGTTTTTTCTGGAGCTTCTAATTCTTTTTGATCTGTCAAAGATTTAAAATAGAGAGGGCTAATTTGAACTTGCCCTATTTTTTCTGGAGCTTCTAATTCTTTTTGATCCGTCAAAGATTTAAAATAGAGAGGGCTAATTCCTCTCTACACGTATTTACTGGGGTTAAAGTTTATTAAAGTTATTGCTTTTAGTTTGAAATCTAAATTTATTGTAAAATAATTAAGACAATCAAATATGATCATGATAAGTTTCATTTTGTATTTTGAAATCTAAATTTATTGCAGACAAATGGCTGTTTATGGTAAGTTCCATGTTTTTTATATTCGCTTGCCCTGTTTTTTCTGCAGCTTCTCATTCTTTGGTTTTTTTAACTCGCTTGCCCTGTTTATCCTGGAGCTTCTCATTCTTTTCCTTTAGTTGACAATGAAGATTTAAAATAGAGAGGGTTAATTTGAAAATCCTCTCTACATGTATCTACCAGGGTTAAATTTGGATTAACCTCTGCCCTGGTTAAATAAAATAATAATATAAAATATCTTTTAATTTTTATTTCATATATTCTATTATATAAAAAATTGAATTTCAAATTATTGTTTTAATATTAAAGATCACCAACAGAAAATTCACGGCCAACAATTCAGGGCGGGAAAATTCACTGCATGACAATTCACAACGCAAAAAATTAATTGCATGAATTTTTGGCCATGAATTGCTGGTGGCGGTGAATTTTCCCATACTGAATTGTTGGTGAATTGCATTTTCCTACAGCCATTACATAATGTTATATTTGAAATTGTTTAACTGAGAATATTTTTTTATTCTTTCATTTTATAAATGTACATATACAAATTAATTGAAATTGATGTTTTAACCTTAAAAATCACATTAGTATTAAAATATTTCAAACTGTGTTAACATGATATAATATGATATCATATTTGAGATTTTTTAGTTATAAATATTCTTTATTCTTTCATTTTATGAATGACTATACAAATTAGAATAAATTGATGTGAATCAATTAACAATATGCTAAAAATAATAAATTTTAATTTTAATTTTAAATTAAATATAAAGGTTGAAACATTTAGTTGTAAGAATTATCTAAAAAATAAATATCATGCTATAAAGGTTGAAACATTTAGTTATAAGAATTAATATAATGAATAAAAAACATAAGGATACCATCCTAAAACCTTATCCCTTTCCATCATATGGTTACCCCCTACCACCAGATATTGCGCAAATTTCCAAACTTGAAGCGTGCAGATTCAATCCATAAACCTCAGAATGCATGTGCACCGTTCAGTACAATCTTTTTCAGACACGGAATTTGCGCAAAGTTTGGTATATTTTTACTATATATTTTGATTAAAAGGATTTAGCTCTTTTTAGTTAGCATTTATTTTTTTGGTTTATTTTGGGAAAAAACATAAAGGGTAGATTTTTTTTTTTTTTTTATTGTTAGATATTTTGTTTGTTAAAATTTTTAAATTGTTTTATAAGTCAATTATTAAATATTTTTATTTATGATTTTTGCGTTACAAATTTTAGAATAATGGGTTATTAGATTAATCAATATTAATTTTTGATCATGTAAAAGTGAAATTTTTAAAATCTAAAGTATTGAAAAAATCTATTATCTAGAATTGCATTGGCTAAAATTCAACCAATGATACTTTTATATTTCTCTTATTGACAAACAATATTTTTTTTTGTAATATGCAATTAGGATTTCTATGCATTATCTACTTTGGACTCTTATATGCACCATCACATAAATTGAAACACGCTTTTATTGTTTGTTGCCATATTCATTTGCAAAATATGATTGATTGTCTTCCTTCATGCAAATATTTAGTCAATCATTTATAATATAATGAGAATCCAAGCACATATATAATCTTTGCTTACCCAAAATGTATAATAGTCTAATTTTTAGGTTTTCTCTAGCTTTCGTTTGTGTTATACATTCAATATTGTTTGCAAGCTACTTTTGAGAATCATTTTACATTGTTGGATCAATGTTGTCACGTGTGTGTTTCAAAATGCTAAAGTTGATTTTTTTAGCTATGTGGGATCGCTTTAAGACATGTTTGAATTGTTGATGGGGGCTACCGAATAAGCGTTTTTATCCTTCATTGTTGAGCACTCACTTACCTATATCAACCACTACATATCTACCCTGTTGATGGGGTCTACATGTATGATGTAATTTCATTATGATTCACCAAGTTTCACAATATTCCCAATCATGGATTGTGCCTTCAAAACTAAACTTACATTTAATCAATTTATCCCCAATTTATCTATTATTGATTACACATGTTGATTAAATTAAGCCTTATTTATTTAATTAATATTTCCTATTTATTCCTATTTTCATCTAAATCCTATCATCTATATTTATTCAATTACTACTGGAGGGACATTATTCCTCTCACTTGTCCTTGTGCTAGGTCCAGAGGGTGCAATGACATCTTCAATTATTGAAGCACTAGGATCCACCTTCTTTCCTTTTGCAACATCTTTGAAGGACTTAGGTAATACAATTGTAATGCCCCGCCATGCAACCCTAGGGGAAGTTGCAATTCACTAACCAAATGCAACCAATTTTTTTTTTTTAAAAGGAACATTAACATACAAGTTCACTATACAATGCAAACATCCCCTAGGGCTACGAGACAAAGATTAAATTAAACCCGAATTAAACAACCAACAAAAGAAAACATGACATCATTCAATTAAGGAATTTAAGTACATACAATCCATACATGATATAACATTAAAGACAAATCGATACATCACGATATTCAATAACAATTGTTTACAATATACTTATATCACTCATTCCCCGAATGAGGTAAATCAAATAAACATGATAATTTATTACAATTTCCACCTCGATACAAATGAGGGGTAATGAAATACAAGAATGACAGAAATGAAAGAAACTAGAGGAGCAACTAGATCCAACGAGCTCTCCAACATGAAAGTCTCATCCACACGATCACGAACAAAGCCAATGGTGTAAGGTGCACGCCACCCGACCACGTGGAACCCAAAGGCCCCACTCCCTCCGTGCTAGGAGATAGTAACAAGGATTTCAGGTCAAGACCAAATACCTCTAGGCAAAGGCTAAACATAACTGAACTGACTCAAATACCAACAACATCACTTAACACAGTACGGAAACTCACAAACCAACACATTGCTACCAAGTTATAAAGGACAAGTACACCATTGTACAACACATAATAACAGATTCACTTGTTGACGTAGGGAGAGTGTCATACATAAATTGCCATGAGTTACCCTAGCTCAACCTTCCTAGGCTACCGGACCCCCATCATGGGTTACCCTGGCTTGCCTCTACCGGCGCCGGACCCTCACGCAAAACTATGCGTCTCATCTCATCTCGAGTCTTAACAATGCATGTTTCATGAGAGAGGCCTTCTTTAAATTTATTAGTGTGAGGTTCCCCATTAATTCTTTTAAATTATCACTTGATTAAACCCTAGGTGAGTTACCCTGACACCTCTTTGGGCGTCGGACCCTCACAAAGGGCCACTCTCTCCTACTGACAACACGGGATACAAAAACCCCCAAAGCAAAGGTAGACAACATGCACAAACTGAAAAACCGAACTCAAACCTTAGCACAAGGTCACATACTCATTCCTAGTATACGGTAACCAAAACATAACACAAATCCCGTTAATGATAATCGGGTGGTAACACAACTACAATCACGTGCACTACCCCCAAATCAAGGCACAAGTTTGACCAACACAAAAATTAAACCCACATTAAATGAACCTTGGAAGACTTGCTAACCCAAGGACTTGATTGCACAACACCAAGAGTAAAAGAGATAATGCAACGAACATCAATTTGACAATTTATTCCTCTACCTTAAGATTTCTTAAATCCAAACCAAACAATAGCATAGTGCATGAATCAAGAAAAGTAATTAACATTTAAATTTTTACATACCCAAAAGCAAATAAAATTTCACTGACGTCATACAAGAATTTAAAACTACCAAATTATTTTCTTTTCTCGATTTTACATAATAATTTACATCCACCATTTGAATAAAATAATTACATAATTAATAACTCATTTCACAATAACCCCTCTTTTACAGAACTCAATTACCTCATTAATTTATTTAAAATATCGATTTAATAATCTTATTTAAATATATTTATGTATTAAATATATATATATATATAATTACATATACCTAATGTATATATATAACCATATATCTAATACTTAAATATATAAATATTATATTATATCTTAATTAACAACTAAATAATAAAATAAAATAAAAATAAAATAAAATATTCTTATTATAATATATATAATATAATATTATATTATCTTATATGTAATATAATATTATATTATATATAATATAATATATAAAAAAACAAAAAACAAAAATAAAACGCCAAACTTTATTCATAAGCAGGGAAACCCTGCTGGGAGGTGGGGCGCAGCCCACGGCTGGCCCAGCCTCCCCCATTGGGGCCGCGGCTGGGGCAGCGCCCTCCCCACTGTGTGTGGGGGGCGCTGCCACAGCAGCGTCCCTCCAATGGGGACGGCTGTGGCAGCCGTGGCTGCCAGCCTTCCCCTCACACTATTTTTGTAACCCCAAAAAAACGATTTCGTTTTTTTTTAATTCAACAAAAAATTTAACTCGCCCCTGTTCTGGGCGAAAACAAAAAGAAATGAAACAGAACACAGGGTCTTTTCTATTATTTTATTTAATTTATTTTTTTACCAGAGATAAAAATTTAAAACAACTTTTATATTCAAATAAGATATACATAAATCTACATGTTATACAATCCAACTTCCAGATCACAGGCAGATTGAGAAAATTAACAACAGAAAATTGATAATGCAAAGATTTGTTTCATTTTCTAAATTTTTTTATTGATAAGATGATATTTTTTGTTTTGTTTCAGGTTTTTCAATGGAGATTCTTGATGGGTTTTGTTTTTCCTAAACAAGTTTGAATTCCATAAGTAGTTTAAACCATTTTAAAACAAAATTTTCAAAATGAAAATCTGCATAAACAAGGAAAGAACCTTGTGTTTTCTCCACAACTTGCAAGCTTCAACAATGGAGATCTGCCCTTCTCTTTTCCAATTTTAGCTCCACCCAAATCCTCAATCTTCTATTTTCAATTTCTTCCAAGAAGTTTTATGCAAGTTTGCTCTATCTATTTTCAAATTAAAATTTCAAAATAAACATGAATTACCTTATGCTATTCTTTCCCCAAATTTGTCAAAGCCCTAAAATGGACTCACCCAACAACATTTATTGCTAAATTTAGATATTTTCTATTTGCAATTTTCAAACAATTTCAATTTTTAAAATGAAATTTGCATAATATCTTTTAAATAAAATTTCATTTTCAACCCAAATGACAATTTACCTTTTCTTTTAACCAAATTGAATTCAAAAATTCATAAAGGAATTTCTTTTCAACTTCATTTCTATTTTCCATTTAAATCAAAATATCGCATTAAGCCAACCAACTAAACTGATTTAATTTATCCTTATTAATTTCATTAGTCAATAAAATAAATCTAATTCAAAATTATATTATTTTATTAATTAAATTAAATTAATTAATTAATCACTAAATTTTCAACATCTCAATAAGACAAAGCAATCATCGTTATAAATTCCAACCACCATTTAATCTCTTTTAACTTGAAATTTAAATAAAAAGTCAAGGAGAAAACTAACAACATAAAACATTGAACCCAACTAAGACCGACGACACACTATGGTTAGGGTGATGGTTTGGCACAGAAACCCAAGTTACTATCTCCCAATCTATACCGTTGGTCAAGGGACACACTCAGACCTGTGAAACCAGGTGGAGTCAATGTCCTGTACCTGCATCCTGCACACAATACGAGTGTCGAAACATGCATATAATATATTAAAACACACCGTGACGAGGAAATCGCGGAATCCCAGGGCACTCGCATGCGAGTGATGTGATCTCGTCCCCTTCACCAATACAATAATACTAACTGACGCATCTAATCATCCATGATATAATCAAAACATAAAGCATCAGTAATTCACATACATGCTAATGTAATCCGTAACATGAAATAATAATATCTGAATAAAGTACCATCACATCCAAACATAATGTTTACATCGCTTAACAGGTAGCGGTTAAAATAACTAAGTTCCATAGTCATAATGCAATAGAAATAAAACATATCATAAGAAAACACTGTTTGATCAAAGAGCAAAATGGAGGGGTGTTACAACAATGGCAGGGGTGGAAGCTATTCTTCCTGATATTCTTGGTCTAGAGGACTCACCAGCCATGCTAGCTTCTCTTGCTCTTGCCTCCTTGATCTCTTCTTTTTTATAACCTTCTCTTCTAGCCCATTCCTTTATTGTCTTCCTTGCATTCCCTTTGATTTTTGGTTTCTTTAATTCCAAGTGTTCCATGTCTTGGTTGAGAGGGGTCCTTAGCACTTTTGAAAAACAATTCAACATATCCTTCAACTTCATTCTTAGAAACTTCATACCCAAGAGGCTCAATCCACACTACTCTTAGCTCAATACCTTGAATAATTTCCACTCATCAATTGAAACAAGGAAGGTAATTTCCCTAGCATATTTCTCTATAATTTTGTGGGGAATTCTTTCCATTTCATGTATATTCTTCTAAAAAACTACAAAGAATGTAGTCAAAGAATCATCCTAAGCTTTTTCATTTCCTATGTTGTGCATATAATCTAGAATTTGATGTAGTACAAGTCTACTATTATCCCATAAAACACCTTTTCTACTAAGAAGCTCTTTCAAGAAGTAAAATAATAAACATAAAACCAAAGTCCCAAATTTAAAGGCATATTTCTTTTCCCTACTTTACTTTATATTCTCAAGAAGTTGTTGCTAGAGCAACTCACATAAATCAAATTATTTCCCATTCACTACCATTCCATGTGCAACATAAATAGTAGTAGCTGAGACATAATTCTCCATGTTTGTGAAGTAAATCTTGTGAACTATCATGATAAAGGTATATTTCCTATTTATTCCTATTTTTTTTAAAATCGTATCATCTATATTGTGAGCTAATCCTTACCATGTTTTTTCCCTTATTTAGCTTTCCACGTAAATCTAGTGTTCTATTGTGCATGGTATTAATATCGTTCAGTTTTTGTTATTTGCTTTCATGCTAAATCATTCTAACAAATTAAAGGCTAATAAGGTTAACATGGATTTGAATTTTATTAAGGATTTGATGTTTTAATGAACAACTAATTCACCCACCCCCCTCAGTTGTCTTTTGTATTCAACAATTTTAATATCACCAAATGGTAAGCCTTTTAAAAGCTCATTTTAATTAATGTTTCAATGGACAAGAAATGTAGAAGAGTATGAAGTATTAATTCTAGGATATAGCATGGGAATCAAACATGGAATTAAGCAACTAAGAGTTTTAGAAGACTCAAAGTCAGTAGTATCCTAGCTAAGAGAAAAATGTTTTTCAAAAAATAAAAGACTAAAGAATTATAAGGTTGTTGTATGGGATGTTTTAAAGATTTTTTATGCATTCTCTATAGAATGTGTTGAAAGATCAAAGAATACTATGGATTTTTTTTTAGCCAACATTAAATTATATGGATTGGTTATATAACTTGTTGATGTATCTACCCATTGAGACCTTGATTAGACCATCAATACTTGGTAATGTTTGTAACTAGCAATTCTTTGATGATGATAAGGATTTTTTAAGATTTCTACATTGTATTGTAGAATACCACAATCAAGAAATAGATTTACATAATCTTGTGGAGGTTGTGGATGGGAAAGACACATCTTTGGGAATGAGGTTATTCAATTAAAGACTAACAAGATCCCAAATGGATTGGTTTCCTTAGAAATATCATTTGATAACTTATATAGGCATATCTATAGGTATAACCCTATTCATGAAAATGATTTAGAGGAGATGAGTCTAGGTTCAAAAGAATTACCCTAGAAGGTGTATATTGAGAAGAAATTAGATCCCGAGATTAGAATTATATTTATTTCCTTACTAAGAAAATATAGGAATGTCTTTTTTTGGTTGCATGATGACCTAAAATCATATAGGAAGGATCTATTTTAGCATTATATTCCTTTAAGTTCTATTTCCAAACATTTCAAATAGAAGCAAAGACCTATTAACCCAACACTTACATAAAAGACGTAGTAGGAATTAAGGAAGCTTAGAGAGGGTGGGATGATAAATCCAATTAGACACTCCACATAGGTCTCCAATTTGGTCCCTCAATAAGGAAGAATAACCAAGATATAAGATTGTGTGCTGATTTTAGAAATTTGAACACATCTCTACTAAAAGATAAGTATCCTCCAAAAAATATGGAAGCAGTGCTACATAAGGTGATTGGGTGTGAGATGCTATCTATGATGGATGGTTTCTTAGGTAATAATAAAGAGGTTGTTAATGAATGAGAACAATAAAAAATTTCCTTCACCATAGCATGGGAACACATATTTATGTTAAGATTTATTTTGGGCTAACCAATGCTAGACAATTTTTTAAGATAGACATGTATGTCACATTCGTTGATCTAGTTGATATAATGATGGTGGTATATCAAGATGATTTAACTAACTTTTATAAGAAATTAGATCACTATTATCTTCTTGAGAAAGTACTTCCCAAAGTATTTGAATATGGCATATCATTGAACCCTACGAAATGTGAATTTTAGGCTACAAAAGGTAAATTTATAGACCATATAGTCATAGGATGGAATTAGTATTGATCTTGACATAGTCGTGGCAATTATAAAATTTCTAATTCTTAAATAAATAAAAGGGGTGCAATCATTCTTTGGAAAAATCAACATTTTAAGAAGATTTGTGCTTTTAGAATAATATATTGGACAACATTTGGAGTGTGGTATTTTTTCTCAAAAGGGTTTTCCCCACATAAATCACTATGTTGTGGTATGCATGATATTTATGTTTATTTTTTTTTATGTTAATTTATGTAATTGTTGAAAGATCTACAATTTTTTGTAATATCCTCCTCTCAATATTAGTGTTGGAAGTTGTTGTGCTACCTTAACTTCCTTATAAGTTGTATCAGATTCTAATCACCTTTGGTTTCAATTGTGGGTTGTTTCTTTTTCCAAACTAATCTAGATTTAAGTGAGAGCTTGTGTAGAAGAAATTTTGTGATATTTTTGTTGGAGTTTTCAAATCGCAAGTTCATCTGGGAGAATAGAGGTTGATAAAATTTTTGGAAATAATTTTGAGATGTGGATGATGAGGATGTAGGAGGATCTATTGATAGATCAAGATCTGTTAGATGTTGTTGATGGGAAAGTTTCAAGGCCCGTAGATGCTACGTTGGTTGCCTAATATAATATTATGGACTATAAATGTAAGTGTCTAATTAGATTGTACTTGGTAGAATCTATTTTAATTAATGTCCATCAAGAGACCTTGACACAAAAAAGTATGGAAAAATATTGGTGAGATGTATCAAGCCAAATCATTAGTGAACATTATTTCCTTGTGGTGGAAATTGTATTCTTTTAGAATGGAAGAGGGTGGAAAAATCATAGACCACCTACAAGCATTCAATATTTTGGTGGCTCAATTGACATTGTTTGGTGTCAAAATGGACGAGGAAGCGAGATATTAGATGTTGCCTTCTTCTCTGACTAATTCATGGGATTCTCTTGTTATGGTTATTGGGAGTACTTCTATTATATTGAGGACTCAAGATGTGGTGGGTTATTTCCTTTCTAAAGAGATGAGGAGGAAGGTATCCATTAGTGATAAGGGGGCCCTAAATTTTCATGGAAAACATTAGAAAAAAGACAAGAAGGATGAGAAGCATGACAAATCCAAGCCTAAGGGGAGATCTAAGTCTCTTAGAAAGTCCAAAGTTATTTGCTATAACTATTGTAAGCATAGACATGTTCATAAGGACTACAAAGAAGTAAAGAAGAAAAAAAAGAAGAAATTTAATTTGGATTTTGTGTCCAAGAAGGAAGATGGTGATGCATTCATTGTTTCTTTGGAAACTCATGTAGGTAATGATGCATGGTTACTTGAATCAGGTGCATTTTTCCATATGACCTTTAATAGAGATTGGTTTTCTAAATATGAAGAATTTGGTGTAGGTAAGGTGTACTACCTGGAAGAATTTTAATTAATGGTGTGTTGCACATCCTAAAATTAGCACAAAATTTGTTATATGTGAGAAAATTAATAGATGTAGGTGTACAGGTAGTAGTTTTTGATGAAGAATGCAAAATGCTTAGAGGTGCTATGGTAATTATTAGAGGTGTTAGATATGACACATAGTAAAATATTTATGCATGCATTGTTGAGTGCAATAGTACTTATGTGAAAAGCAAGTCCTTGGAAGAGGTGAGGGTTTCATCTTTAGTAATTTTTCATGACTTTTGGGTACACACAAGGGTGCTCCTTCTTCTTAATCAAACTTACCTACAGAGAAATCTATGTTAAGGCACCAGAGACTTGGGTGCATTAGAGAAAGGGTCTAAGGACCTTGAAAAATAAAAAAAACTTGTTGAAGGTTTGTTTGATTGTAATCTTAAATTTGATTTTTTTGAGTATTACATTTATGAAAAAAAATTGTGCTTGATTTTACTCAAGTTCTCATGAACCTTGTTGTGTATTGGATCTTATTTATTCTGATGTGTTTGGTCTTGTAGATGTTCCTTCAAATTGTAAATCCACATATTTTCTTCATTTATTTATGATTATAGTATAAATACATGGGTACACTTTTTAAAGAGTAAATCTAAAGTTTTTAGTCGATTTAAATAATTTAAAGAAATTGTTGAGTTGTAGACTAGAAAGAAAATAAAATGTTTGAGGATTGATAATGGAGATGAATATTTTTCTAATGATTTTAATAGATTTTCTATATATTTTGGTATTCATGGACAAAATAAAACTCCATATTCTCCACAACAGAATGGATTTGTAGAAAGAATGAACATAACACTGATGGAGAAGGCTACGAGTATGTTGAGAGGTGTTGGTCTAGAACAAAGGTTTTGAGATTAAGCTATTGCCACTACTTGTTACCCAATTAACAGGTCTACTACATTAACTCTTTTTGATAAGACACCTATAGAGGCATGGTTAGGTCATAATCCTTCATTAAAACATCATAGATTTTTTGGTTGTGAGGCATATGTACATGTGCTAAAGGAGAAGCAAACAAATTTGGACAACAAGGCTATGAAATGTATCTTCATCAGATATATTTATGGTGTGAAAGGATACAATATTTAGGACCCTATTACATATAAGTTAATATATATTAGAAGTGTTAGTTTTAAAGAAATGAATCATTCTTCCATTACGTTTTGGTAAAAAAAATTAAATAGGAAGATATGATTCAATTTCTTTCTACACTTGAGAAAGTTGAATCGAGACCCATGGATAGACAAGAAGTTGAGGACAACTCATATAGCCCTGAATCTTCAAAAGAGGAGGAAGAACCTCCAAATCATCTATTATGTAGGTCTACAATGCATAGACAACCACCTAAAAGGAATTATCTTGATGATTAGAGATGTGTTCTTTATTTGAATACTAATATGGATGAACCCAGATCACTAGAAGAGGCATTACATATGAATGATAAAAAATATTGGATGATTTCTATGGATGAAGAAACAAAAGCTTTGAAAAAGAATGATACATGGGATCTTGTACCATTTCTTGAAGGAAGAAAACCCATTGGTTGCAAAGGGGTGTTCAAGAAAAATATTGGTTTAGATGGAGGAATTGAGAATTACAAAGCAAGGTTGGTTACAAATGATTACTCTCAAGTTGAGGGTGTTGATTATGGTGAGATATTTTCTCTTGTTGCAAAAATTATACCCATTATATTTTTGTTTTCTATTGCTACTTCTTATGATTTAGAGGTTGATCAAATGGATGTGAAAACTACATTCCTTCATGGTGACTTGGAAGAGGATATTTATGACATAGCCAATGTACATGGTGAAAGGTACAATTAAATTAGCTTAAAAATTGAAGAAATATTTGTGTGGATTAAAATAGAGTCTTAGGATGTGGTACCAAAAATTTGATACATATGTGTTTAGTTTGGTATTTGAGTGTTCTAAATCAAATCATTTTATTTATTATAAAATTGAGGTCAATATTTTCTTATTTATTGCATTATATGTTGATGATATGTTATTTATTAGTAAAAGGAAAAGTATGATTTCAAAACTAAAATCTCATAATATTGCTAGTAAGTTTGAAATGAAAGAACTTGGTGCAGCTATTTACATATTGTTGGGATGGAAATTAAAAGGGATAGAGTGAACATAAAGTTGCGGCTTGGATATGGCTTGGCCAAGGAAATTATGCAAGATTGCAGACCATTGTGTGTTCCTCTTTCAGTTGGAACAAAGTTATCTATTTCAGATTATCCAACATCTCCATTAGAGATGAAAGAGAAGAGTACCTTACGAACATGTATTTGGAAGTTTTATTTATGTTATGATTTTTACAAGACCAAACATTTCCTAAGAAATGTGAGTTCTCTCCAAATATATGTTTAATCCTAGTAGAGTTCATTGGGATGCATTTAAAAGAGTCTTCAAATATTTGTGGGTTACCTCAAAGTTTTCATTGTGTTATCATAGTAATATGATTGAATATGATATTTCCTTTGATGTTCATGGATATGTGGATTCAAATTGGGCAAGTGATATTGATAGAAAATGATCCACTAGTGCTTATGTGTTTAATTTATTTTGTGGTACAATAGTTGGATGAGTAAGAGACAGTTTGTGTTATCTTTTTCTATTACTAAAGAAGAGTATATGGAAGCTACTCATGCTTGTAAAGAAGTAATTTGGATTAAGATATTGTGTTTAGATATTGGAATAAAACAAGGTGCAATGAAAATTTATTGTCACAGTCAGAGTGTGATATGTCTAGCCAAGAACTTAACATTTTATGCTAGGACCAAGCATATTGATGTATGTTGGTATAAATAAAGTTGTGTACCTAGTTAATTCATTATGAGGGCACTTATTTAAATATGTTAATTTTACTTAGGTCCTAGGAAGGAATCTTTCTAGAAGGTGTTAGTTGTCATTAGTTGTTATCTTATCTTTTGACTTGTAACACATGTGAACCTAGGTAGTTGTGATTAGTTGTCTCATGTCATATGATTAAGAAACTTGTCATAAATCCTATGACATCTTGCATCTCACCTTGGATATATAGCCAAGGGGTTTCTCATTGTAAACACACAATCATATGATTGAATCATATTGATAAGAATACAGTTTATTCTTGTCACATTCCATTCTCTCTCTTTATGCTTTCCATTTGGTCTCAAGATCTTGGCAGCTATAACCAATTCTAATATTGTATCAAAGGGGATTGGGTGCCATTGGAGAGTCCTTTTATGAAGAGAGAAGGTTCATATCATATTATTTTAGTGCAAATCTAAGCTCACGATTGCATCTAGAAGGTTTGGGATAGTTGATTTTTCCTTTTTGTTTCATCCAAATCGGACATACGAGGCCAAATATATGAGGGTTTGAAGCTAAACAGTGGTTGCTAGATCCAAAAGGTAGCTTATTTTTTGGAGAATTTTGGTTCAAATCTAACCCTTCCATTGTTTCCAAAAGGTCTAAAAACCCTAAGATTGACTACCAAATTTTCCAAATCAGATTAGTTGTTCGGTAAGGAAAAAAAAATTCCCTGAGAGTCATACTGCCCCTAGGTCGCCATTATTACAGTCAGTATGAAATTATATAATTATATTTTATCAGCACTTCTTTTCTAGTTTTTTCCAAAAAAAATAAAAAACTATTATAAAATTTTTGGTGAAATTTTCATTTGAAAAGTTATTTGTAAGAGCTTTTAAAAAATAAAAAATAAAAAAATTATAGGTTGTGGGCATACAGTCCATAGACCTGCTGTGGAGGAGAGTATACCATACCCATAGGTGGGAAAATAGGTTCCACATGGCCTCTAGTCATGGACCATGTCATTCCACATAAAAACACCGACGGTCACATTCAAATACCAACCAGTCAAAGAAATAAATATTGTGGTTATATATTCAAATTAGCGGTGATGTTTGTGAAAAATCTGGCCCTTCAATACAAATTCCGGGTGACAAGTTTAAAAAGGAGCATTCAAAAGATGTTGACAATAGAATAGGGAATATTCTGGTCATTCTGAATATTTCGCCGCTCAAAGAATATTTCATGGAATAAAAGCATTATCCTATAGGGCACCTGATGACGACTTGCAACGGCTTACAAGTCATCAAATTTAATCAAGTGCAGTTCTTCATAGCCTCTAGCCCATCAAATTTAAATAGGATTTTTGATGATGTTAGTGCCCATTTGAAATGTTTTGCCCCTCATGGTTGGAGTTTTCATTTTTGCAGTTGAACTTTGGACCTCCATAACTTGCACAATTTTGGCTCCTTTCTTTGAGCAATTTTTTTTTTATTTGGGCTAATTTCTCATAGGTGTTCTTGCTTTGTCCTCGTTTTGAGAACTTTGAGAGCTCATATTTTTCTCCTATGGTAACATTTTTTGGTGCAAATATTTTTGAAAGTGCATAATTTTTTTTGTACTTCTCGGTGATATGATTAGATTGATCTCATTTTGTACCAAAAATTGTACTTGATTATGTGGCCAAATTTGGCATCTATTAGCACTAAGATCAAGTCTAGCTTGCTATTTTTGGCATCTAGAAACTGTAAACACACTAAATATAAAGTGCCACTAATTAGATATTTCTTGGGGGGTTTCTTGATTAAGTGATTTGGGTGGGTCTCTTGGTGCATTGCTTTGATCTGTTTTCTTGTGCTCTCTCATTTTCATGTATCATTCTAAGGTTCCTTTTCTCACATCATATAATTATTCAAAATGGCATCAAGATGCATGGAGTATTATAATGATAGAAGGTCACTCTCTATATGTTGAAGATAAATTACCTGAACCTACTAATGATGAAAAAAAGTTAAAATGGATGATCAAACATACCAAAGCTCTTGGGTTCCTTCGTAGACTTGTTTCTTAATATTTGTTGTTCCAAATTGAATCATGTAAGAATTCTCATGAAGCTTGGAACAAATTGAAAATATTATATGCTACTACAGATGAAGTAAGAGGCTATCAAATTGATAATGAGCTAATGAGCCTTGATCCTAAGAACTTTGAGAACATCCAAGACTACATCACTAAGGTTAATGATCTAAGAGAGAAATGTAAAGCATACAAAATTTATAAGGAAATGTAGTTGTTCTACAATAATATGAACAAACTTGGTCCTGATTATGCTTCTTTTTTTTCTAGATTTCATACTCATAGATTGACTATGGGGTTTGTATATACTACACCTTCATTTGCATCATTTTATAAGATGTTGATACATGAGCAACAAAAGATTATCTCAATGGGTCTCCTCAAGAATTATAAATCTTAGGCATTGTTGGTTAGTTAGCTGAAAGAATCAGAATCAGATAAGAAACAAAAGAAAGCAAAGAAAAATTCCTCTTCCAAAGGAGAATTTTCTAAGAAGGAGATCCCTACTTGGGCATATTGCAAGAAGGATGGACATGAAGAACACTATTTTTATAAGAAGGATATTGATGAGTTGAAAAATATTCTCAAAAGGAATTGGATTGATTTTCCTTATAGAATTTCAAAATAATCTTCTCCTTCTACTTCAAAACAGTCTAAAAAGGAAAAAGGTCAAGCATCTACATCATTAAATAAAGGACAAGCTCTTTCTACTTTTTTAGGTCCAGGATCAGGGAGATGACCTCTAGCTTTAGGAGCATCTCATCATATGGAATCTTCACAGTCTATATTATCTTCATTTTAGTCTTGTACTATGTCTCCTATCTTGATGGGAAATAATCCATGCATGAGTGTAATTGGGAAGAGATCTATTAGTTTTTGTGACAACAATTTTTAGGATGTTTTGTGTGTTCCTCATTTGATGAACAATCTTCTTTCCATATATCGGATTATACATAGTGGAGATGGGGGAAATTTTGGGTTCAAACTTGATTTAGTCATCATTTGAGACTTGGAGAATAGAGAAATCATTTCTACTAGGGTGGTTGATCATTCATTTGTATACCTTTGTAATTTTTTTTTCTGATGGTGACATTGTTCCTTCGGCTATTAATCATATGAACCATGATGTAGAGGAAACATTTGGTTACTTGAACTTAGGAGTTCTCACATCATATCCAGTTCTTTATTCATGCATTATATCTCCTCCATCCACTGTTGTGGTTGATGATGCTTGGGTTTCCACAGTTCTGGTTCCTTGTGATTTAGTGCAACAAGAATTACATTGTCTTTCAGGTTTGTCTACTTGTGATGACTTCTTGATAGGTATTTCAGACTTGTTTGTGGAGTCTCATATTGTAGATCTGGGGGACATCGTTGATGGAATTCATCTTCTCTTTGATGGAGAAGATCCTTCTTTAGTTGTTGTGAGGGAACACGTTGACCCTCTTGTTCAATCTCTACATGATCATTCTTCATAGTTTGGCATGAGTATGGATACTTTTGGAAAAAAATTGTAGGAGGCTTCTTTGTATTCAAATGGGATAACATTGCCTTTGGATCATGTTCTACATTCATCTCTACTAGATATTGGATTGTCCTTTTCAGTAGTGTGGCCTAGAATTCCCATTTGGAGTGTTTCAAATTTTGACATCAACATGGAGACACTTGAGCATGCTTCAAAGATATCATACATCATCCATCTTCATGACATCATAATTGTAATCATGGTTTTGTTTCTTCCTAAGGGGAGGAATGTTGTTCGGTGAGATTGGATCATCTTCAACATTCAATGTCAAGTTTCTACCATCATTGTAGGAGACTCAACATTGAAGGGGGGGCTATCTTGTCTCTCTTCTACTTCTCTCTTATGAGGGGGTCTTTTTCCTCACATGGGGTTTTGGCCTTCACATTCATCATTGAGATAATTTCTTTTTTTATTTCATCTCTCCTTTGGGGAGGAGTTTTGTCCCACTGGGTTTTCTCCTTTTCTCCATTCTTGAGAGGTACATGGGTACCTAACATGGCCTGGTATCTAGGACCCACCCTTGCATTTTTGTGTCATTTGTGTAATAATGTACTACTCCCTAAGTTTCACTTAACGGGGGGTGTTAGCGTAAATAAAGTGTTGTACCTAGTTAATTCATTACTAGGGGACTTATTTACACATGTTAAGTTTACTTAGGTCATAGGAAGTAATCTTTATAGGTGTTAGTTGTCATTATTTTTTATCTTATCTTTTGACTTGTAACACATGTGAACCTAGGTAGTTGTGATTAGTTGTCTCATGTCAGATGATTAAGACACTTGTCATAATCCTATGACATCTTGCATCTCACCTTTGCTATATAACCAAGGGGTTTCTCATTGTAAACACACAATCATATTAATGAATCATATTGATAAGAATACATTTTATTCTTGTCACATTCCATTCTCTCTCTTTGTGCTTTCCATATGGTCTCAAGATCTTGGCAACCATAGCTAATTCTAACAATGTACAATATCATTTTGTTAGAGATATGATCAAAGATGGTAGGATAAAATTGGTTAAGGTACATACATTGATGAATTTTGTTGATTCTTTAACTAAACCTGTGAGCAAATAGAATTTTAGATGGTGTTCAGAGACTATGGGCCTTCTATCCCCTAGCACTTAAGAGATGATGTTTATACACCCTCCTATTGATTTGGAAAGGTGTTCAACAAGTAGGAGATTTGTTGGGAAAATGTGAATCAACCTTGCAATTAGATAAGGTATTTTTTATAAAAAAGGTATTGTTCATCCAATGATGATGGAGGGCATTGGGGGTCCTCCCCCCTAGTGAGGGGTCTAGTGGAATCATCCCCTCAGCTAGGGGTTTAGGGGGTAGCACACCCCGTTTAGGGCTTTGGTGAAATACCATTAGATGATAAATTTTATGTACACTTTATTATTGTAAATATATACCATTCATAATTATGTCTCATATTCGACAGTCGATATTTTTTTTCCTTGACTTTCCCTAGAAGGAAACTCTATTTTATGAGGGTGTTGTAAATTACAACTATGTATTGTGGTGTATTCTGAGAGTCTGATAGTGATCATGTTGCCTCTAAATATTTGGTTGGTGATACTCCTTTGAGAAGCTTTCTCTACAAGTATATTGTAATCTTTGTGATTTCTAAATAATATATTGGCCCAAAAGGGTTTTCCCCACATAAATGACTATGTTGTGGTATGCATGATATTTATGTTTATTTATGTTTAATTTTATGCAACTGTTGAAATATGTGTAAGGTTTTGCATTATCCTCCTCTCAAGATTAGTATAGGAAGTTGGTCTACTACCTTAGCTCCCTTACATGGATAATGCCATGTGTTTCAAATAAGATGAGTTCACAATGTTTTTTCATAACTCTAAAATTTCCATATATTAATCATCTTTTTACAATCCCTGATGAAATGGATAGGATAGATCTAGTAATCAAATTTTAATGGACATCATGAAGAGAGTGATTGGAAAAAATAAAATTCATGGGATTCAAAATTGAAACTAGCACTATTGCCTAATAGAATAATAGTATAAAAGGTTGTAGATAAATCTCCTAATGATTTAGTATATGGACTATATTATAGGTTAACAATCAACAAGATACTTCTAGTTTACAAATTAATCCAAGAATATGAGATAGATATTAGTAATTTTGTGATGGTTAGAATTAACTATCTTACAAAATTGGATGAGTCAAAAAGAAAAGCACAAAACACAAATCTAAAAAGGAAATTACATGTCAAATATTTATTTGATAAGAAAACATCAAGCAAAAAATTCTTGATAGGATATTTGGTACTAATGTGGAATGCTGGAATTTAGGATAAGGGAAATAATTGAAAATATGAACATATCTAACCATGAACTCTTAGATCCCCATGTCTCTTGTTTTTTGTCTTTGTTTGTTTCTCTCTTTGTTTGCTTCATGATGTTGTGGTTCTAATATTTTTTCCCTTGTGTGTGTCATGATATTCCACTATTACATCTTGTTATGTATCAAGGACACAACATCTCTACCTACCCCTTTTTCTCCTAAGGATTCCATGTACTCCTCTCTGTAGCACACACCATCCTAAGGGAGGGCTTTAATGCTTCTCTACTTTTCAATAAGATGAATTTATGGCCAAAGAATCCCTTACTAAAAATTTCTCATCTTACCAATGATGTATTGTCTCAATAAGGACCCGTTAGAAGAAAAAAATCTTTTGAAAATGAATTCATAGTGAAATAATTTCAAAAATTTCCTTTGAAAAAGTAGTAATTCTTTTGATGAAGAAGTCTTAAAACTTTCCTTCGAAAGGGAGCATTCTTTCCATAGGATTCCTTGCCATAAGAAGTTGTTCAAATGGATTCCTTGATGATAGAATCATTTGTGGAAAAAAGTTGTGCTTTTCAATTGAACTATTCCTTTGAATGGGCCCCTCAGTGTCTTGAAGGGTTCCCAGTCAAAGGAACCCTATATTGAAAGCTTCTCCTTCAATTGAATCTTTTTGAATTCTCTACAATGTGTGTGTTTGTTTTGGATTTTTTTCCTTTGTTTTGTTTGTAGCTTAACATGTTGCTTTGTAGGACCGAGTACCTATAAAGCTCATTTACAATCAAGCTTTCCTAGCAAGACCAAGCACCTAGTTAATCTTGCCATATAAGGCTAAGAACCTGTAAGGATCCTTCACATCAAACTTCTCAAAATTGAGAAACTATAGAGACCTTTCATGCTAGGCCCTATAGGACTAAGAAGATATCAAGATCAATTTGTAGGACCCAAAACCTATAAATCTCATGTCAAACTTCACAAGACTTAGAACTTGTGGAGCCATCTCTCTCTCCTTCTCGTCAAGGTTTCCTTCTAAGACTGAGATCTTGTGGAGCCACCTCCTTCATGTCCAGGTCCACCAGATGATATTTTTGCTTCTTTGATGGCTATGGTATATTTTCCTCAATCTATTTATAATTTACCTTGTATTTGCATTGGCACATATGCTCACTAAAGTGGGGGAAAAATATAATGGCACAAATTTGAACCCTAGTAAAATTTCCCATTTATTTACCCCCACCATAGAAATATAAACCCGATGATGCAATGTCTACTATTGTCACCCTATCCATTCCACCTGGCCTCATATTTTTGCATCAATGGATTAATTTTTGTTAGGGACACATGCATGTTGCACATATGTTTGCATGTTGTGTTGCCTTCTTTACAATATTCCCACCCCTAGAATCTATAGAACCATTACATTTTTAATTGGCTATGAAAGGTAACATCCTCTACCTCCATTGACCGATGAAAATCAACCTCTTTCTTACATTTTTACTAATTCAAACTCACTTTTTCATTCCTTCATAGAATTTCTCACATTCTAACACTTGATTCTCATTAATCATTCTACACACTCCATTCCTACTTCTACACCTTTTTTTTTCTTATACAAGATCTTCAGTTAGCTCCAACAACATATTTTTGATACAACAACAAATTTCCATTATAGGATTATGAAGCTTCATTGTCTATGCGGTGTTTTCACTTTATACCTTTCACTATTGGCCTTGCTTTCTCATAGTTGTGAAAGAAATATTGTATTTCTATTTAATTGCATCATTGTGCTTCTATAGTAGCATATATTTCTATTCGATTGCATTATTTTCTTTCTATTCTCTATCAATTTCTATATCTTATGGCATCTTGGTTGTATGTGTAGGTGGGAACACCAAAATGGGGCTTAGAGTGAGGTATAACTTAAATGCAACACAACATTCTCCATGTTTTCATGTGTGTAGGCATAGGCTCATTCAAGTAGAGATGGTTGAAGGATTGAATTATAGAAAATATGATAACTTTTCCTATTCTTTATCTTCTTCTTTCTAAAATAGTTTATTTTCAGCATTCTTATTGTTGCATTTACTATTTTTTGTATTTTCTTGCTTTATGTCAAACCGCAAAATATCAATACTTGGGTATTCAATAGGTCCTTTGTGATTTCAAGCTATGTGTTAGACCCCTATCCATATAGGATGCTAGCATATACCTAGGATGATAGGGAATACATGGGATGCTAGCACGTACATGGGATGATAGCGCATACCTGGGATGCTAGTGCAGCATGCTAGAATCTAGTTCCCATACTTTCATCCTTAGAAAGTGAGTTGTCTGATTTGTAGCCCAAAAATATATAAGACCCACACACCCAATTTTGTTAAGACCTATCTTTAGGAGAAGAAAAGTAGTGTGTTGCTTTCCCTTCCATTTAATCCTTAGTGTTTCATCTTTCAACCCATTTAGTTAACCCAAGCTAGTTTAGGGTAGTCCATTCCTTGGGGTTCTCCCACGACCTAGAGTAGTAGGGGTGACGGATCCCCCTACTCTATAGTATCTAATGTGGGCATGGATCATAATATACACAATTTGTACTCACTACAAGGAGTGATAAGGGTGTGAGCTAATTCAACTTCCCACTATATATGTTTTAACCATAATAAATATTATGTTTTGTTTGACTAATTTAAGTTACCAATGAAATTACAACAAACTAACACTAATGCCACATAAAACATTGTGTATTTGCATAGATATTATTGTCAACCTATAAAAAGTGGATAGTAGATTGATTGGGTCAACTACATATAGCCCAAAAAACTACTCATTGATCAATAAGACAATGGAATCAAACTCAATTTGGATACAAAATCCATGGGAAGTTTTTAGTAATCAACTAGTTTGGTTTCCCATGGTGTTACTAGTAAGTGAATGCTAACCCTTTATTAGAAAAGAAACTACTTAGAAACTTTAGGATTGGTTATTAGTTTTTAATGTTGAATAAAGACATAGAGTGCAAGAATATATAAAATAGGTCAACTGGTTAAAATAAAAATGAAATAAAAATCTTAAATAATTTGATATTAAATCTCATGGATGTATATAAAAGACATAGAAATTATGACATTAATAAAGAATGACCTTATAGTCTTTAGAAAAAGTATAATATTCAAATGTTTTTGTCAATATTAATAAGGAACTTGGACAAGGGAAGCTATGGTTAATCAACTAGTTTCATTTCCCATTATGTTGCTAGCAAGTTAATGGTAACCCTTTATTAAACAAAAAATACTTGGGGATTGGCTATTACTAGTTAATGTTGAATACAAACATAAGGTACATGAGTATATGACATAGATCAACTAGTTAAAACCAAAATAAAATATAAATGCAAAATAATTTTAGAGTAAGGTTGATAGAGGTATACAAAAGGAATGGAAATTATGAAATTAATAAAGTGCAACCTTATAGTCTTTATAAAAACTAGTATATTCAAATAGTTTAATCAATATTAACAAGGAAATTTGAAAGAGTGAATAAAATAATTAAAAGGAAAACTATGAGAATAGAATTAGAACAAAGCTACAATATGCATAACCAATTACATAGAGTATATAGAACCAAAGAGCCTTAGAAACAAGATTAATATGCCCTTAGAAAATCCTAGCATGCCCAAATTAATATGAACAAGAGAAAAAATATAAAGGAAATGAAAAATCATGTGTTTAAACTTAACATTGATAACATAAATTACACATATGCACCTATTGAAACTCAATGTAAAGAATGGAAACAAAAATGACCATTCCATACATGATGTTTTTATACTTGAAGTGTCATGAAAAAAAATTCAAGTACATAAATAGAGAAATTAATGCTTCAAAACTAAAATAAAATAGTTCTATAGTCATAAACAAAGATGACCAAAATTCAAGAGAACATTCCATCAAGTTTTAGAAGTAAGGTCCCCAATTTTTTATGAATTGGGGCATATTGTAAGGGCCAAAATAGGATTTTTCCATTTATTCACATTATTCTTTACCTTATGGGTCTATACATTATTTTTTGAAATGACCAAAAGTTTTCTTAATCATTTTTGCAAGAATACAAATTTTAAGAATATTGTTGAATTGATTTGTTTGAGTGTGCATAAAGGTCTAATTTGGAAATTAATTATTATGTGATTAGATTCTAATGTTTATTTAGTAAGATGAGATATCACCTTCTTGATGATAATTTAGAGAGTATTTTTCCTTAAGAAGTGGTTGAACCTTCAAAATTTTATGTTCCACTAACCTAAGAAGTTGATTAGTTGTCTCATTGGCCTAGTTCTTGTCTACTGATTCAGGTTTATATCACAAGGGTTTAGGGTTTTATGTTATATGGTTGATCTTACTTAGCATATCTTCTTGTCTTTTAAACCCTTTCTCTTTTGGTCTAACTCTCAATTGACTTGTTGTGGTTGGTTTTCAATCAGTTTAAAACATATTAAGCCTTATCTACTCTTGTGGTTACTGACCCCTTATGCCTAGGTCTCTCATTTACCCACTCATATGGTACTTGCCTATTATTTTGGTATGGGGTTTTAATATTTTATAAAGTTGGGGGCTTTGAAATATTTTATTTTATATCCTTGGTTGAGTGTGGTCTTAATTCCTTTCAAGTCCATATTCTTCATCTTACCTAGGTGGCCCCTCTTTTATTTAAATAACTTTTAAACCATGTGCTCAAATACCATCATTTAAATTATTTTTATCACTCGTCACTAAAACCTCATTACTCATCAATTTCATTTCCATGATGAGCGATGAACCAAATTTCATTCGTATTGCATATTGCTAAAATATTTTGGCCTTTTCATTCCACTTCCACGATGTGCAATGCCTTTTGTTATCCTTGCATCACTTCTATCCTTTGTATCACTAAAGTATTTTTGTTCAATTAATATTTATAATGACACGTGATGAAATTTGCATCTCCTTTGCATCCCGCTAGTCCTTTTCATCATAGAAAAAAATTTATCACTCACTTCATTTATGCAATTAGCGATAGGAGGTAAGCAACCATGGGTTACAATCATTCCACTTGTCAACATCTTATGACATTTCCCATATCACCCATCATTGAAAGCCTTTTCATTTCAAATAAACTACAACACTGAGCAATGGACGAAGTCAAGTTTCTTTGCATCACAGGAGGCTTTCACATCACTGAAGTGTTAATGGAACTTTGATATATTGCCATGATGAGTGATGAAAGTGCGAGAATATTTTGGTGAATATTATTTCCATCAGAGCTACTCTTCACATCACTCTTTCATTTGGTCAAGCGATGGATGTTACAATGATGAGTGATGGTTAGAAGTGGACTATTAAGGAACGTGGAGTAGCCATGTGGTATTTTATTAAGGTTTCATCATTGTTTTAAAGGAAGATAGTGGAAAGGAAAAGGTGATGAGAAAGGAGAACCATTGATTATGTTTTAAAAAAAAATGATTAATGGCTTTAATTCAAACCTAAATAGATAAATGTTAGTTCAATTGCATGAGCTTTCTTTCAAGAATTAAAGGTGAATTCACTCTATTTATGAGCCTTAAAGGAGGTAGTTGGTCCTTTTCCTTCACAATTGCAAGTGTTTGAAGTAGAATAATTGATCAAGTTTAGAAAAAAGGAGAAGGTGAGCTTTAGGCAAAGAGAATTCAAAGAGCAAAGTGTTGGTTATTCCCATGTAAGTTAATTTTCATGTGCCCCTATGCGTAAGTTTTTGAACATTGAGTAGTTGGAAAATTGGGTAAAGTAATAGGGTTTTACAACCCAGGGTTATTGTTTTGTTCAACAAAAGAGTTGTAATTGTTTCATGTAGGGTTTAGGGAGTAGGATAAAATTTGTTAAATTAAGTATATACCTTGTGAATTTGAAAATTAAGGCTATAATTCTCAATTATTTTAAAACCCTAATTTCATAAGACCTTGCAAAATGAGTCAACCTAGTAAATCTTCCAAACTTGAGAGGAAGCACACACAAAAGAGAGCTAAAAAAAAAATGGAAAGGGTTTTTGAGTAACAAAGCATAAAACTCTTACTTGTGCCTTTGTAAGATAGTGCATATATATCTAGTTTTTTTAACTAATTTGGTTTGAATGAAATTATTTGTAACTTCATAGGAAAATTTAAGTCTACAATTTTTTTTAATTGGTTAATCCAACAAAATGCTATATGTGGCACAAATTTTTTGTTGTATTTTTATGAGAGTAGACATGCAAAAGGAGAGCACGATGGAGCAAGTGCATGTGTGAAGCATTCACTTCATCAACATGAACTTGTAGGTAACACCGTATATATGGAATTAAAAAATATATATTTATTAAACTTTATTTATTCTGAAACATCTTAACTTGAAAATTTTTTCCAACATGTAGTTGCACATAATACCATTTGGAATACAATTTTTTTTTTGAATATATATATATATATATATATATATATATATATATATATATATATATATATATATATAATTTTTAATCACTTGGCTTGGATGTTTATAATTTGTAGATATTAATCAATCAAACCCTTATAACTGTCAAAGAATTAATGGTATTAGAAGTCTACATCAAATCATGAAAATGGAAAGTAGCAAACCTTATGAAATTAATGTGAGAGAAAAATCATGTTTTTGTGCTGATTGCATTGAGGAAAATTCAAATACTCTACAAAGTGAGAATATTAGAGATGAGTATGTTTCACAATGGAAAATGAAATAACCAGTATCAATTCCTCCTTTTGAAGAAAATGACAATGTTGATGTCTACGATCTGCTATATTTAGTTGATTACAAATGTGTATCTAATTTAGTTTTTATAGGTATATTTTATTTAATTTTTGATCAAATATTAACTTAAAATAATTGATTTATATATTCTAGGTCTAAGTTGAGCATGTTTATATAAATATTAAAATTTTCTTTGCAAATTAAAACTCTAATTTTCAATCATGTAAATTTATATCTGTTTGTACAACTACATGGTTTTTATAGGAGATGTTTTTGTTGTTGTTGTAGATCCTAACAATGCGGATGATGTAGATTTACTATGTACTAAGATGTATACAACCAAAATGAAATTTTTTGGAATCAATGATAGACAGTGATGGACAAGAGTATCCCATTGAATCAACATTATTGATGGTACATATTATCAACAAATAAAGATAGATAAAAATGGTGTTATATTTGTTGATTATATGCTAGGATGAAAAGGTGCTACATGTTATAATCACTTATTAGTAGAAACAAAAATAAATTTTCAAGCTTTATGTAAAAGAGGACATGCCAAAAAAAATTGGAGGTTATCTATTGGAGATCATCCCATGAATAGATTTTAGAGATAATTAATGATAGAGAGGATCCCTATTATATGTATCAAGAGCTTTAAAATTTAGTTTTAAATATGTACACTTGACATATATACTTTTAGATGTATATATATATATATATATGGTCCTAGATATATGACATATATATGGTTCAAATCCATGTATATCATCATCTCTCATCCTTTATGTTCTTGCATGTAAATTCATATGCAATACAAAATTTGGTGACATTGAATTCATTTTTCCTTTCCCTTATTGAATCCATTTTGAAGTGTATAAATTTTTCATGTGGAATTCTTAAGTTCTCGAATATTTGATATCATTTGTTTAGCTTCTCTTATAGCATTGAATCTCACTTTCTTTTCTTGCATGTAAATTCATATGCAATATAAAACCTTATGAATATAAATTCATTTTACCTTTTGGGTATGTGTAGAATCATCATGGAAAAAATAGACCCTTAAGTGGCAAAAAATTTAGAAAAATCATAGTTAGGAAACTTAACGTAAAAATTTGAATAATAATCTATATTATTTCAAAAATATGTAAGAATAGAATCTATAGAAAATTGAATGTAGTTTTTGAACCACTAGGTTTACTTAAAAAGAAAAATAATCTATTTGGTGAAAATTTGAAATTTCAATGCAGTAGTACTTAGATTTTAGGGAAAAAATAAGTATGTGTTTGTCTGACCAGCATGACCATAGTAAAATGATAATTTTTTTTATAATATTTTAGATATAATTAGAGGACTCATGTCTCGATGTGATGCATAATTTTTTGTAATTTTTTTCCAAGTAAATAATTAATTATGAATTTTTTATTACAAATTTTTAAAAAATTAAAAACTTGTATGTCTGACCACCTTAACTTGGTCAACATTGCATTAAATTCAATTTTTCTTTTTTTAATCCTATAGTATACAAATCATAAAATGTGATTCATGTTTCAGATTCAAAAAATGTGATACTGGATTTGAAATCTATAGATGTTTTTCAATTAGCCTATCGATAGGAATTTAGTTGTAATTCAAATAGAAAATTAATAATAATTATTTATTAAATTCAAAGTAAAACATAATTTATATTGGTGGAAATATGAGAATCTCCTTTAAAAACCCTTTTTTTCATCAATTTTGGTTAAAAAAAAAGTTGTCAGCCACATACCCTACACATATCCATCATATTGCCACTTTTTGGCCCATCATGATCCTGCACATACCTTTTTCCTTATTGAATCTATTTCAAATTGTATTTTTTCCAATGAATTCCTAATTTCAAGAATATTTTATTTCATTTTTTCAAATCCATTTATAGCATCATCTCTTACTTTCTTTACTTACATGTAAATTCATATGCTTGTTTCAAAATCTAGTGAGTTTAAATTGAATCTAATTCCAATTGTATTTGTTTCATGGAATTCTTAGGTTCAAGAATATTTGACTTCATTTGTTCAACTCCACTTATACCATCATCTCTTACTTTCTTTGCTTGCATGTAAATTCATATGTAATATAAAACATTATGAAGTTATAAATTTATTTTTCCTAAATCTCTTATAGAATCTATTTCTAGTTGTATAATTTGTTCCATGTGGAATTCTAAAGTTTGAGAATATTTAATTTGATTTTTTAAACTCCACTTATAGCTTATTGAATCTCTCACTTTATTTTATTATATGTAAATTTATATATAGTACAAAACTTAGTGACTTTAAATGCCTTTTTACTTTCCCTTATTGTTGATCGATTTCCAATTGCATTTTTTCTATATAATTCTTAACCTCAAGAATATTTGATTTCATTTGTTCAACTCCACTCATAGCATCATCTCTAACTTTCTTTTCTTGCATTTAAATTCATATGCTTGATACAAAACCTAGTGACTTTAAATTCATTTTTTATTTTTCTTAAAATTGAATCTAATTCCAATTGTATTTGTTTCATGGAAATCTTAGGAAATATTTTATTTCATTTGTCCAACTCCACTTATAGAATCATCTCACACTTTCTTTTCTTGCATGTAAATTCATATGCAATACAAAACCTTGTGAAGTTCTAAATTTATTTTTCCTAAACTCCATAATAAATGTATTTCCAATTGTATAATTTGTTCCATGTGGAATTCTTAGGTTTAGGAATCTTTGATTTCATTTTTTCAACTCCACTTGTAGCTTGTTGAATCTCTCAATTTATTTGTTTTCCTGTAAATTTATATGCTATACAAAACCTAGTGACTTTAAATTCATTTTTCCTATTCCTTATTGTTCATCTATTTCCAATTGTATTTGTTTCATGTAAATCATAAGTTCAAGAATCTTTTATTTCATTTTTTCAACTCCACTTATAGCATCATCTCTCACTTTCTTTTCTTGCATGTAAATTCATATGCTTGATACAAACCTAGAGTGACTTCAAATTCATTTTTCCTTTTTCTTAAAATGAATCTTATTCTAATTATATTTTTTCCATGGAATTATTAGGATCAGTAATCTTTGATTTCATTTGTTCAAATCCACTTATAGCATCATCTCTCACTTTATTTGCTTGCATGTAAATAATATGCAATAAAAAAGCTTATCAAGTTTTAAAATTCATTTTGCCTAAATTGATTATTGAATCTATTTTCAATTTTTTAATTTGTTCCATGTGGAATTATTAATTTTAATAGTATTTGATTTCATTCATTCCACTCCACTTATAACATCATCTCTCACTTTCTTTGCTTGCATGTAAATTCATATGAAATACAAAACCTAGGTAGTCACTTTAAATTAATTTCTCCAAAATTCCTTATCATTTATTTCCAATTACAATTGTTCTATGGAATTCTTAAGTTCAAGAATATTTGATTTTATTTTTTCAACTCCACTTATAGCATCATGTCTTTGGAATTGACCTAACTTACATATTTGCATGAATGATTTATATTTCTTAGTATATAAAGAAATTCAATTTGTGTAATTAATTACATACATTTTTGTTAAATTTACAAAGAGCAACCATTCTAGGAACATTAAGAAGAATTAATAAATTTAATACAAAATGGCGATAAACTAGGACCTACCCATACAAATTTGTCATCGGCCTTATGCATTTTGAAATGTACTAAATATCATATCTTAAAATACATTGCAAAAGGTTCAATGCTTACAATATATAATATACACCTCAAAGGATGATTTGAAAATTAATCAACGTTGATTAAAAAATTAATATGTGTAACTCCAATTTTGATCAAACATATTTAAGAAAAACTAAATTAAGGTACAAGTGCTAAATAAATAAAAACATAATGTGATGTAAACCACAATGTATTTAATTCAAGTATGTAATGTGACATGAAAAACCATGTAATGTGATGTATTCATAGACCATAATGTGATGTAAACCATAATGTAAAATGTATATGTAATATGGTCCAAATCACAAAAAGAGTTCAAACCAAAATAATGTATCATTCATGGCATGACAAACCAAAATGTGTAAAACATATATATAATGTGACATTTAAAATAACTCAAAGAGAAGCATATCTAGTACAGATAGATGAATTTGATCCCTGGCTTTATCTCTCTCTTGATCCATGTCTTGATCTAGGTTGTCTTGATTGATTTCCTAATCCAACTTGTCTCAATCCCTATCCCAAGCCATGCACAAGTTCAAGTACATGTACTTTAATTTAATACACACCATGTGTATATATGTAAAATTATCTAAAACTTACAATGAACGAGTCCAATGTATGAATGCATCAAGTAATTTAAATTTATTATTTAAATGTACCTTAGGTGAATAATGCATGGGATTAGTTGCATGCAAAAAAATCCAATGTTTGGAAAATCACAATATTTCTAGAAATATTTAATTTGAATGAAGAGTTAGAAGTACTTTAAAATCATTTTTATTTAAAATATATGTACATGTAAATTTTTAGAATGTGCTTTATATATAAATTATTCAAGTGCATGGCATGCATCATTGAGGGCTCTACCAATCCCACTGATATCACAAGAACACAAATATGCCTTGGGGAAATTTTTAGGTGGTATAATATTAGTGCTTGAAAGAAGTGCACTATATGTGCTAGAAACAAGATTAGGTGGCATAGTAACCTCAACATGATTTGGAACATGCTCAGAACTTGGACAAGCTACAAGATCAAAAGAAACATGCTACACATGGGCATCTATAGGATGGTGTGGAACATCCTATAAAGTTTCTCCCTATCACATATGTGTAGTAAGATGTCAATGTCTAATAAGGGTCAGCACATAATCATGAGGGATCCCACGATCCTCACTAATGAAATGGTAAGCTACTAGTAAATTAATAACATAGACTGCACACACATTACAAAAAATCCTCTCAATCATATGGGACACATCTGACAGTGATGGTATATTGGCTTGAATAAATATATCATAAGTAGTAGGTGAAGCCTAAGTGGGAGGGGGGCTAATCCATGATCATAATTGATCTGTGTTGTAATGGTGGAAATAATATAAAAAATATGAGATTTAGTGGGGCATGTTGTTGTATCTTGTTTTGTTAATAATTCAAATTTTTTTGGAAGAACCAAAAGGTTAGGAGCAACTAATGCCCTTTTTTTGATGGTCTATGGAAAATTTTGACATCTACACTTAACTTTTTTAGAAAACCTACCTCTACCCTATTCATCATGCTTAGGTCAAGATGTGTAGCCCACATCTATTCATCAAGAAAACTCTACATATAATTTTTTGTAAAAGTAAAGTGACAGCTAAACATTATGAGGCCATTTATGATATATTTAAATGGAGTAACAAGCTCATTTTTACACCTAGTAGTTGTATATCCTCTAATTTTATCATTTCCTTTATAAAAATGGAACATGTTATGTACATTATCTTGTGAAAGTAACTAACATCTCTCCATTTCTCTATGCTAGCAACACTCTTGGAAAGAGATAAATAGAACTGATCAATGCAAACATCATCCTAAGGATTGTATGATCAATTGGTCCCAATCATACATAAACTCTCATCTCTAAGATTAACCAATATATCTCTATTTCCAAGATTAGGGGAGTTATGAATGGTTTGATCTAAACATATCAATGCATTTTCTAATCTCCCAATACGCTCATAAAAATTTATTCTAGTCTAAGCATTTTGCTTAGATTAAGGAGAATGATGAGATCCATGATCATTAGCCATATATGTATATAAATATAGCCAATCTTAATGTAGTGATACTCTCATTTTTTATTTGTAATATTTTCATTGTAAAATTATTATTTTATTGTCTTTAAAGAATATCCAGTCTTTTGGAAACTGGTTTACATTATAATTTTAATATAGAATGACCATTCTTTCAATGTAAGAAAACAAGTAAATTTGCAATGAAATTTTAAAAACAAAAAATGAGGGTATTGAATTTTCATGCCCTTATTTAAGGTTTTCTATGTAATTTATAATGGACAGAAAAAAAGAAAACATTATTTACGGTCTAACAGGGAAAATGTTTCTCTGGTAATATATAAGGGCCTAAAAAAAAATTCCTTATTTGAGATCTAAGGTTTCTTATATGCCCTTATTATTATTTTTCTTGCTACAACTTAAGCTCTATGAGGGTTTCATGTAACATTAGATGATCAATAATCTCATTTCCATTACTAGGGTTTATTGAAACTATAAATAATGTAATAGTGCACATGAATATTCACTATTCACTATAAAAAATTAAGATCCCGTTGCTATTTCAAGGTGTTGAAACTTTTTAATGTAACAATATATGAGATATTCACTATTCATTTCCAAAAACAAAATACACATTACCATTCAAACTTTAAGACATTTGAATCATAAAAAATGAAAAAAATATAAGGCCAAACTATTGTGTGCCTCTATAATGGCCATTTTTCAAAAAATTGTTGCAACTCTAACAAAATCACAAACATTTCCAAACTTCTATACAAAACCCACTGAAATAATAGAGAAAAAATGCAAAACAAGAGGAGAGAAATTGCAATGAAACCTAAATTGTTGCTCTGATTATTTATGTATGTTGGAACCCTATCTTATCCAACCACATCTTTCCCTCAAAACTTCCACCTAAGCATACAAAATTAGGGTGAGCCCCCCCTTTTTTCTAATTTTACAATTCTTCATTCTGATTGGATACTATTCAGTTGAAATAGTTTCATTCATAACCCTACCAGCCAAAAATGTATAGCTACATTAGCGCCATGTCATTTTCATGTGGTTTTAGTAAAAAAAAAATCATTTGAATGGTTTCCAACTGGAAATGGTTCACTTAGAACCATTTAGTTGCCCAAAAGTATAACACAACTTTGTGCTTTTACCCATTAATGATAGTAATCTTGAGTTTAACTTTTATGAACATTGTGTTTATGGAAAATGACATCATGTTTCTTTTTACTCAAGTTCTTGTAAGTATTCTAGGGCTTGGGAATCTATGGGGTATGTGCAAGATCATGATGGGCCAAAAAGTTGCAATATGATGGGTATGTGGCTAACGACTTTTTTTTAACCCAAAATTGATGAAACAAAAAATGGTTTTTAAAGGAGATTCTCAAATTTCCACCAATATTAATTATTCTTTACTTTGAATTTAATAAGTAATTATTATTCATTTTCTATTCAAATTACGACTAAAGTCTTGATTGATAGATATATTGAAAAACATCTATAGATTTCAAATGGTATCACATTTTTTGAATCCAAAACATGTGTCACATTCTATGCTTCACATACTATAGGATTAAAAAAATAAAAAATGAATTTCATGAAGTTTTGACCAAGTTAAGGTGGTCAGACATATGAGTTTTTTGTGTATTTTAAAATTTGTAATAAAAAATTCATAATTAATTGTTTACTTGAAAAAAAATTACAAAAAAATATGCATCACATTGGGGTGTGAGTCCTCTACTTATATCTAAAATATTATAAAAATTAATTATCATTGTATTATGGTTAGGGTGATTAGACAAACACCTACTTATTTTTTCCCTAAAATTTAAGTACTACTGCATTGAAATTTCAAATTTTCACCAAATATTTTTTGTTTTTTTTTTTAAAACCTAGTAGTTTAGAAACTACATTCAATTTTATACAGATTCTATTGTTACATATTTTTGAAATAATATAGATAAATTATTCAATTTTTTACGTCAAGTTTCCTAACTCTAATTTTTCTAATTTTTTTGCCACTTAAGGGCCTATTTTTTCCATGACCCTGTACATACCCTATTCATGTAAATGTGTTTGGTCCTATGATTTTTCCTTGATTATTGATATATTTTTTTTTTCTTAGATGATTATAGTTGAACGAAATTCATTTATTTTCTCAAAAGTAAAGTTTAAGTCCTTAGTCAATTTAAGGAATTTTAATCTCTTGTAGAAAATTATACTAGTAGAAAGTTGAAGTGTTTGAAGACCGATGATGAAAGTGACTTCATTCAAGAGAGTTCAATTTTTTTTGTAAAGAGCATGAGATTAAGAGATGTAAGAAAACTCCATAGACCTAAAAACAAAATGGACTTGTAGAGAAAATGAAGAGGGTGTTGATAGAGAGGGTTAGGAGTATGCATACTAGTATTGGCCTTGAGAAGAAGTTTTGGGCTGAAGTGGTAGCCACTGCATATTATCTAATCAATAGATCTCCTACACCAATGCTTGTTTAGAAGGAACTAATGGACAAATGGTGTGGTAAAAATATTTCATTGACAAATCTTAGAGTTATTTTTTGTGAAGCTTATGCTAATGTTTCAATTGAAAAGGGGTATAAGTTGGAGAGGAAGGTTGTTAAGTGTACCTTCAATAACTATGGTATCAAAGTGAAGGGGTACAAGCTTCAAGATGTAGAGGCCCAAAAGGTTCTCTATAGTAGAAGTGTTATTTTTAGAGAGATAAAACCTTTCACTATTGAGTTGTAATGAGAGAAAGATGAGAAATAAATGAATGAGGAACTTTAGGTCCCATCTATTGGAAGAATGAAGAACATATTATTATATAGTTTTGTGTTATTATTGATGTCTACATGTTATATGAGTTGCAACTGCAAGTTTAAGCTCAAGTTTGATTTGGTATTTTGTACTGGTATTTGAATTGGCATGTAATTATTGTCCTCTAATACTTTGGTCTAAAATCCTTCAATAATGAATATATTTTCTTGTGGTTTTTGGGAATGGTTTTTGGATGTTGGAAGCTTGAGTGTTCAAAATCTCCTGTGTTAAGGTGCTCATATGTTGAGTTGGCATCATTCTGTTGTTGCATTTTGTCATTAGGTCTATCTTTATTTGGCCTAATATATAGTTGATATTGTAATATATTAATTTTGTAGTGTAGATGTATGTGTGACCTATCTTAGGTCCATGCAGACATATTGTAGCATGATACAAATTTGAATTGTTTTTGGAAAGATTTTGTACAAGCTAGAAGCCGGCAATTATCTTTTTGGTGAATAAGGGTTGCATCTAATTAGGCTAACCTAATTGATCCTTGTGAATGAATCAAATATATATTAGATAGTTTTGAGATTGTTGAAGCAAATTAGTGAAGAGTGTGAAGGCATTCAATTATGTGAAGATGATCAAGTGTGTAAAGTTAGTTTACTAAGAATCAAAGGAACTAAATCAACACTTGTTAGGTGTAACTTTATCAAAAAAAAAATTGGTTGTAAGCCATATTGTTATTGTATCTTTAGTAGGAAGTGAGCCTCCTATTTTGGAAAATGAGTCCTGAGAGTGAGCCACCCTTTTGTAACATCTTATAACCGGTTATACTATATTGTGAGCTAATCATCACCATAGTTTTTTCCATTTTGGGTTTTCCACGTAAAAATATTGGTGTTCATGTGTTGTGCACTTTTATGTTTTGTTAATGCTCTTGCTTTTCTTTACCATTATATGCATTGGAGTAATTTGATGGTGTTTGTTCAATAATTTTAAGAAGATATTGATTCACTCCCCCTCCTCTTAGTATCTTGGGTATTCAAAAATTGGTATCAAAGCTTGGTTCCTATGAAGAAGCCTAACAACTTGAGGAAGATCTTGAAGATTGAAAAAATGTATAATAAAGAAGAACTCTCAGTTGCTCTTGAAGATCTTGACAAGGCTAAAAATGAAAAAAAAGATTTGAAAGAAAATATTGATGAGGAAAATGAATACATCCATAAATTGAAAGAGAAATTGGAGAAATTCAAATAAAGACATAGAGAAGTGAGTGAGCAATTAAAAAAAGAAAATGAAGAGGTCACTAGATTGAAGGTGCAAGTCAAGGAAAATAAGAGAATTGAATACTTCCTAAATATAGTGGTGCAAAGGAAGTCTGTTGAATGCAAAAGACTTGAACACGAAGTGGAAAACCTAAACTAAGATCTAGAAAAAGAAAAACTCTATGAAGATAATTTCAAAACAAGTTCATCCAAGCTTGATGAGCCAATTCCAAGGAAAAAAAACTTCTAAACACTAAGGTGGTTTGGGAATCAAAATTGGTGAAAGCTCTAAGGATGTGCAAACCGCAAACACAGTGGAAAATCAAAAGAGTCAAACACAAAGGAAAACAAAGAAGAAATCAAAGAGGATTTTGCTAAGAGGCTGCCTATCAGACAACCAAATGCTCAAAGGTACCCATCTTTCAATAGTGTATGATTTTCATGCAATAAATTTGGTCTCAAGGAAACAAACTGTACAAGTAGAATAAACTAGTATTCTAGTTCCTTCTCTAGACAATGTTTTGCATGCAAGAAAGTTGGACATAGAGCTAGTGAATGTAGAACTCAGATGATGAATTGGTTTAATGGTGGTAAAATGAATCAATCTTTTGTTGGCTACTAGTATACATGTAATAAGATTGGGCACAAAGAGAATCAATGTAGATCAAGGGTTAATGAAGGTCAAACAAGTAAAAAAAATGTTGTTTGCTACAATTCAATCAAACCTAGACACATTTCAAGATTATGCAAAAGTAAAGGGGGAAATCAATCTAATCTAGTAAAGAAGAAGGAAATAGTGAAGATAATTGAAAAGAATGAGGTTAAGCAAGAAACAAACAAGATTTGGAAGAAGAAAGAAGATCCAAAAACATCAGATGTATCTCTTCACCCATCTGGTGCAAACAATTCCTCTAGAAATTAGACCCAATATGGTCTTAGGGGGAGCATTAACAAAAAATTGTTCAAACCCCTTGTAATTTGGCATGTTAGTCTTTGGTACAAAGATATGTTGTAGGAATGGATTAAAATAGGTTATGCAAGAGGAAATAAATAAAAGTATACTAGGGAGGAGAATCTTAGTATCACTAAAGAACAAGAGGAAGAGGTGGAAGACTCGGCAACAAAATTTGTAAGAAAGAAGAGAGGAAGCATTTCCTCTGGTGAGGGTGCTTCATAGGAAGATAGTGTTGTTTCTAAGATATATAATTAGGTATCCTCCTCTAAAGAATATGAAGAATAGGGTTTTGGTGTTCATATGTACATGAAACAAAACTCAAAGAAAGAAAAAGTGTTAGAAGAGGTATCTCTAAACCAGAAAGAATAAAAGGCCTCTTCAATAAGACCTGGTTCCCCTCTTAGACTAGAGGAATTTTTTAATATAATGATACACTTTAAAGACATGTCGCATCCTACTACATAAATGTATGATCAAATAGGTAGAGAGGACAAAAAAACTTTAATTTTAGTTATTATTTAGTATTTCATTACTTTGGAAGTTAGTTCAGATTATGTCAAGAATAATGTTCCTGAGAAATTTTGGGAAGCCCTAGTGAAAAGGAGATAAGAGGCTATTGAATTGGAAGAGAAGATCATAAATGATGCATTTGAGAAAATTGGGTCCTTTTTTATCCTAATGATTTGGAAACATTGAAGAAGGTATATTCAAAGATGTCCCAGATGAAGAAAAAAATAAATACTTTGATGAAAAAGGACAAGAAGAAAATAAAGAAAATAAGGAAAGAAATTGTAGAAGCCATTAGGGGTATGCCTAAGAAATATGGTATGTTTGGTGCATTCCTATCTATTTTTGCACCTAAATCAGGAGAAGTTTCTGTAGAGGTAAAGGAAGTCATTCCTTTAGTTATAGGTGAGTCAAACATTCCTCTAGAAATAAATGATGTAGATATCCCTCCAAATACAGGTGTTGCAAATGATCCTGCAAAAATAGAGAAGAATAATTTTGAACATGAACCAGAGAAGAAAGATGGTTTACCTTCAGAGTGAGATGAAGGTGAAAAGGATAAAGTTGAAAAAAAAAGATAAAAACGAAGGTGAAGTAAGTGAATAAGGAAACAAAGATGAAGTTGAAAAAGAAGAAGAAAAATTAGAAGATAAAATAGAGGAAGAGAAAAAGGTAGAGGAAAAAGGAAAAGGAGAGGAAGAAGAGAGATATCGGGAATCTATTGGGAAGAATGAATAAGATGAAAGGTAGGTTGTACAATCTCAAAGGTCCCCTAAAGAATCCTCTTCTTGAAATGATGTTTTGAAAGGATTTCTATCCAAGTAGATCAAATTTTGGCTAGTGATTCCACCAAAAATTCTACAAATCCCCCTAATTCAAGGCAGTGTGGACTTGGATAAGATTTCTCCTGTTCATAAGTTGGTGTTAGGGGATGCATTGCATGCATCTAGAAGAAGATAAATTTTGGAAACACAACATAAAGGAATAGAGCTTATTGATGATTCTCTTAAAGCTTTGTGGGAGGCCACACTCGGTACATTAATGGATACATCTCTCACTCCAATTTTAAACTTTTATTGGAATTCTTTAAGGAGTATGAATCCAATCTTGGTAAGAAGAAAAAGCAAGAGGTTGAAGAGAAAATAGCAGAGAAAATACTTTTGGCACTTCATGATAAGTGTGCCCTAGAACACCTCATTATGCAAAAGAGCATGGAAGTTGTGTAGGCTTGTGAGTTTGAATCAAATAATATATTTTCTTATTGCATAAAGTGGTTGAATTCCACACAAAACATCAAAGATCCCATGGACCTCATTGATTCTCAGTTGAATTTTGTCTCCAGTACTTACAATGCATCCAAAGATAGAGATAAGACAACCTAGAATGCCATCTCTACTTAGAGAAAAAATGTTTATTCTACAAAAGTAGGAGGATATCATCAAAAGATTTTGTCAACTAGGTGACCTTGTGAGAATGGAATACACTCCAATTGCCAATGCTTTGGAAAATGTGGAGAAATTAAAGAAGATAAATTTGAATCCATTTACACTAGATGATGCAAAAGAAATTTTGTAGAATTGGGATCCTTGAACAGAGTGTTGGTGTCTACTAAGAAGAGTTGGGAGAATGGTAAGGCAGCTTGGCAATGTATTCTTAAGGAGCTTCAAGGATCGCCATCTTCTAGGTAATTTTTTTTCAACTTTCATAATTTTGGACCGCCCTTTGTCATTGATGCCAAAGGGGGAGAGAATGCTATGGAGAGAATGTTATGGAGTGAAGGTCATGAAGAGAAAAGGAGAGTGTCCTATACATAGGAGGTTGGTAAATTCTTTTGGCACATGTTACCATCAATGACAAAGAGGGAGCTTATTGGAAGAATGAAGAAGAGCATCTTATTATATTTCTTTTGTTTTCATTGATGTCACCATGTTATATGAGTTGCAACTACAAGTTTAAGCTCAAGTTTGATCTAGTATTCTTTACTAGTATCTAAACCAATGTGCAGTTATTATCCTTTGGTATTTTGCTCCATAATCCTTTGATGATGAATATCTTTGCTTACAGTTTTGGGGAATGGTTTTTGGATGTTGGAAGCTTGTATGTTCAGAATCTCCTATGTTTAGGTGCTCGTATGGTAAGTTGGCATCATTTTGTTGCATTTTTTCATCATGTCCATCTTTGGTTGACCTAATGTATAGTTGATGTTGTAATGGATTAATTTTGTAGTGTGGATATGTATGTGTGACCTATCTTAGGTCCATGCCAACATATTGTGTCATGATACACATTTTAATTATTTTTGGAAAGATTTAGTACAAGCTTGAATCCAACAATTATCTTTTTGGTGAATAAGGGTTACATCTAATTAGGTCGACCTAATTGATGCTTGTGAACGAATTAGATATATTTATTAGATAGTTTTGAGATTGTTGAAGTGAAGTAGTGAAGAGTGAGAATGTAGTCAAGTACTTGAAGATGATGAGGTGTGTAAATTCAATTTACTGAGAATCAAAGGAACTCAATCAAAACTTGTTGCATATAACTTTATCAGTTCATTTTCTGGTTGTAAGCCACTTTGTTATTGTATCTTTTTGTTGACAATGATTTTGTCTCCCTAATGCTTTCTTGCACTTCTAGGTTTTTTCACCTAAAAGGAGAAATATGGTCAAAAATTGGAAATTTATACACTCAAAACTAATGTAGGGATGAATGAAATATGCCTAGATTCAATGGTTGAATGCAATAAATTGATAAAAGAAATTATTTATTAATGAAAATCCTAAGAAATATAAGTTGTTTGAAAACATAGTGATGTATGCAAAATGACCTAAGAATGTAAGTAAACAATAACAAAAATGAACAAGACTAGAGAGGTACACCTATAATTTGAAATGTGATATAAAGAGGCTCTAGAATCCTACAGATTTTGCTATTGAAGCCAATTGGGACACTTACACCAAGTTGGGTGACTTAGTCCTATTTTGGGGAGGTTATGTCAAAATAGGTTTCTACCAAATGGATATCTGGAAATACAATGGTCCTAGTAGTGGGACTAATTCACTATAGATGGTCACTTAGTCCACCTAAGAATATTAAGAAATTAAGGGCAAGAATATGTAGCTCTTATTCTGTACTTCCCTTCTTGAAAGGAGTCTAGTTTATATTTTATAGAAAATGGGCTTCAAGAGGTCTCCAAGCTTCAATTAGGGCTTGGTTGACTTGAATGACTTTGATGTATTGTTCACCACTTTTTAAAACTTTCATCTTTCATAAATCTATATACAAGACCTGCAAAACACACATGCAAAGAGAGGGAAAAAGGTTAAGGACTAGAGAATAGGTGTTTTCCTTGGTCAAACCCTAATTTGGTAATAAAACCTTTGAAAATGACATGAACTAAAGAGAGAATGATGAATGAACAACATGCAATGCTACAACTCACCAAACCCTTGATGTTGAAATGTAAAGATATGCAACAAGATTTTCCATTGGATGCTTGATAATGCTTAGAATGCTTGGGAATGATGAAGAAAGTTCACTAATGAAAGTAGGAAATTAGAAGATTATAGGAGATGAAAAATGGTTGGAAAACCCTTTATTTATACTTGATTTTACCAAATTTATTCAAAATAACACACCACAGGCTGACCTCAAGGTTAAGAGAATAATATCATACCAAAAATTTTAAATAATTTTGGATTTTGTGTCTTGTGGGACTAAGTTTCCCATGTGGTGATTTTATCCCACCAGGGAAATTTTACAGGGTATCAGGGATTAAAGTGTATTTAATGTTTTTTTTATGGGATTATTCTAAAAAATACACGTAAGTAGGGCTGAAAAGTGCATTAAGGGGCCAATTAAACATAAGAAAGGGTTGAATTATTGATGAAAAGCCTAGAAAAATGTGAGTTTATTACAACTCTTTACAAAAATTTGAATTAAGGCTTGTTACGTGATAAAATAAGGTTATTTTAGTGAATTATAATAAAAGAGTCCTAGAAAAGTGTGAAAGTAGGTTACAACACTTCACAACACTTTTACAAGGAATCCTAGAATTCGTAATGAGTCACAAGGGTCCAAGATGTAATATGAATGTGTTGACCACATTACAACATTAAATCTAGGAAAAATAAACCCAAACCCACCAGGAGGGACTAAACATGAGAAAAAGTAGAAGGGTTATTTTTTCCATGTCTAGGTTAGTCCCCACTTTAGTGAGAGGATGGACCTACTTCAAACTCACTCTAAAGTAGCTAAACATTGAATCAAGAGAGGTTTCAATGAGATATTTATAGGAAAGATGAGACAATAATTATCAAGAGTTATGATCAATCCCCCAAGATGAAGATCCAATGGAAAAATGAACATGAGTACAATAAACACACATGAGAATGATGTAAATGAAGAGGGAGAAGGGAAGAGAGAGTACGATCAAGCTTCGATCATTTTTCCATCCTATTGTGGATTAAATCTAGGTTGTTTGTCTAGAAATAAAATCAATACTCACTCTAAGGTGATGGAAATCATGGTTGTTTACTAGGTGAGAAGACCAAAAAGGTGAGAAACATACACTCATGGTTGGTATGCACTCACACACATGCAGGTGGCTATGGGGAAAAGTCATTCCTTAGAATGGGATTCCTTCTCCACCATAACAAATTTATGCCTCCTAATAACTTTGATAAGGTGGAAAAAAATAAAATGGCATTTTAGGCTTCATGAGACAAGCAAGACTTTGTACGCTTGGAGCTCATGAACAAATGTGATGGCAACATAGGCATGAAATTTGTTTTATGCAAGGTGGCCATATAAAAAATGAAAAAATTAACATGTAAAAGATGTTCAAAGGATTCTTGCTTAGTTCATGCAAGGTCTTAAACTTAGGTAACATTGTGCCTATTGTCTCCAAGAGAGCACTAATCAAAGAATAGAAAATTCACAAATAAGGGGATGCAATGTGTCACATCAAACCATAAGAGGAATGCAATATGATAAGATAGATCATGGTCATGAGGGAGACTACACCCAACGTCATCCAAAAAGTGACAAATGCATTGTATGAATTAACAAGGCTACACTAAGAATCAAGAAAAATGGAAAAAAATGGAAAATGAATAATTCCAATGTATTCCCCCACTTTAAAGGAATTTATACACACTGTACTATGAGCAATTAATTTAACGTAGCAAATGAAAAATGCTAAAAGAAAGAAGACATGAGAGAAAACTTGTAAAGCCCCTATGCCAAGTCATATGTTTTCGAGGAAGGTTGTGTCATGTGAAGAAAAGGAAAAAGGGAAGGAAGGGGTTTCCTCCAAAATGAAAACAACAAACACATAAGGGATCTATGATTTGGGGTTAGTATTTTATTTATTGTAATTATTTGTAAAGAGATTGGAACTATTATCATTCCCTGAATACATAGAACTAGAAGAGTGACACAAAGAGAGTGAAAAAAGAAAATAAAAAGAAATATCCATTTTGGTAACCATGGAAGATACATAGGATGTTTGAACACTTTGCATCATCCCCAAAAGGAAAAAACAAGAAAAAATAAAATGAAAAGGTGAAAGGAAAAGGAAAAGCTTTTGGGTCAACATGAGAGGGACATTTTGGTCTTAATGCCTTGTGTCCTCCCCAAAAGGAAAACACAAGAAAAAGATAAAAGGAAAAGGAAAAAATAAAATAAAAGGTTCCTTTTGGGTCAACATGAAAGATACATTGTGGTCTCAATGCCTTGTGTCATACCCAAAAGGAAAACACAAGAAAAAGATAAAATAAAAAGGAAAAGAAAAATAAAAAAGGTGTCTTGTGGGTCAACATGAAAGAGACGTTGTGGTCTCAATGATTTCCATCATCCCCACAAGGAAAACACAAGAAAAAGACAAAAGAAAAGGGAAAAAAGAAAAGAGGATCTTTTTGGGTCAACATGAAGGAGACATTGTGGTCTCAATGCTTTGCATCATCCCTAAAAGGAAAACCCAAGAAAAAGAAAAAAGAAAAGAGGGGCCTTTTGGGTCAACATGAAAGAGACATTGTGGTGTCAATGCTTTACATCATCCCCAAAAGAAGAACACAAGAAAAATTTAAAAAGGTCAAAGCGATGTATGACATATAGAAGAATTAAGGTATAAATAGAGGAATGCCACAAAGATAGAGAACACCAAAAATAACATCACGGGGGAGAAGGATATGCACATACAAACACACAAAAGAAAAATAAAACGAAAATGTGGAATAGTAGTAATGATAATGCAAGTCAACTATCGAGCAAGTCATCCACCTCTCAATCATGTTCATGATATGTCAAGGGTGGAAAACTAGCCAAAGGGAGAAGTGAAAGTATTGAAGTAGGTGAAGCAATAAGTTCTACACTCTTTGTAGGTGATTTGTCATTTAAGCTCATTGAAGAGGAAAATAAAGTATTTAGATCATTATGCACCTCTTCTTATGTTTTAGTGATCTCATCACCATCATTTAGATTAATCACAACAAGAGGAAATATGATAATTTCTAATGAAGGATATACCATGGGTTGTGGTTGGTGTATTGGATTGTTTTATTGTGAATGGCGAGGGGGGTTGTCATGCATTGATTCTATGAAGTGAATATTTTTATTTTCTTCATTTTCTTCATCTTGTAACTTGTGAGCAAGGTGATCCCACAATAGTGGTTTACAATTTTTGGCCAAACTGGACACTAAAATACTTTTTTTAACTAAATCTTCACTTTCAAGCAACTATAGCGGCTAAAGCGTGAGGAATTTGAAGATGATGCAAACTAGAGTTTCATGAAATTTTGTCTGTAGATTCTAAATATATTTTTTTAAAAAAATTTGGAATTATATTGCACTTCTTTTTCCATCTCCCTCAAAAAAAAATTTATTTAGAAAACAACATTTTTTAAAAGTGACTCTCATCGTATAACGCATAACTTTTTTTCTATAAAGGATAAAATTTTAATTCTTTCGAATTTAGATTTGTAACTCTGATATCTAGTGCTTCCACTTGGTTAGATAGTTTATTATTGAATATTTTTTCTTTAATCAAGTTTTGAAATCAAACCAATTACAATTCAGACATAGCACGACTGTATAACACAACTTTTTTTGTATGTATCAAAATTCAATTTTATTTTTTTTGTTGGATCAAGGACTTCAATATCTGGTGCACTCATATTTTTCAAAAAGAATATTGATAATCTACTATTTTTCCACATGTGTAGAACAAAGAGCTTGATTTTCATTGATAATCTATGCCTACGCTCCCTAACTCCTCTGTTTATTTTGGTTTTATTATCATTTTTTTGTGAAGGAGTGGGTTGATCAACCTTAGGTTTCTTCTCATCCCTAAGGGGTGAAATTCAAGGAACCATGGAAGTTTTTTGATCCACTTTCTCCTTTTCTTTATAAATTTTTTTTAGACAAGGAGGCATGACAAAGTTGGTATCATTATCTCTAGGTCATTTGGAAAATATGTGGGAAGTTTTAGGTGTTGGTTGAGTTTGATGGGTTGGTTCTTGTTTAGGTTGAAGCATTGTTTCATCTAGAATTAGAGTGTCAAAAGTGGAAGGGGACATGTTGCAAAAGACAGTTATACAAAATATTTTTTTCTTTAAATTTTTGGTAAGCAATGAAAAGGAATTCTTTGCATGGTGTGATAGGTTCCATGGGCTTGGGCCAAAAGGATTATGAGGAAAATTTTCCTTTAGAAGATAAAGGGTTAAAGCCACTATGGTGAACACTGAATATTCATTGTTAAAGAGAAACTTTAAACATTTATGTATGACTGAAGGGACAACTTTCATTGAGCGAAGCCAGGGATGGCCTAGCCACAAATGAAACTAGTCCAACTGTGGGATGACGGAGAATGTAACATCCACTATTTTTTCTCCTATCTATGATGGAAGGATGATCACTCCTATCATAGGGAAAGAAAAACCATTGTGTGTTTTGATCCATGCTCTTGGTTTATCACAAACATCTTGATAAAGATCATGTAATACCAAAAATTCCTCGGTGATCACATTCTCTCCACAAGAGGGATCTATAAGTGTCCCATTAGTGGGCTTATCATAAATACGACCGACTATGTAAAGAGGACCATAGGGGATATTTGGAAGTATTTCCTTAGAGGAGAAAGTAACAACAAGAGATTTCTTAGGTTGGCCCTTACAAGGGATAACATATATCCCTCCTACCATTTCATCCATAGGATTAATGGTGGTGATATGTGGAATAGGATCAGGATGTTCAACATCTGTATGAACATTCATCAAGTAATTTTGGGGATTCTCACTAGCTTTGATAAATGAAACATTATGTTTAGGCATGGAATTAGTGAAAATTTTCAAATTTTTATTTGGAGGGGCTAAAAACTTATTGTCTTGATCATTAACACCTGCATTGGATAGACGTCCAGAAACAATGAGGCCTTGCATAAGGTGTTCAAGATGATTATAATTTTTTGTTTCTTGTCAATTTTTTCTATGATAATGTTAGCAAGGACTAGATTTAATGTTTGGAGGTAAAGGCTTAGTGGGATCAGGTGGTTTAATGGTTGGTAAGGTAATCATTTGTTTTTGTAAATGTTGGGACATTGTGTTCCGAAGAGTGTCTAGTAAAGGTCTAAACTGTTGTTTCGACTCTCCATAACTATAAGGTATCATGAATTTAATAGCTCCTACTTGGTTCTTGATGAGTTGAATTGGTTTTTGAGGGGGATCAAATTGTAGGAACCCTTTTTTTGTTTCTGAATGGTTGTGAATTGTTTAGATTGTCATGTTCAGATTTCTCAACTTTGCTAGAAGTGGACTTGACATCACAACTACTAACTAAATTGTGATAATCAAAAAGTGTGGCACACAAGTGCATAAATGAGGGAAATTTCATCATGGTGAGTTTGTATTGAAGTTTAGCTTGCAATTTTTCTATAAAAATATTTTGAAGATGTGGATCAAGAATCTTGACATCGATTTGAGAATAAAGTGATTGATACCATGAGATAAAACCAGTTATCTTTCCTTCTTCATGTTGTTTGCATCTCATCAAATCAACCAATCTCTTCTTTAGAGTCATATAAACTTGTAAATAATTTATAAATGCATAAACTAGTTCATTTAATGAATGAATTGAATTGTTTGAGAAGGATGAAAACCATTCTAAGACAGTGCCTTTGAAAGTCCTAGGAAATAGATTTCCTAATAGTTTATCATCAAGGAAAAAGTCACTACATAAGGATGTGTAAGCATTCACATGGTTATAAGGATCTCCCTTCCCTCCATATTTCTCAAATCTAGGCATCTTTATTCCTTGTGGCATTAGTTTTCATAATATTTCAAAAGATAATGGACTACTACGAGAATAAGTGGTCGATTCTAATTTTGGTTTATGGTGGATATTTGTTCATGTATGGAGGAGATGGTTTGGAATAGTTGTGTTATGAGAGGGTCAGTGTAAGTGGTATGAGGTGGAAGGGAAAGTGGTGATGGAGTCTATGTAGTTTTAGGGAAAGTGAATGGATGCTTATAGATGGTACAATGGAAGAGGATAAAACATGGGATGCCACATAAGAATTAGGAAGGCTAGCAGGAATAGTTCAGGAAGGAATCACATTGTTAATCTATTGCATTGTTGTTGTGACCTGAGGAGTGGCATAAGTAGGTATAGATGCTAATGTTGAAGGAGAAGGAATGTGAGGTCCTCCTTGAATAACCAATATGTTTTCTATTTGAGATGTCCTAAATGTGGAAAGAACATGTTTTTGGTATATATTAGTGATTTCTTTGATAACATTTACGCCTTTGTCACATTCAAGCATGCAATAGATGTTCTCTATAGTAGGAATCATAGTGGTTGAAATATTTTCAAGACACACATGATGTTGGAGAATTGTTAATTCCTCATGAATGTTAACATTTTTTTCTTGTAGGATATGATCATTTGGTGTGTAAATTTGCATGTTATTGGAAGGCAAAGTTTTGTTAAAGGTAGGATCCATGCCTAGTGTACTAGTTGCAATAATAGGAGTGGAAGCTTTAGACAATCTAAGATCCACAATGAGTGTCTTATCATGGGATAACATTAGTTCTTCTCACTAAGGTATTATCAATAGGATGTTGAACACTCATACATAATTTTCTAAATGTGGGTGAATTGAAATGTGATGTAAACTAAGAGATGTAAAAAAATATTTTGGCACCCTAGGGTTTTCCCATCCCTTCTAAGGTTTTTCACCTAAAGGGGGAAAGATGGGACAAAATGCAATGTAAACATAAAAAATATTAATGTAATATGGATTCAATATGCCTAAATGAGCTGATCTAAATCCAAAGAACTAAAAAGACGATGATTATTAATGCTAAACTAAGAAATGCATCTTGTTTGAAAAAACAATGTTGTATGCAAAAAGAACTAAAACATGAACAAACAAGAACAAAATTTGATGAAACTAAATGAGTTGCACTTGGAGGCTAAAAGCTAATGTTGAAAGGTTTTTGTATGCTACAGAGATTAGTGTTGAAGGTCATTGAGACACATTCACCACAAATGGAAAATTAGTCATGTTTCTGGTACAAACTACTAGAACAAGTTTCAGGATGTCGAGAACATAGAACTTTAGAAAACACTTTTACTAGCCTGGCAGTGGGACCCATTCACCACAGATGGAAAATTAGTTTAGTTGTAGATTTTTGATAAGTCAAGGGTCAACTCTATGGCTCTTGGTCTAGAATTGTCTACCTAACAACTTGTTGGATCTAAATCTAAAAAATCTGATGGGAAAGTGGTATCCATGCTTCAAATAGTGTTATGTTGATTTTGATGACTTTCATGACTTTGCAACACCGTTTGACACCATTCTCATTGAAAAATTTTCCTACAAGAGCCACAAACACACATGTAAAGAGGGGAAAAAGCATTAAGGGTTAGAGTTTAGGGGTTTTCCTTGGTCAAACCTCGATCTGGTAATCAAACCCATGATAATGAAATGAAATAAAGAGGAAATGATGAAAAAAATAACATGCAATGTCATAAACTCACCAAACCCTTGATGTTGAAGTTTGAAGATATGCTACTCCAAGATGCTTGAATGCTTGATTGAATGATGAAAATGCTAAAATTTTATGACGAATGCATGAAAACTTGAATGAATGAGTTAATGAGTGAATGTGGGTTAAAATGAATAGAAAATCATGTATTTATACACAATTATGCCCTAATTTCCTGAAAATACATCACAAGCCAAGCTTAGGTCTTAAGGAATAAAAATGCACTAGTAATTTAAATTTGTTTGTATATTTGTGCCAAGAGGGACTCATTCTCCTCTAGTGGTGAGTGGGTCCCACTCAAGGCATGTGAATGGGTGTTATAAATTAAGTTGTCTTAAATGATGTTTATTGGCTTTGTATTGAAAAATACACTTAATTAAGGCCTATAAGTGCATAAAGGGGCCAAATAAAGCATAAAAAGGTGTATTTGTTGATGAAAATTCTTGAAAAGTGTGAAAGTTTGCTACAAGACTTTACAACACTTTAAAATAATACAATAAGTGATAAGAAGGGGTTATGTAGGTGAATTATAATAAGAAGAATCTAGAAAGGTGTGAAAAATGTGTCATAGCACTTCACAACACCTTTACAAGACATCATAAAGTCTTAATGACTCATAAAGATTCAAGATCTAATGTGAATGTGTGGGTCACACTACAACATTAAATCAAGGAAAAATAAAGCGAATTAAGCACAAGTAGGGACAAAAAAAGAAAAAGTGGAAGGGTTAGTTTTTTTGTGTCCATAGTTAGCCCCCATTTTAGTGAGAGGATGAACTTGCTTCAAACTCATGCTAAAGTATCTAAATATGCAATAAAAAGGGGTTCAAATATACTAGTGCTTAGTGATATGAGACAAAAACAATCAAGATGGATGATCAAGCCCTGGGGATCAAGATCCCATGGAGAACCAATCATAAGAACAAAGTAACAAAAATGAAAGTGATGAAAAGGAATGAACGAGAGGAGTTTGATCAAGCTTTTATCATTTTTCCAGCTTATTGTGGATTAGATCTAGGCTTGTTTGTTCACAAACGAAAATGCATACTCACTCTAAGATGATAGAACTCATGGCTATCTACTAGGTGAGAAATCCAAAACGGTGAGAAACATACACTCATGGATGGTATGTACTCACAAAAACACATGTGGCTATCAAGAAGAGTCATGCCTAACAATGGGCTTCCTACTCAACCATACTAAAGTTATACCTCCTAATAACTTTAATAAGGCACCAGAAAGGACAATGTCATTTTGTGCTTCATGAGACAACCAAAGCTTTGTATGCTTAGAAATCATGAACAAATGCAATGACACCACATGCATGCAAGTTATGTTATGCAAGGTGGCCAAGTAAATGAAAAATGCAACATGCAAAACCATGTTCAAAGGAGGCTTGTTTAGTTCATGTGAGGTCTATAACTTAGGGAACATTGTGTCTAATGTCTCCAAGAGAGAACTAATCAAATAATAGAATATTTGCAACTTAGGGAATGCAATGCATTGCATAAAACCACTAAGAGGAATGTAATATCCTAAAAATAGATCATGCTTATGAAGGACACTATACCCAATTCCATCCACAAAGTGACAAAACACATCATATGGAACAAGAAGGTTACACTAATAATAAAAAAGAAGAAAAATTCGAGTGAATTATGCCAATGTATACCCCCACTTTAAAGGAATTTCTATACACCATTTTGTGAGAAATTAATTTAAAGTAGTGAAGGAAAAATGCAAAAAGAAACTAGACATGAGAGTCAACTTGGAAAGCCCCTATTCCAATTCATACATTTCCAAGTAAGGTTGCATGATGTAAATGAAAAATAAACAAAATAAAGAGGGGTTTCCCCCAAAATGAACACACCAAACATATAATGGATCTATGGATTTGGGGTTAGTATGTTCATTACTACAATGTTTTGATTAAAGAGCTCAGAACTAGAAGAATGAAAAAAAGAGACTGAAAAAAAAAAGAAAAAGAAATTCCATTTTGGGTCAACATGGAAGAGACATATGATGTATAAATGATTTGTAGCTTCCCCAAAAGGAAAACACAAGAAAACAAAAATGAAAAAGCTTTTGGGTAAACATGAAAGAGGCATTGTAGTCTCAATGCCTTACATCATCACCAAAAGGAAAACACGAGAAAAAAGAAAGAGAAAATAGAAAGACCTTTTGGGTCAACATGGAAGAGACATAATATTCCTTAATGTTTTGCATCATTCCCAAAAGGAAACCACAAAAAAAAGCACAAAATAAAAGTGAAAGAAATGTACAACATATAGAAGAATGAAGGTACATATAGAATAATTTCACAAAGAGAGAGAGAACATCAAACATCACATCACAAGGGAGCACAACATGCATATGCAAACATAGACAAGAAAAGGAAAATAAAATTTAAAAGATTAGTAAAGAAGATTCCAATCAACCATCAAGCAAGTCATCTACCTCCTAGTAATGTCCATGATGTGTTGAGGGTGAAGAACTAACCAAAGAGACAAGTGCAAGTGCCAAACTAGGGGAAGTACCAGGTTCTACACTTGATGCGAGAATTTTCTCATTTAAACTCATGGAAGAGGAAAATAATGTATTCAGATAATTATGCACCTCTTCATCTATTTTAGTTATTTCATCATCATCCAGATTAATCATGACAAGAGGATCAATGTTAATTTCCAATCAAGGGTGTATCATAATTTTTTGTTGTGACTAGGGAGGAGGTTCATCATGCAATGCTTCTATCAAATGCGGATGTTGATTTTCTTTGTTTTATTTAGTTTGTAATTAACGAGCAAGGAGATGATATCGACACCTATGGTCCCTTGCACCTTGGTTTCTTTTGATTCTATTTTGGTGTTGTGTGGGTGTAAGATTAGGTTGATCCACCATATGCTAATTTTCTTCCCTAAGGGGGGGAATAGAAGGGACCATAGGAGGTGATTCAATCACTTTCTCTTTTACTTTATAAACTTATTTTATGTGAGGGGGCATGATGGGGTTGGTTTCATTATCTCTTAGTCATTTGGATGATGAAGGTGAATTTTTTATTGTTGGTTGATCTTAAGTTGATGTTTTAGGTTTAGGTTGAAGAATTGTCTCATCTACGATGGGAGTGTCGAAAGTGGATGGGGATATGTTGTGAAGAGACAATTTAAAAAAAAAAAATTCTTTAAACTTTTGGTAAATGATGAAAAATAAATCTTTGTGAGGTGTTATGGGTTCCATGGGCTTTGCCCAAAAGGCTTCTAAGGAGAATTTTCCTTTAGAAGAAAAAGGGTTAAAGCCACTATGTTTAACAATGAATATGTCATTGTCATGTGAAAAATTTAGACATTGTGTATGAATGAAGGGACAACTTTCATTGAGTGAAGCCATTGGTAACCTAGCCACAAATGAAATTGAACCAACTATGGAATGATGGAGAATGTTAAGTCCACTATCTTAGGTCCTATATGTAATGGAATGAAAATTGATCCTATCATAGGGCATGCAAAACCATTGTGTGTTTTGATCCATGCTCTCACTTTGTCATAATCATCTTGATAAAGATCACATAATAGAAAAAATTCCTCAATGATCAAATTATCTCCACCTGAGGGATTTATGAGTATCCCATTAGCGGTCTTATCATAAATACGAATGGATATGTAAAGTGTACCATTGGGAAGATTCAAAATTATATCCTTAGAAGAGTAAGTAATATCAAGAGATTTCTTAGGTTGGCCCTTATGAGGGATGATGTGTATCGTACTTACTATTTCATGAATAGGATCAATAGTAGTGGTATGTGGAATATGATCGGGATGTTCAATAGTTATATGAACATTCATCACATCATTCTTTTGAGTTTCACTAGCTTTGAAAAATGACACATCATGTTTGGGCATCGGATTGGTAAAAATTTCCAAATTTTGATTGGGTGGGGCAAAAGATGTATAACCTTTAACATTAACATTTGAAATGGATAGATGGCTAGAATCAATGAGGTCTTGCACTAGGTGTTTAAGATGCTTACATTATTCCATGGTATGTCCATTTTGTATGTAATAATGGAAATAATAATTGGGTTGAAAGGCTGGAGGTAAAGGCTTATTTGATCTAGTGGTTTAACAATAGGTAAAGTAATCATTTGTTTCTGCAATAGTTGGGACATTGTGCTATGAAGAGTGTCTGGTAAAGGTGTAAATTTTCTTTTTGGGTCTCCATAACTATAAGGTATCATGGATTTAACATTTTTTGGTTGGTTGTTGATGGGTTGAGGTGGTTGTGGAGGAGGGGGTTGAATTGTAAAAATACTTTGTTTGGTTTTCTAAAGGATTGTGAATTGTTTTTAGTTTGTCTAGTAGTGGACTTACAATCATGACTACTAATTGAATTGTCATAGTCATGTAAAGGGTTGTACATAGATGCATGAAAGAGGAAAATTTTGTCATGGTCAATTTATCTTGGATGTGACTTTGTAAATTTTCAATGAACATCTTTTGGAGATGTGGATCAAGAACCTTGACATTGATTTTTGAATAGAGTGACTAATAGTGTGAGATGGAATTGGTTACTTTTTCATCCATATTTTGTTTACATATCATTAGATCAACCAATTTATTTTTGGGAATCACATGCACTTCAAAATGATTTATAAATTCATTAACTAATTCATTGAAAGAATGAATTGAATTGTTTGGTAAGGATGAAAACCACTCCAAGGTAGTGTCCTTTAAGGTCCAAGGAAATAGTTTGGCCAATAGTTTATCATCAAGAACAAAGTCACTACATAAGGCTATGTAAGCATTAACATGATCAGTAGGGTCACCCTTCCCTTCGTACTTCTCAATTCAATGTATCTCAATTCCTTGTGGCATCGGTGTTCTTAATATTTCAAAAGATAATAAGCTACCATAGACATAATAGGTAGGTGTGGCATTTTTACTTTGGCTTATGGTGGATATTTTTTGCTGCATAGAGGAAATAGTGTGGAAGAGGTGTGTGATTAGAGGATTAGGATAGGTGGTAGGAGGTGGAAGAGAGAATGGTGATGGATTGTATGTAGTAGTAGGACAACTAAAGGTAACACTGATAGGTGGGAAGGTTGTGGAGGATAATACATTCGATTGCACAAAGGAACTGGGATTGATAGTAGGAATACTGAAGGAAGGAGTGGCATTACTAACAGATTGCATGAATGTTGCAACTTGGGGAGTGCAATAGGTAGGTATGGATGTTACAATTGAAGGAGGAGTGTTAAGTCCTCCTTGAATAACCATAGTGTTTGTTGGTTGAGATGTACTAAAGGTGGAAGGAATGTGTTTATGGTATAACTCAACAATTTCTTTCATAATGTCTAAGCCTTCATTACATTCAAGAAGATGATGGATGTTTCCTATAGTAAGAATTGCAGTGCTTGAAATGTTTTCAAGACACATGCTTTTATGTAGATGTGCTAAATCCTCATGAATGTTAATTATTTTTTCTTGTGGAATGTTCATTTTGTGTGTCAATTTTCATGTTATTGGAAGGAAAATTATTGCTAAAGGTAGGATCCATTCCTAATACACTATTTCCAACACCAGGAGTAGTAGTTAAAGACAACCCAAGGTCCACAATGAGTGTATTATTGTGGGATGCCATGAGTCGTGAACTTCTTCTCACTAAAGTATTATCAATACAACACCAAACACTCATACAAGGGCTACTAAATTTGGGTTGGATGCAAGTGAAATCCAAACTAGGAGAAATAAAATACTAATAATAGAAATTATGGAAATTGTAACAGTGATGCAAGGACATAAAAAAGAAATGAAAAGAAAGTATTGAATACAACAAAAATTACAATGCAAAATATGCAATTGGACTAATTCGCCCAGGGTGGCGAATGAGTCTAGGGATGATTTTTTTTGAAATTTTGTATGAAATTTAAGATGACTTGTATGATTTTCGTATTTTCTTATGCATAACTATGATGTAGATGCAGAATTTTAGTGTTTCTAAATGATTGGAAATACAAAAATGAAAGTTATATGATCTTTTCATTAATGCAATTTTGAAAATCCTAGGATGCAAAACAATCAAAACCTAATGTAATGTTGATGCAAGCTAGCCCTAAGATGTAAATGAACATGAAATAAGAAGTAAATTTTTTCTAAAGATTGGTTCACAAAAATGTAAACAATGATTTTGGCACACTGGGGTCTTTCAATCCCTTCTAGGGTTTTTCAACTAAAAGGAGGAAGATGGGCCAAAATGCAACGTAAACATTAAAATATTAATGTAATATGGATGTAATATGCCTAAATGATATGATATAAATGTGAAAAACTAAAATAGAAAGGTGATTATTAATGCTTAAGTAAGAAATGCAACTAGTTTGATAACACAGTGTTGTATGCAAAAAGAGCTAAAAGCATGAACAAACAAGAACAAAATTTGATGAAACTAAATGAGGTGCACCTTGAGGCTAAAATCCAATTCAAAGGTTCTGGAATACTGTAAAGATGAATGTTGAAGATCACTAGGACTCATTCACCATAGATGGAAAATTAGTCTTATTTATGATAAAATCTATCAAAAAATGTTTTGGGATGTCAAAAACACAAAACATTAGAAAACACTTTTTCTAGCTTTCCAGTGGAAATCATTTTCCATAAATGGTGAATCAATCCACCTGCACATTTTTGAAATGTCAAGGGTCAACTATGTGGGTCCTGGTCTGCACTTTTCTTCTTGATAACTTATCGAATATGAATATGGAAAATCTAATGGGAAAGTGTTCTCCAAGCTTCAAATAGGGTTATTTTGACTTTGATGACTTTGAAACACCTTAAATTCACACCTTTCTCTTTGGAAAATCTACCTACAAGACCTACAAACACACATACAAAGAGGGGGAAAAGGGTTAAGGGTTAGAGTATAGGGGTTTCCCTTTTTCAAATCCCAATTTGGTAATCAAACCCTTGATAATGAAATGAAATGAAGAGGGAATGATGAAAAAATAACATGGAATGTCATAAAATCACCAAACCCTTGATGTTGAAGTCTAAAGATATGCTACTTCAAGATGCTTGAATGCTTGATTGAATGATAAGAATTCTAAAATGCTATGATGAATGCATGAACACTTCAATGAATGAGTGAATGGATGAATGGTGGTTAAAATGAATAGAAAATCATGTATTTATACACAATTATTCCCTAATTTCCTAAAAATACAATATCACAGACCAACCTTAGGTCTTAAGGAATAAAAACCCACCAGTAATTTAAATTTATTTTTATTTTTGTGCCAAGAGAGACTCATTCACTCCTAGTGGTGAATGGGTCCCACTCAAGGCATGCGAATGGGTATCAGAAATTAAGTTGTCTTAAATGATTTTTTTTGGGCTTGTATTAAAATATACACTTAGTTAAGGCTTGTAAGAGCATAAAGGGAACAAATAAAGCATGAGAAAGGTGTATTTGTTGATGAAAATTCTCAAAAATAATGAAATCTTATTACAAGACTTTACAACTCTTTAAAATAAGACTTGGTAAGTGATAAGAAGGGGGTATGTAGGTGAATTATAATAAGAAGAGTCTAGAATGGTGTGAAAATGTTTCACAACACCTTTACAAGATATCATGAAGTCTTAATGATTCATAATGAGTTAAGACCTAATGTGAATGTTTGGGTCACATTACAACATTAAATCAAGGAAAAATAAACCTAGTTAAGTACAAGGAAGGAAAGAAAAAAGAAAAAGTAGAAGGGTTACTTTTCTTGTGTCCACAAGAGAAATAAAAATATGATAACTAAAATTCTAGAAACTGTAACATAGATGCAATAATAGAAAATAGAAATGTAGAAAATGCTAAAAAAATGCTAGAAATTATAGTGCAAAATGTACAGGAGGACTAAGTTGCCCAATGTGGAAAATTAGTGCAAGTAGTGATGTTTTTGAGATATTTTAAAATTTTAAAATTGGATTTTATATTTTTTAAGGTTTTTTCGATCCAAATATAGTATGAAAATGCATATTTTTTTGAATTTTTAATGAAATGTAATGCAAAAATGAAAGCTATATGAGCTTTTCACTAATCCAATTTGTAAAACCCTAGGATGAAAATTAAACAATACAAAACCTAATGCAATGTTGATGCAAGTTATTCTTTGGGTGCAAATGTACTTGAAATTAAAAGTAAAATGTTGTAAATTCAGCTTCACGAAAATGTTGATAATGATTTTGGCTCCCTAATGCTTTCTTGCACTTCTAGGTTTTTAACCTAAAAGGAGAAAGATGGGCCAAAATGGGAAATGTCTACACTCAAAATGAATGTAGTGATGAATGAAATATTCCTAGATGCAATGATCAAATGTAATAAATTGATAGAAGAAATGATTTATTAATGCAAAACCTAAGAAATACAATTTGTTTGAAAACATAATGATGTATGCAAAATGACCTAAGAATTTAAGCAAACAATAACAAAAATGAACAATACTAGAGAGGTGCAACTAGAATCTTAAATGTGATGTAGAGAGGCTTTGGAATCATACATATTTTTTTTGTTGAAGTCAATTGCAACACTTATGCCAAGCTAGATGACTTAGTCTTATTTTGGGGAGATTTTGTCATAACAAGTTTCTACCAAATGGGTATCCAAAAATGCAGAAATCACTTTTTAGGCCTAGCAGTTGGACTAGTTCACCATATATGGAAACTTTCTCCACCTAGGAATCTCAAGAAATTAAGGACAAGAATCTATAGCTCATCTCTTAATCTGCACTTCTATTCTGAACAACTGTCTAGTTCAGATTATGTAGAAAACAGGTTGGAAGAGGTCTCCAATCTTCAATTAGGGCTTTCTTGAATTGAATGAATTTAATTAATTTTTGACCACTTTTAAAAACTTTCCTCTTTGACAAATATGCATGCAAGACTTGAAAAACACACATGAAGAGAGGGAAAGAAGGGTTAAGGGTTAGAAAATAGGGGTTTTCCTTGGTCAAACTCCAATTTCCTAATCAAACCCTTGAAAATGAAATGAAATAAAGAGGTAATGATGAATGACCAATGTGCAATGATACAACTCACTAAACCCTTGATGTTGAAATATAAAGATATACAACAAGATGCTCCAATGGATGCTTGATAATGCTTAGAATGCTTGAGAATGATTAAGAATATTCACTAAAGAAATTAGGAAATTAAAAGATTCTAGGAGATGAAAAATTAGGGGAAAACCCTTTATTTATACTTGATTTTACCAAATTTCCTAAAAATAACACACCATAGGCTGACCTCAAGGTTAAGAGAATAATATCCTACAGAAATTTAAAATAATTTTCATTTTTTTTCCTAGTGGGACTAAGTCACTACAAGTGGCAATTTGGTCCAACAAGGAAATTTTACTGGGTGTCAAAGATTAAAGTGTATTTAATGTTGTTTTATAGGATTGTTCAAAAAAATATGCTTAAGTAGGGACAAAATGTACATTAAGGGGTCACTTAAACATAAGAAAGGGTTGAATTATTGATGACAAGCCTATAAAAACATGAGAGTTTGTTACAAATATTTACAACACTTTGAAATAAGACTTTATAAGTGATAAAAGGAGGCTATTTAGGTGAATTATAATAAAAGGGTCCTAGAAAAGTGTGAAAGTGGGTTATAACACTTCACAAAACTTTTACAAGACATCTTGGAATTCTTAATGATTCACAAGGGTCCAAGACCTAGTGTGAATGTGTTGACCACATTATAACATTAAATCTAGGAAAAATCAAGCCAAAACTAGCAGGATGACCTAAACATGAGAAAAAGTAGAAGGGTTATTTTTTTCATGTCCACACTTTTGTAGGCAATGATCCTCCCTTTTTGGAAAATGAATCCCAGTAGTGAGCCATCCTTTTCTAATTTATCAAAATTGGTTATACTATATTGTGGGCTAATCCTCGCCATGGTTTTTCCAATTTTGGGTTTTCCACGTAATAATCTTGGCGTTCATGTGTTTTGTGCTTTTATGTTCTATCAATTATTAGATTTCTTATGTTTACTATTATATGCATTGGATTAATTTGATGGTGTTCAAGTTCAAGAAGTTTAGGAAGATACTGATTCACTTCCCCTCCTAATATCTTGGGTATTCAACACCATCTACTTCAATAAAAGGTAAATTGCACACCCTTACTAGACTTGATGATAAGGAGAGATCAAGAAACTATAAAATTTTGAAGAATAAGAAGAACCTCAACCTTAAGAATTGAGGAGGTGTGCATGTTTTAAGTGGCAAATATAATAGCTTGGTTATTCCTTCTTGGACTCTAGTTGATTCTTTTCTTTGATTTCTAACACTAATGAACTTGGGATTATTAGATTCATATATTAAACCCATGGATGAGGAGATGGATTCTTTGAAGGAAAATAAGACTTGGGATGTGGTACCCTTGCCTAATCGATGTAAACCTATTGGGTGCAAATGAGTTTTCAAGAAGAAATGTGGTCTTGATGGAAATTTTGGGAAGCATAATGAATAGTTGGTTGTCAAAGGGTATTCTTAGGTGGATGAAATTGACTATGGTGAGATATTATCTCTTGTTGTGAAGCTAATATCTCTCAAAAAAAATTGTTATGACTTGTTGTAGCATATGATTTAGAAGTGGAAAAAATGGATGTGAAGATAGAATTCCTTCATGGTGAATTGGAGGAAGAGATTTATATTTCACAATTTGGAGCATTTTGTTCTCAAAGGTAAAGAAATTATATTTTGTAAAACAATTCTTTGTATAGTTTGGGGTATGTTCATGATCATCATGGAAAAAATAGGCCCTTAAGTGGCAAAAAAATTAGAAAAATCAAAGTTAGGCAACTTGACGTAAAAATTTGAATAAGTTATTTATATTATTTAATAAATATGTAAGAATAGAATTTGTAGAAAATTGAATGTAGTTTCTAAACTACTAGGTTTTTAAAAAAAAAAAAAAAATCTATTTGGTGAAAATTTGAAATTTCAATGGAATACTACTTAAATTTTAGGGAAAAAATAAGAAGTAGGTGTTTGTCTAAACACCTGAATCACAATAAAATGATAATATTTTTTTATAAGATTTTAGATATAAGTATCGAGGACTCATGTCGCGATGTGATGCATACTTTTTTAATTGTTTTCTAGGTAAATAATTGATTATGAATTTTTTATTACAAATTTTAAAAAATATGAAAAACTTGTGTGTCTGACCACCTTAACTTGGTCAAAACTTCATGAAATTCAATTTTTCTCTTTTTAATAGTATAGTATGCGAAGCATAGAATGTGATGCATATTTTGGATTCAAAAAAAGTGATATTGTTTGAAAGCTATAGATGTTTTTCAATCATTCTATCAATCGAGACTTTATTCGTAATTTGAATAGAAAATGAAAAATAATTACTTATTAAATTCAAAGTAAAGGATAATTTATATTGGTGGAAAGTTGAGAATGGGTATGTGTAGGATCATGATGTGCCAAAAAGAGGCAATATTATGGGTATTTATAGGGTATGTGGCTGATGACTTTTTTTTTAACTCAAAATTGATGAAACGAAATTGGTTTTTAGAGGAGATTCTAAAATTTCCAAGAATACAAATTTTGCTTTAATTTAATTTAATAAATAATTATTATTCATTTTCTATTAGAATTATGACTAAAGTCTTGATCGATAGGTTGATTGAAAAAAATCTATAACTTTCAAACGGTATCACATTTTTTGAATCTAAAACATGCATCAAATTATATGCTTCACATACTTTAGGATTAAAAAAATAAAAAATAAATTTCATGAAGTTTTGATCAAGTTATGTTGGTCAGACATACGAGTTTTTATATTTTTCAAAAGTTGTAATAAAAAATTCATATTTAATTATTTACTTGGAAAAAAATAACCAAAAAATATGCATCACATCCGGACATGAGTCTTCTACTTATATATAAAATCTTATAAAAAATATTATCATTTTATTATGGTTAGGGTGGTCAGACAGACACCTACTTCTTATTTTTTCCCTAAAATTTAAGTACTATTGCATTGAAATTTCAAATTTTCACCAAATAGATTTTATTTATTTTTAAATAAACCTAGTAGTTTAAAAACTACATTCAATTTTCTACAGATTATATTCTTACATATTTTTGAAATAATATAGATAACTTATTCAAATTTTTACATCAAGTTGCCTAACACTGATTTTTATAAAAAAATTTCCACTTAAGGGCCTGTTTTTCCATGATGATCCTGCATATACCCGAATCTCCTTTAAAAACCCTTTTTGTTTCATCAATTTTGGGTTTAAAAAAGTCATTTACCACATACCCATCATATTGCCACTTTTTGGCCCATCATGATCCTGCACATACCCTTTGAAATAGTCAACTATAATATGGTACTAGAATTTTGATTCCAATGTGTTTTCATTGGGATTTTTGAGATCTAAATCTAACTATTTTATGTATTATAAATTTTAAAATTCCCATATTCTCATTTTTTTTTATATGTAGATGATATTTATTTTTTTGGGAATGGTAAAAGTAAGATTTTAGATTTGAAGTCTTAATTGTCGACATAGTTTGAGATGAAAGATCTAGGGGAAGCTAGGAATCTTATGGAGATTGAAATTACAAGAGACAAAGCTACAAGAAATATTTGGTTAGGCAAGAGAAATATGTGAACTTAGTGTTGGAGAGATTAAAAATGGAAGATTACAAATAGCCTGTTGTTCCTATGATGTGGGGTCGAAGTTTTTGGTGAATGGTTGTCCAAAATCTCTTATGGAGATGGACATGACCAAAGTACTATATGAAAGTTCTATTTATAGTTTAATTTATTCTATGGCTTGTATGAGGCCTAATTTTTCTCAAACAATGGGAATCCTTAGTCAATTTATAGCTAATATTGGATGGGTACATTGGGATGTAGTTAAGAGAGTGTTCAAGTACTTGCAAGGTACTTTCAAGTATGCATTATGATTTGATGGTTATCCTAATGAACTCAGCATTTAGTGAGTACTTGTAGATATGTGGATTATGATTGGGAAGGAAAAATTTATAGAAAATTATCCACTAGTGGTTACATAGTTATGATGTTTGGTGGTGTTATCAATTGGATGAGCAATCTAGATAGGTTGTAGCTACTTTCTCTATCATAGAAGTAGAGTATATGGTAGTTACTTATTCTTGTAAGGATGCCATTTTTATTAAGAGATTATGTTTTGATACTGGTTTAGATGTAGGATCACTTATTCTATGTTGTGATAGTTATAATGCCATTTATTTAGCAAAGATCAATACCTTCAATGCCACAAAATAAATATTTATGTTCAATATCATTTTGTTCATGATATGGTAGAAGATTCAAAGTTGAACCTCGAGAAAGTTACAAGTTTGGTGAATGTTGTAGATGTACTGATGAAACTAATGAACACAAAGAAGTTTAAATGGTGTTAGAATTTTATGGGCCTTGGGGCCCTAATCAAATAATTTCATATGAATCCTAACAATTATTCAAAAGGTGGGATAATATTGTGATTAGGGTGTCTCAACCTTTGATTTCTATCATTTATTTATTATTTTGTGATATATTTATTTATATTATAATTTTGAATTTCCCACCTAGAATTATGTCACTTTGTGGGACCTACCGGTGATGTGCCATCCTACATGGCAAGTGACATGTACAATTTATAAGCTAAATTAGTGGAGGTAGGTGTTCACTTTGGAGGACCTAATTTTGTAACTATATTGGTGGAATTTGTCATAAGTTACTATGTAATAGGATATGACAACTTTCATTCTCAAATTATGATTGATTATGATGGTGGAAGATTCAAGAATGCTAGATTCCTAGTTAACTAAGATAGGTGGGACCAATGTGTTGAGGGAAACTACACATGTAGGGTATTTTCATGAGCATAGATTCATTGCATATGTAGCAATAGCTAAAAGCAGGTTCATTGAATGTGTAGCCATGAATAATTTTATGGGTCAGGGGCTGATTTTTAGAAGATTGTCATAATTATGAGTTATGATTATAACATGTCATAATGAGCTCATGTTCACACATTTGGCATGAGATTTGGTTATGGTGAACTTTGGGAACCTTTTTTCATGTTGAGAGATTATAAATACTTATAGATAGTGCATTTTTATGGTGATAGGTTTGAAGAAGCTTACATGTCATTATGCTACCAAAATTTATCTAGATTCTCATTGTAGTGTGAAGAATCTTGACCATTTCCCTAAGACTATATTGTAACTATTCTATTATTTTTGATAATAAATTTCAGCTATGTGATTTTAGGAATGGGTTTTTTCTTGAAAGGATTTCCCACATTAATACTATCTTATGGTTTTTTATTTTTAATCTAGTTTGATATGTATGTGTATATTCTGAATCTATAAATATAGAGGTTTTAGAAGCTAAAATTTTGAAACTTTCCACTTCATAGAGTAGTGTCAGAAGCTTCTTCCACTTAATCAGCTTCATTTCATTATGTTCTCATGTAAAATATGTGGAGTTAAATTTTTTGGCTTCCAATAAATAATTCTTCTTATATATATTTCATTCCTTCATATTCTTAGATTTTTAAATTAAAAGTAATTTTCAAAAGTTTAGTAATAAGAAAGATAATAAAATTATTACTCATCATGTCATTTTAATACTTTTGGTACTTTTTCTTTTGTACGTCATTTTCAAAAAGTTGACAAAATGGAGCAAGTACTTATACATTGTACTTCAAAATTTTATGGATTCTAATATGATTTGATAAACATCATAAGAAAAGTTGTATAACATTAAAACATAACGTAGATGGTTTTATTGATTATAATATGGTACGTGTACAAAGTATTAATGATTGGGGAAATACATTTAATTTTCATAATTTAAATAATGGTAATTTATTAAAAACAATTTTCTATCATGCAATCAAGCCAACAATGTAAACTCTCAATCTAACATAATATGATTGTGAGTTGTACCATCTTAAAGTAGAAAAATGGAGGTGTTTAGCCTAGGTTTTATATTTTGTATCATTTTTGGTTTATTATTAGTATAATCATAGGAAATGAATCAAATACAGTAATGATTATTTAAAATATTTATTTATTTCTTTATTATATTTTCAATAGACATTGAGTTTGTTTATTAAAATAGATAGACCAATAACAATGCCCGAGGTTCTACTAAAATTTTGAGAGGTTCCAATATATAAATTATGTTAGTAATGCCAAAAATTTTATCAAAATATTTAAAATAAAAGACCACCATTATAACCTTATCAACATTCCATGATTTTAGATGATAATCATAATAATATAGACTATTGAAAACTCTCTTAATTAAACCTTATTCAATAACCCTAACAATATCTACGTTAAATGTCACATTCAAGGACAACACATACTTACATATTCCATGCACTTTGGTATCCAATTCATAGTGTCATACATTTTTATTTGATTTATGAAAATATATAAAAACATTCAACATAATATGCAAAGCAACCTTTCAAAGGGTATACCTACAACCTCTAAAGTTATTTTTTTGTAAAAGTGATCATAACAATTGAGGTTATTTAAAATTTAATTAATTAAACCTTATTCAATAACACCTAACAAGTATCTAACTTTAAATTTTAAGCCTACTAATGAGAATTTCTTACATATAGGGTATAATCTAGTGGTTGAACTATGTTTGGGTCCCTTCAATGATGGGATCCAATAAGCCATTAAACCTTTCATTGACCTATCCATTCACAAGAAAACCACTTACTATTATCAACCTATCCTTGTTGGGAAGCATCATGTAAGTCTAAAAATACTGGATATCATCTACTCCCATCTCCAAATTGTCTATTAGATTAGAGTCAACACCATCCAAAACCTACAAATTGCGCCATTCTTTTATATTGAATATATCCTAAGAACTTTAATAGAATAATTTAGCATTAAAAAGTTTCAACTTACACTTTTAGTAATATACAAAGATGAGGCAACAAGCAATACTCATGGGATAATGGAATAGAAAAATGAACTTAGTTATGATATAATAGAATAGAAAAACAAATTTTAAGGTTTAATAACATATGCTAAAGTAGTTCACCTTAGGATTTTGAGATAGCTAATGAGAATTTATAACATATGTGGTATACTTCAGGGGTTGAAATTTCTTTCAATCCCTTCAACGTTGGAAGCCACTAAGCCTATTAGGTGGGGTCTTTGACCCATCTTCAACCTACCCATTCTCAAACAATCCATCTAATGTTGTTCTTGGTATAACTTGGTAAATAGTGGGAACATCCCAAAATATTTGATATCATCTACTCCCATCTCAAAATGTTTATGAGAAAACACACCCATTGATGAGGGTTAAATGAGAATTTAATTTAACTATATTTTTCCCCCCTTTTTACTATCCTTCACCTTGATTTCATGTCACCATTTTTCTTAGGAACTTTAGATGTTTCATAAAACATGAAAGGAAATTAAGAATATTAAAGATGTTGAGATCTCTAAAGTTGTTAACTATTTTGTGGTTTAATGACATGAATTGATAGAAGGAAAAGTTGTAGCCATTGAGGAGATGGACTCATGAAATATTGGTGGAGAAATGTTTCCTAGAATTAGTTGGGCAACAGATCATTTTGATAAAAATAATTTAAGACAATTTTTTTGTTATAGCGGCTTGTGGCCTTTGGTCGAATTTCATAGATACGTGGCCAAGAGCCAAAAATAACTTGAAATTATTATGAACTTATTATTAGTTTAGATAATTAGTATATATATGTGTGTATGATCAAGAATGAAAAATTACTGTGAATATATTTTTGCAGTATTTCAACTCTATGAATTTGTTGCCTTTGTTAATGAGTAATTAGTGCATAGTTTGTGGTTATAATTCAACATTTGGAAACCAATGAGGTAGGGCCCACTCTATAGTTATCTGGTGACTTCTTACATTAGAGTGTGGAATTCATTTGAGTTTGTTTCAATTTGCATGTTCAAAAATATATTAAAGTGTGGTATGTGTTTGAGTATTTTCAGTCTATTCAGAAATTATAATCGGAATTGAAATTATAATAGTTTTGAACAAGGTGATTCTATTCTTATGCAATAGTATCAATTGATTACTATTAAAGCTAAATCATTCAATGTTTTCTTAATGATTATCAGATGTATTGATTATTTATATGTTTGTTTTGATATTGTGCTATAGGTACATTTGATTTATTAGATTACTTTATAATCAAACTTGATCTATGTATTTGTTGTTCTATGTGCACTTGATTTGGTGGACAATGTTAATTGGAGTGTTGATTAATAAGTATACTTTATTTATCACTTTAAATTCTAGATTCAAATTTTTCTATTAATTTTAGTTTCAGGAAGAATCATTACTTCTATTTTATTGTATATTTTTTAATATGTTTTTGTTATGAACTACGGCACAAGTTCCTCTCACATAAGTGATAGGAAATCTTAAAACCAAATTTCTAAACTAATGCATGTTGTGTGTATTTGCATCCATCCACACTTGGATTTTCTAGGTTCAACCCTTAGGAAAACAACCTTAATATCTTTCACAAGTTCATGACCCATAGATTGATATAGAGGAGTGAATTGAGGAAAATTCAAAGCTCTCAAGGAATTATGCAAACCTATCTACCCAAATTAATATAGAATCACAAGGATAGTTTTACCCATTATATCAACCACAATTTATTTCAATCATTTTGGTATCATTGGTGAGGAAAGATATTAAAGGCCTAAAATTGTAGGAAGTTGAGTTAGGACCAATATGTCAAGAGGAAATGGGTATGTGTAGGATCATGATGGGCCAAAAAGTTGCAATATGATAGGTATGTGTAGGGTATGTGGTTGATGAATTTTTTTAAACCCAAAATTGATGAAACAAAAGGGAATTTTAAAGGAGATTCTCATCTTTCCACCAATATAAATTATGCTTTACTTTGAATTTAACAAATAATTATTATTCATTTTCTATTTGAATTACGACTAAAGTCCTAATTAATAGGCTAATTGAAAAAAATCTATAGCTTTCAAATAGTATCACATTTTTTGAATTCAAAACATGTGTCACATTATATGCTTCACATACTATAGCATTAAAAAAAATGAATTTCATGAAGTTTTGACCGAGTTAAGGTGGCCAGACATACAAGTTTTTATATTTTAAAAAAAATTGTAATAAAAATCATAATTAATTATTTACTTGGAGAAAAATTATAACAAAATATGCATCACATCCATACATGAGTCCTCCACTTATATCTAAAATATTATAAAAAAATATTATCATTTTATTGTGGTTAGGGTGGTCAGATAGACACCTACTTCCTATTTTTTCCCTAAACTTTAAGTACTACTACATTGAAATTTAAAATTTTCACCAAATAGACTTTTTTTAAAAAAAACCTAGTAGTTTAGAAAATAAATTCAATTTTCTACAAATTCTATTCTTACATATTTCTAAAATAATATAGATAACTTATTCAAATTTGTACATCAAGTTGCCTAACTCTGATTTTTTTAAAAAAATCACCACTTAAGGGCCTGTTTTTTCCATGATGATCTTGCACATACCCAAATCCTCTAAAATTGTCAATATTTTTAAGGTTAATACTCCTAATTTATGTTGTTATAATTCATTGAGGTTCACAAATCATGGTAGGGATAGTATAGGGATATTTATTAAATAGGAAAAGAGAAGTAGTTCACAACCCAAAAAACATGAAAAAAAATTCAAATAATACATTGAGGGACTACAACCTAAAGAATTGAAAAATGGGTTAAAGCCATTTGTTGAAGGAAGTATTTAAACATGAGAAAATTTGAAAACTAAATTGTAGCCATTAGAGTTACCTGAACCTAATATGAAGAAGTGTGTTATTGAGTCTACTATTGTTGAGGTACCTACAAGTACCCTTACAACATCTTCTGAAGTATTGTGAAGAAAGGTTTAAATGTTCTTTCAAGAATGATATGGGCCGAAAGCTAGTCCATTCTTAGAAGCTCAAGAGCCATTTAAAACATATTCCATTCTCAGAAACCCAAGAGCCATTTAAAACATACTTTACCCCTTGGGAATTAGATTCCATGGTTGATCCAAACAATAACAACAAAAAAACAACATGAACAACAACAACAATGATGCAAAATCATTAGCCCATAAAAAATAAATTACCTTTGAGTTACTCATTATGCTTCCTAAAGAGGATGCTCCAAAGAAAAAAATTCCTCAGTCTACTTCATTAGACTTTTGTGGTCTTTCTGTTGAGTATCCTAGCATGTTCTTATTTGAGTTTGATGTGTTGTGCCAAAACTATGATTATTAGAGTGATGTATAGAAGCTCAAATTGTTCTAGATCACATTAAAGGATGTATCCCTACATTGGTTCATGAACCTCAAGAATATTAGAACATGGGAAGTCATGAAATAATTATTTTTGACCAATACTAGGAGTATTGAAAAAAAAAATAGGTGTCAAATGAAATCTTCCATATGACACAAAAAGAAGATGAGTCCATGGAAGATTACCTCAAATTCTTCATGTTTATTATTCATTGATCATGACAATAAGGCCTAACTCCTAATGCTATTAAAATGTTATTTCTTAGAGGAATAAGATATGATACTATGGATGATTAAATTTAATTAGTAAATTATGGAACATGTCTAAAATGGACTTTGATGATATTTGTGACATTTGCAAGAATTATTCAAGGTCTTAGAATTAAATAAGGAACTATCCAAGTAAGCCTTATCCTCCAGGTAATGCAATAGCTAAAACGAAGTGTGAAATAGGAAATTTTCTTGAGGATCTTAAAATTGATTTATTAAATCATATGGGAAAACATATAGACAATCTTTATACCTATAGGAAGTAAGAGGAAGTTGAAAAGTCCTCAGCTATGTTTTGTATGACTTGTCACAAGAGACATAGTAGTGAGGATTTCCCTTTCAATTGGAAAAACATTTCATCCTTAGAAGAATTCAATAGAAGCTCTACCTTAAGGCCTCTTCCTGTAGGTGTTCCTGATATGGAATATTCTAAGGAACCTATCTACTACATGGCCCCTAGGTGACCTTTACCACCTCGAGAAATGCACCCTAGCATGATGAACGATTATCTTGCTTTAGGACCTAGCCAATCTAATAATTTTCCCAATCAACTTAGAAGATAAGTGGGTTGGAAACAACCCTCACCATACCATGAATGGATGCCACAATATCAGTATGCTTTACAGTCATGGAAAAATGCGTGGAGGCCACAATCACCACAACCTACACCTTACCAACAACCATATCCATTACAACCACAATTCCCACCTCCTCCCATGATAAACCCATACCAATAGCCTTGAAAAATTCTTTTACCTATGTCATCATCATTTACTCAACTAGCTAATCCCACACAGCTACCAAAGCCTACACCAATGCTAGCCCAACCAAACCCAAATCCCAATAATAAGGTAACACAACCTGTGTATAATAATGAGGCAATAGGTTACTCTAATTACCCTATAAATTTAATAGAATTAAGATCAATAAAGGCTCTTTAGGGGCCCACTATTACTAAGATCAATGAAGAACCTAGAGTAGAGCTAGTAAAAGAACCTCCCTTTCTCATCTGAATTTAGCATGAACTAAGACAAAGGGAAGTCTCCCAACTTGAATTTTATTTTTTCAATAAGCTAAAAAATGTTAACATCAAGATTCCTTTGTTGTAGGCTATCAAGGACATTCCCATCTAGATACAAAAACAATTCTTGATCTATGTACTCAAAAGAAAAAGAAGTAGCAAGACCCAAAGACCATCCAAGTTATTGAACAGCTAGTAGACCTTGTTCTTTGAAACATAACCATTCCTAAGTATGTGGATCTAGGGAGACCATTCATCAAGGTATTTATTGGTAAATTATTCCTAATACCCTTATTGATTTTGGCATTGCAATTAATGTAATGACAAGTGAAACAAAGGAAATATTGTCACTAGAGGGACTTACGCCTATTCCCATATTTCTTCAAATTTAAAATAAATCTTTCGTAAAACCAGAGGGTATAATTGAAGATGTAATCCTTGCTATTGATTCATGGGAATACCCAACTGATTTTATGGTTTTGTAGCCAAGGAATAAGCTGGGGGGATACCCCTTGATTTTAGAATGACCTTGGTTAGAAATTGTGGATGCACTCATCAATTTTCATTTGAGAAACATGGTAATTTATAATGGTGAGCACACAAAATAGTTGACTTTATACCCACTAGAATAACCCTTGTTAGAGATGGTGGATCTAGTATGGGTTGATAGTGACTTGGATGAGTCATTTCCCATCTTGACAATTTATCAAGCCTTGGATATGGAAGAACCTACCAAGGATAATATACTTTTTAATTTTCTATAGAATAGATATGCATCTAATGAATCTTTTGAAAGCGTAGTTGTCCATTCAGGTCTAAGTATTCCTTTTCCTTTTGGAAACTTTCCACTGGTAGGTAGCTCATGATCTATTCAAAACTTTTTCACATTGCATCAATTGCTACCTCATAATTGTTTGTATAGTTCATTTTTATCTTCTAGAAATTCTAGCGACATGTCATTCACCTCCCAAGTACTAGCCATTAACTCACTTGCACAATAAGAAGCAATGGAAATTTTACCTAATCGTACACTTAATATTAATCCACAATTAACCACTGAGAAAATCCAAGACCTTATTGCCATGCTTAGAATGAATAAAGATGTATTTTCTTGGGAGTACCAAGATATGCATGGCATTCATCCTGACACTTGCACCAACCATATTTACATTGAAGAAGGTAGTCCTCTAGTTAGGAAACCACAATGATGTCTTACGTTAAATAGTTAAATAGAAGTTGCAAAAATTATTAAATGTTGGGTTTATATATCCAATTTTAGATAATCAGTGGGTCTCTCCTCTAGTTGTGGTTCCCAAGAAAAATGTTAAGTGGATAATTTGTGTTGAATATAGAGGACTAAATAAATCTACTAAAAATATCACTTTCCATTTCCATTTATTGATCAAGCATTGGAAACTCTTGTGGGTAAGAAGTTCTTTTTCCTAGATGGTTTCAGTGACTACAACCAGATTTTCATAGTGCTTGAGGACTAGGACAAGACTAATTTCACTTTTCCTTGGGGCAATTTTTCCTTTATGGTTTTCCCATTTGGTTTATGTAATGCCCCTACTACTTTTCAAAGGGCAGTTTTGAGCATTTTTGTGGATCTTGTAAATAATTGTGTTTAGTTGTATATGGATGATTTTATTGTCCATGGTAATACTTATGAAGAGGCTAAAGAAAATTTAGAAAAGGTACTTAGATGTATATATGCTAGTTTATCATTAAGTCATTAAAAGTACCATATGCTTATCATAGAGGGGATAGTACTTGGGCATTATATTTCTTCTAAGGGTACTAAATTTTATCCAAAAGGATACAAATTATTCAAGACTTTCCTACACCCACTAGCCGAAAGGATGTGCATAGTTTTCTAAGCCATGTATGGTACTATAGGAGGTTTATCCAAAATTTTAGTAAGATTGCCTCCCCCTTGTTTTCTTTATTAGAAAAAGATGTCATTTTCTCCTAGATGACAGAATGTGAAGAAGCTTTTGAAACCATTAAGAACAAGATTGTCACCACACCAGTAATCAAAGGTCCAAATTGGGAACTACCTTTTCATATTCACATTAATGCCTCAGATTGTTCCATGGGGGTTGTCCTTGGAAAAAAAGAATCTAATCTCTTCTACTCCATTTACAACATCAACAAAAATTCATAGGGGCTGAGGTAAATTATACAGTAACTAAAAAGGAGTTTTTAGTGGTTTTTAATGCAATTAATAAGTTTCATCACTATATTACTGGATATAAAGTTTTTGCTCAAATGAATCATTATGCAGTTCAATTTTTAATGAATAAACATGTTGTAATTAGTCAAGTTATTAGATGGTTACTTTTGATTTAAGAATTTGAAATTACTATACTTGATAACCCTGGTCGTGAGAATGTGATTGGAGACTATTTTTCCATGTTACAATAGCAAGATGATGAACCAGTTTTAGTTAATCACACCTTTCTAGATGAACCTCTCTTTGTTATATCAACAAAGAGACCTTCATATGCTAACATGGGAAACTACTTGGTTACTTGTAATTTTCAACTTCATTTCTCTATGAGGAAACATCAAAATCTGGTTAGACTCAGTGGTGATTATACTTGGATCAATGGATTGTTCTTCCACTATGGCCTTCACAATATCATGCCCTGATGTGTGCTCAAGGATGATGTATTTGACATACTTTGTACATGCCACATAGAACCTTGTGGAGGCCATTTTTCCATGCTAAGGACTACTTAGAAGATCTTAACTATAATATATTATTGGCCTACACTCCACAAGGATTGTAAACATTATTTTTAACATTGTGACAAATATCAGTGTATGGATCACCCACACACTCAGATTAAATGCCTTTGCATCCTCAGTTGTCCATTGAGCCTTTTTAAAAATGTGACTTAGTGATTTTGTTGGACTTGTCAACCTATCATCTCAGAACAAGGAATACATCCTTGTGTGTATAGATTATGTAAAAAAGTGGGTTGAAGTTGTTGCTTTGAATCATGCTAGGGACACCGAGGTAGTTGAATTTCTCTATTCTAATATTTTTACCTAATTTGGTGTTTCATGTGAGATAGTTACAAATCAAGATCCATAGTTAACACCTGATCTCATTTCTACTTTGGTTCAAGAATATGATATTTTGCATCACAAGTCTTCACCTTACCATCCTCAAGCTAATGGTCAAGTCGAAGTCACCAACTGAGAAATCAAGAACATTCTTATGAACATAATTTCCCTCCATAAGAAATATTGTGTTGCACAACTTCTTGAAGCCATATGGGACTACCACACTACTTAGAGAATCACCACTAGTTTGACACCTTATGAGCTTGTCTATGATAAGAGGCTTGTTCTCCCTATCAAGTTTGAGGTAAAAACTCTTTACATCATGCTCCAACTGGGGATCAACTTTTCTGATGCATAGAAAGAATGAATTACACATCACTCATTGAATGAATTATGTCAACAAGCACTATTACACATAGAGATTTTCCAAAACTAGCATGCTCTCTAGCATGATTGTTTCATTAAATAATGGTCATTTCAACCAGGTGATTGGGTACTCTTGTATGATTCCCATTTCTAGGATTTTTAGGGAAATTTCCACACCTAGTGGCTTGAACCCTATGAAATTGAGGATGGTCTATGACAATGGGGTAGTCAAAGCTTTTCGTCATGGACTCTAATAGCATGGCTTTAGTTGTTAAAGGTCACTGGTTGAAGTTGCACAAGAGGCCTCTCTCAAGGGAATATTTTGTCTTAAATTTTCCTATGGAACTTGATCTACTCAACAGGGTTTCCATGGCCTCTCCTAGTACCTTTTAAGTACTCTTCAAAATGTTTTTCAATTGAAAAAAATGTAATAAAAGATCCAAAAATGAAAACCTTGTTGGCATATGGCTTGGTTCATGGCAACCTAAGTCATCCTTTTGGTCTATAGACCAAGATTTCTCCATATCGGCAACATAAGTAAAGATTAATATTTTATCGATCTAGAGAGTATCAAGAACATGGTATTCGGTCAGTCAGTTGATCTGTATGCTTCAATAGATCATCATTTTGAGTTGTGGATCTTTGAGAGAGTTTTTAAAGCATCTATAGTAGCTTGTTGTTAACTTTTTTTATGTTTCATTGATTAGTGTATGAGTTAGGAGATCCAGTTGGATGCTTTGGTAGGATGGTTTTTTGTTTATTTGATCATGATGGCTGACCTAGTGAATGTCACATGTCACGGATGTATAAGGAGTAATTGACTAATTATTTCTTATGTTGGTTTTTTTTGGGGTTGTAGCTATAGTTTAGCCAACTTATGTGGGTGCACATTAAATTTAATTTGTGATTTGAGCCAACCGTTGAAGGATATTTCATGTTTTGTTAAAGCTGACTTAAAGTAATTAATTTTTTGTTAGTGAATATATATGAGACTGGTAATTCATTTTTGGGGAAGAAGAAAGTTTGAAAGTGTGTGAATGTGTGTGAAGATTAGAGCATATGTATGTGTGAATATTAGAAAGGTGACTGAACAATCTATGCATAGTTTTAGAAGAGTAGAAAAATAGAGAAGAGCAGAGTAGAGTAGGGAAGAAATAAAAATTTAGTCAGCAGGGCTGAATATTGTCTATTGAACTTCATTAGAATTAAATCCAAACATTTAGAGATTCTATCCTCTTAGTTCAACCTTTTGTTGTAATCACAAACATTCTGTAAGGTAGTGAGCCTTCCTTATTTTGAGTAGTGAGCCCTAGGTAGTGTGCCTAAATGCATGTTCATTCCTTTTATTCAAACTTTTAATAGATTATAATTGTGGATTAATCTCCACCATGTTTTTTCCCCTAACAGGGTCTCCACGTAAAAATATTGGTGTTATGGTGCTTTGATTATCTTGTTCATGTGCTTACATCTTTATTTCTATTTATCTGTCATAAATGGTTTATGATATGGATTATAAGTTTAAACTTGTTGAACACTGATTCAACCCCCCTCTTGGTGTTCCCTAAGTCAAACAATCAGTATCAGAGCAAAGGTTCCTCTACAGAAAGTTTAATAGCTTTAGGTCGATCTTGAATTGCAATGGACTCTTGTGGTCTTCAACAACTTATGGTGGCACTTGATGATCTTGATCAGTCTAAAATAGAAGTCATGGAGTTAAAAAAAAATCGTGTGGGTGCTAAGAAATTCATTCAATCATTAATGGATAATCAATGAGTCAAGAGAAAAGAGGAACGAACTTTGTGATTAGTTGAAGTAGAAAGAAAATAAAATCTTGGAAGATGTTAACCTAAATTAGAACCTAAAAGAGATAACTAAAGAATGTGAAAAGCTTGCTAGGTTCAATGCTACTCTAAAGATTGAAATGGAATCTATGGAAATGAAGCTAACCAAGAAGATTGAAGAAAGGAAGAAGAATGAGGAGAATCTGGCCTAGTCTTTAAAATAAAAAATTGAAGAATGCAACAGAGTAAATAGTGGATTCATTTAGATGGAGATTGAACTGCAACAATCTAGAAATAATGCATAAGAGCTTGAAAGATAGATAGTTATTATTAGAGATGAACTCACTACTACAAATGAGTACAAGGAGAAGTTTAGAACTAGAATTCATGAGTTGACTAAAGGACGGAAGGATGCAAATGATAGGCAAGGTCTTCAACATGAGAAGGAAGAAAGCTCTGAATATGAACATAAGGATTCCAGACAAAGAAATAAAATGAAAAAAGGTAGAAGGTATTCAGTAAGGCAACCCAATGCTCAAAATTTTAATGGTTACTGCTTTTCTTGCAATAAATTTGGTCATATGGCTTCTCAATGTAGAAGTAAAATAAATTCAAACAATCAATCATTTCTTAGTCAGTGTTTTAGTTGTAAAAAGTTTGTTCATAAGTCAATTAAATGCAAAAGCATGTTTTTCAGTGTAAGGAATTTCAAATGTTATACTTGTGGAAAATTTGGGCATATTGCTAATCGGTGCAGATCAAAGGGAAATAAATGGAATGACTGGTCTAGAGAAAGAAATCTAGTTTGTTACAATTGCAACAGATTTGGTCACATTGCAAGATTTTGTAGGAATAGGAACATGGATAGAAGAGGTTTGGTATACAAGGAAAAAATCTCACAAAAAGATGAAAAAGGAAAAGGAAAAGTTATTGTGGAAGATATTAGAGATCAAATTAAGAAACCATGGGTAAGGAAGAGTGACTATGATGAAGGGAATAAATTCACACCAAAATATTCTTCTGGAAATTACTCCAGAAATTAATTTGAGGCCATTGGCCTAGGCGGAGTCTTTCAAGAAAAATCATTTTTCCCAGTATTAGAAGTTGGCACCAACATGCAAAAAATTGTAAGTAGCTATGATAAATGTTTGCAAATGCATCAGTGATCACTTATGTAGAAACATGAGAAGTATAATGTCCATAGACAAATTTTTCTTTTGTTGTCTAAGAAAACAAAGTACTTGGAACTCCTAGTGAAAAATATTTAATGCGAATAAAAGGTTAGTTGTGCAAAGTTATAAAAGGGAATTTGGAACCCTCATTTGTCACCTTTCATTGAAGAAGAATAGAAGGAGAGAATTTGCAATTAAATTTCAAAAGGATTAAAGAACATTCAGTGGTGAATTCATCAAGTATCTCAGTTGCTTGTAGAATTTTAAATTTTGTGCTCTATAGAAAAACTTGTTTCGTACAGAAATAAAAATGAAGAAAATCAAAGGAATGGTGGATTTGGATGAGTATAGCAATGGAAATATTAGGATTGTGAAAAATTTGTTTCTATTCAATGAATTGAAGTGGCTTGAATGTGCAAAACATAAAAGTTTTGACATTTGGACTGAGTTTCCTTATTTCATCAACGCAAAAGTGGTTAGGTTTATCCTAAACAAATTTAATGAGGACATGCTAACCTTGGATAAACCCTATCTTATTTCAAAGGATGTAATTAGAAATTTAACTTGTCTAGGTAATTTTGGCTATATTCCAAAAAAGAAGTCAATTGGGAACAAGGAAGTCAAGACCCTAACTAGAGTGATAGGAGATCAGAAGGCTCTAGTAATTTCAATGATCAAATATCCAATAACAAGGTACATTGCACATGGGATTTCCTACAAAAATTTCTTGAAAAAAAAGGAAGGTGAAACATCGGCAGGCACAGTTTACATCACTCACAAAATGATAATGGAAGATGAAGACTTTGATCTGTGTGAATTGTTGAAGGATCAGTTGATGGAAAATGTGCAATTGATGAAAGAAGCAAATTAGCCCTTTAGGTTTGGTACTTTGATCATATGTATCATGATCTATTTTCTAAGTTACTTGCCTCAAAATGATAATGTGGCATGGAAGGAAAGTGAACCAGTTTGTGAGAAAAATTTTGAACATTGTAATGCTTTGGGAAATTATGAGCACTAAGAAATTTCTTTAAGGAATTGCTAGGGAAGTTTGGAGAAGTTAACATTCCCCTTCTAGTAAAGATGCTTGAAGTTGGATCATCTTTCAGTAAAATAGAAAGAAAGCAAAAAAGGGCTCTAGAGTTTGTTGATGACACCGCTCTAGTACATAAGTCTACAAAATTTGAAGGAAAAGGAATAGGACAGATAATTGTGAATATACCAGATGAAGACTTTGATGAGTACACTCCTAGGGATGAACTGGAATGAGTTGAACCAGATGTAATAATAGTATAAGGAAGCAATGACGAAGGTTCTTTACTCAAAACAAAGATACCATAGATTTTTTAGGATGAAGATAGAATATAGAAGATTGCCAACATATAGTTAGATGGACCCTCATATGAGGAGGACCTAATTGAGAACAAATTGAGTTCTTACTTTTTGCATAAAAACATTGGTTTGGAATGTTTGAAGAATGCACTTCTAGAAGAAATGATTGAATGTATCAGGGAGGCTATGGTCTCTGAGCCTCAAAACAGGAAAGAGGAAGAAGTAATTATGCATCTAAAGGATCAGTTTACGCTATCCCTTACCAAACTAAAAAATAAAATGAATGAGTTGAGGAAATGTATTAATTCAGCTAATAACATTTATAACTATTATATTTGATGGCCTCATGTTGTTGGGAGGTGTAAGGAAAAGCTGGAGAAGATTAAAGTTGAGTTGATCAAAATTGGTCAATATTATAGTATGCTATAGGACCAGGATGGAGTAGTCAAGAAAAAGATTAAGGAATTGTACTCTAAGCATGCAAAATTCCACTTTACCATAAACACTCTTGTGGACACCTTTTGGAAAGTCAAGGATCTAACTAAATGCAGGTTGGAGTGATTGATTGAGGTCTTGAGAAAACGAAAAAAACTAGAAGAATTAATTACTATCCTATAATCCCTTATTCAAATTATTAATAAGACATCTAAGAATAATAGCATGATCTTAATCATTGGGATTTTTGTAGAAGCATGGAATAAATTTCTCCTGAGTATGAAAGATAAGTACAAGTTAATTTTCTAACTTAAGCAACAATTGTACTTCAAATTTTGAATTTTTGAAAGGGGAAGAGAGCGTAGTGAAGAATTATATATTTTTCATTTATGTCAAAGGGGCAGGATAGTAGTGAAAAATGCTTTATCGTTCTAAGGGGGAGTTTGAGTTTTGAAATTTTGAATTCTGACACTTAGTAATTTTTCACTAAGTGTTTCCATCAATGCCAAAGGGGGAGATTGTTGGCATATGGATTTCTTGATGGAATTTGGATTCTAGTATTTTCATTGATGGCAACCTAAGTAATCCTTTCAGTCTACAGACCAAGATTTATCCATAACGACAAGATAAGTAAAGATTAGTATTTTACCAGTAGAGAGTATGAAGAATAGGGTATCTGGTTAGTCAGTAGATATGTATGCTTCACCAGATCATCATTTTGAGTTATGGATTTTTGAGAGAGTTTGTTAAGAATCTATAATATCTTGTTATTTTTTTTGATGTTGCATTGATTAGTGTATGATTTAGCAGATCCGGTTGGATGTTTTGGCAGGATGTTTTTCTATTTATTTCTCATGGTGGTTGATCTAGTGAATGTAGCATGTCATAGCTGTAAAAGGAGTAATTGACTAATTATTTATTTTGTTGGTTATTTTTTTTTGGGTCGTATCTATAGTTTAGCTAACTTATGTGGGTGTGCATTAAATTTAATTTATGGTTTGAGCTGACCATTAAAGGATATTTCATGTTTTGTTAAAGCCAACTTGAAGCAATGAAATTTTTACATTAGCGGATATATATATATATATATATATATATATATATATATATATATATATATATATATATATATATATATATATATTCATTTTGTGAGTAAGAAGTAAGTGTGAAAGTGTGTGAAGAGTAGAGAATATGTGTGTGTGAATATTAGAAGGGTGATTGAGTGATCTATGCATAGTTTTGGAATGCCAAAAAAATAGAGAAGACCAGAGTAAAGTAGGGAAAAAATATAGAATCAGCCAAAAGGACTAAAAATTGTCTATTGAACTTCATTAGAACTAAATCTAGGGATTTGCTATCCTCTCAATTCAACTTTTTGTTGTAGTAAAAAAAAATTCGTAAGGCAATGAGCCTTCCTTATTTTGAGCAGTGAGCTCTAGGCAGTGTGCCTGAATGCATGTGCATTCATTTTATTCATAATTTTAATAGAGTATAATTGTTCACTAATCTCCACCATGGTTTTTCCCCTAATAGGGTTTCCACATAAAAATATTGGTGTTATGGTGCTTCGATTATCTTTTTCATGTTCTTGCATCTTTATTTCTTTTTATGTGCTTTAAATGGTTTAAGATTTGGATTTAAAGTTTAAACTTGTTGAACTTTGATTCACCCCCCTCTCAGTGTTCCCTAAGTCCAACAAACCTTAGGGCTTTGTTGGTTAGTTAACACTTGAAGGTATTTTCTAGTGGGTGTTAACTACTAAATAAATCTTAGCTCTGTGAAAATCATTTTCCTAATGCCTTTGAGTGATGGTAGGGTGAAAATTGGGTTGTTGGTGCCATATCATCAAAGGAAAGAAGAGGAAAAAAAATAATAATATATATATATATATAAATAAAAACACACACTTTGTTTCACTCTTCTTGTCTTATTTTTGATAGGATCTTGATCTGATGCTTCTATGTATCTACTACTTTCACATAATTTTGTTTCTATTGAGTTTCCTTTATTTTAGGCCATGATCCTCTTCCTCGCCCCTTGTTGTGAAGGTTGTGAGATTTTATTTCATGATCTGCTCTTGGTATTTCCCTCAGCCTTCTAGGCCTTTTCCTCTTTTCTATGAAGGCCATAATTTGAGATATGGACCCTTTTGCAGTTCATGTCCCTTTCTTGATAGGAATTACTCCCTATTGATGGATTCTTCTTTCCTTCTCTATGATCATCCTGATGATGTGCCACATCCTTTACATATGATGCTACTCATGTTTGTTGAGTTGTGTTCCATGTTTTTATTTGACTTACTAAGTGTGGGGTTTTTCCTACCTAATCATGATCTCTCTTCTAGCTCCTAGAAATCATGTTTCTAACATCTTACTTTACGATACAACTTATGGTTTTGGTATTCTATCACTGTTTCAATTTTCTTTCCTTATTTTCTTATGTCCTTAGTTTCTTTTAGAAATGGTATTTTTCCCCATGGATGAGTCACCCTTTAGATGGGGGAGGGATATTGACATGTCTTCCCTTTTCATTTCATTGCCATCATTACCTTGATACTTCTTCTCTTATCATAATCGATAATAAACTCTCATGTCATAATCAATAATAAACTCTCATGTCCCCTCCACATGCTCATTCATTTCTCTACAATAAATCCCTGTAGTAATTCCATAATAAATATTTTAAAAATAATTTTAATACCATCTTTTCAGTCCTTATTACCATTTTTTACTGTTAAATCTTCCCACAACAATGGAAAAAGAATGATGATGGGTGTGTTATGAACCAATCTACATGGATGATTTAATAGTTGGTAAAAATAAGGCAGTATATGATGTGTTCAAATAGGAAAAATGGGATATCTATTTCAAGCAGCTACAAGGGTTTGATACAAAGGTTGGCCATGAATTTGCAATGGGTTTTCATGGTGATCAGGTTTTTGTCTAAGGACTGGAATTCCCTCTTAATGTTGACATTGTTGTTGAAGTTACTAGATTGTCCATGGAAGGAAAAAAAATTTTCTAACTAGTTCAAAGAAAGTTGTGGACTTGTAGCCTCTCTGATAGTGGTTCTTGAAAAGGGGCAAATAATTCAATATGGTTCAAGGGAAATTTATGAAATTAGACTCACTACTTGGGATATGGAAATGTGTAGCTAGATTTTTTTTTTAGTATATTACTTGTGATTGGAGGTTTGATTATGTGTTTTCCAAGAATTTCAGGCCAATGATACATTTATGAAATAATGAGTTGGTCAATGTGCCCTATTTTCTATTCCATTATCTCAAGGGAATGAGTGAATCCATCTAGGAAGGAAAGCATAATTCCTTAGCACACCATGGTCTAATTAGGTTGATAATCCTCCACCAATTTGAAATGCTTTCTCCCCTTGGTGATTGGGATTCATTTCTTAGTTCAGGTAACCAACCATCTTAGAAGCTTTTAGATGTGAAGATTCGTCAAAAGAATCTTTAGATGAAAAGAAATCCTATGAATAAGCTAACCCTAAGGAAGAATCTAGTTTACTGTAAAAACAAGCCATTAAGCAAAAAACTAGTAAAACTACCAATACAAGCAATCAAGTAACCAGAGCTTCAAGTATTAAAACCTTTGAATCTCCTCTAGTTGAGAAAACTCCTTTCACACCATCCAAGTAAAGGAAAACCCCTAGTTCTAATAAAAAATATCCTCTTGACCTTTCCTATGACAAGAAATGTAAAATGGTGGTGGTAGCCATTAAATCCCCCATGTCTAGATTATATTAATTAGCTAAAGTAGTGAATTGTCTAGAAAACCAATCAAGGGAAGATTGTGACTCAGAATTACAAATCTTGTCTAAAAAGCGAATGAAGTGAGATAAAGCTAGAAAGGAGCATACAAATTACAAATTGAGAAGAGTAAGGGATACTGCATCCCTTAAACTAAATTCAAAAAATAAGGATGAGGAAGCTCCTGAAGATAAACTAGTGTTGGAAATTCCTATTACTACATCACCCCTATAAAAAGGCTTGAACATGAAAAAGAAGGAAGCAAGATAATTTCCATAGAACTTTTTGAAGTTAAATGGGATGTGCCACAGGATAATGTAGAAATTACATAACCTCTCTTGGAAAAGCTTGATCAGGAACTTGAAAGAACTATACCAACAAAAAATATGGAAACTACTACTACATAGTCCTTTGACTGTTGGTTTGAACATGAAATTGACAGAAATGTACCAAAGGAAAATGAGAAAATAGTTGTAACAAAGTATGATATTTAGAGACAATGTGATTCCTTTCCTTCCTTCTATTAGTGTAGGGAAAATGATGATAATTTCATATAAAGGAGTAGAAAGAGAGGATACAAAATTGGAACTTATGATGTGGCTATACTGTAGAAAATGTTACGCTCTTGAAAGCGAGATAATTTCACACTTAATTTGGACCTATTTTGACACCCTTGCATTAATTATCCTTTCAAATAATCATTTATAGGCCCCTAAGACCCATTGTTTTAGATCTTGAGGCTCATTTCACTCAAAAATCCTAGAAAATCCAAAAGACACACCTCAAAAAGCTAAGGTGGGACTCATTTTCCACCTTGGGTGAATGAGTTCCCTTAGGTGGGACCCATTCACAAGGGTGGTGAATGAGTCCCATTTGGGGAATTTTTGAATTTTGAGTGGGAAATTCATGTTTTTAATTAATTTTTTTTTGAATGGTAACCTTTGAGATCTAAATAATGGTCAATTAGGTATTAATTGCTATAAAAGTAAGTTTCTAATTCATTTTTATCAACTCTAAGCACTTTGAGAAAGAATTTTTCAAGAGATAAGCATCAAGAATCTTCAAGCGTGCTTTCACAAGAGCATTCTAATTCCAAAAGCAAGAAAATTTGATGCATTGGAGCAACAATAAAGTATTTTTGTAGGTCTTCAAGCTCACTTTCAATCAAGATATAGCATTCTCAAGGGTTGATCATTGTTTTCTATGGTGAATCATGATGGATTCTAGGTTTGGGAGATCTGGCCATCAAGCTAAGCCTAAATACTTGTTTCCTAAGTGAGTCATCTTCCATTATCACTCTGTATTCAACCTAAGGAAGGTATATGGATCATTAGAGCTCATTTGGGGTGACTAGATATCATCACAAGTGAGTCATTCATCTTTACATTTCTATCATTGCATCATATTCTTACACATTAGAATAAGATTGCATCATGTTTCAAATTTTTTAGTCTTAGATAGTTAAGGCTAGGGTTTTAATGAACATTTAATTATTTCTATTGAGGTTTAATTACCAATCTAGGGGTTTGACCAAGGAAAACCTCCCATTATAAAATCAAGTTAATTTCTATTTTGTATGTGAACATTTTTTGCAGATTCAAATCCATAACTCAAGTTTGAAGGAAAGGGTAGGTGTTGAAGTGCAAATAAAAACTTTCAATTTCTAAAAATGTAGAATGGGACTAATTCACCAAGAGTGGTGAATGATTCCTAGTGTAGCTATTTCCCAAATCTTTCTACAGATTCCAATACATTTTTCCCTGAAATAGACTCTCGTGTAGAAACACGAATCTAGGAATGATTCACCCAGATTGGAAAATGAATCCCAGTTGGTAAAAAAGTCAAAATTTCTCAAATTTTAAATTTGTTTTTAGTCACTTCAATCTTTCTAGTTGTACATTATTTACAGGGTATGTGTAGGATCATCATGGAAAAAAGAGGCCCTTAAGTGGCAAAAAATTCAGAAAAAATCAGAGTTAGGGAACTTGACATAAAAATTTGAATAAGTTATCTATATTATTTCAAATTTATCTAAGAATAGAATTTGTGGAAAATTGAATTTAGTTTCTAAAATACTAGGTTTGTTTATATATATATATATATATATATATATATATATATATATATATATATATATATATATATATATATATATATATATATATATATATTTGGTGAAAATTTAAAATTTCAATGCAATAGTACTTAAATTTCAAGGAAAAATAAGAAGTGTCTATCGACCACCCTAACCACAAGAAAATGAATATATATTTTTATAATATTTTAGATATAAGTAGAGGACTCATGTCTTGATGTGATGCATATTTTTTTATAATTTTTTTCCAACTAAATGATTAATTATGAATTTTTTATTACAATTTTTTTTTAAATATAAAAACTCTTATGTCTGACCACCTTAACTTGGTCAAAACTTTATGAAATTCTATAACGCCCCACCTTGCATGTGATTAGTAAATCCCTAATATGTTTTATGTGATCTTAAATAGGTGGTAAGATGTATTATGGATGACAAATAGTGTGATTATTTGATAATATTCTTGATTATGCTACCGTGAATGTAAGACCCCATTTCGTATCCCCCATTTTATTTCAATCGAACAAGCAGTTAGATCATAATTATGATGAAATGAATGATAAAAACCTTTTTAGGATTCATGGGCATTAACCTTGATTTAATTATGATAGATACACATGTGAATTGTTGGATATAACTTGAAAGTGTTGGGTTATTTGGCATATTAAATTTTGGTAAATGGTTCATCGTTATATTATAGGAGTTTAAAATGAATTACTAAGGTGATAAAAAAATGAGGGAGTGACTATTTCATTGACTATATTCTTGTATTGGAGTAAGTGTGTATTTCCTTTGATTATAATGAAAATTGAATCATTAGGTTCATTTGATGTATTAATGAGTAAATAGTTCATGAGTGAAAATTATGTGAATTGGATTAGCTAATAATATGAAGAGATATATTATCTAATCATGTTGACCTTGGTAATGTGCAGGAATCAAATATGCAAATAGGAGAATAGATAAGTGTTGGAATCAAATCAAAGACATCTTTGGGAAGTTCTAAGAGTATCCCTATTTGACTAAGAAGGGTTTGAGTTTTTATTATTGGCTGGGTGATTGAGTAGAGCCCAATTGTAGTACATGTGATGTGAGTTTGGTTGGGGTTGGAACCCTTGGTTAAGATCAAAATTCGTATGGATTTTTGTGTGGGTTTTAAAAAGGGATTACTGAATCAATTTCCTTGGTTTTTGAACAAGAATAGACCCCTAGGACCTATACCTATGGGTTTGGAACCTTTTTGACACATGTGAACTTGTCCTTGGAGTGTGAAAACACCCATCAAAAGTCCACATTCATGAATGTGAGAAATTCAAAAAAAAAAAAGAGAGTCTTGGGGCTTGGGAAGAGTGACTTGTCACTCTCAACCTTCTACTCCCCAAAAGTTCTTGGAATTGGCACAAGACTCACACATGTGTGAGAACTTGTGGGAAAGAGTGTAGATTTGGAGGATCCATATATATCTCAAGAAGATGGGAGATTTGGGCATTGCCCACTTCTCATCTTAGAGAACTAGAGTGGAGATGGTAGAAATAATGAGAAGAGGGGAGGATTCCACCTCTTGGAAAGATAGTTAAATCAATATGGCTTGTCTTGGAGAAGAAAGATGGATACAAGAGTTCAGAAAAAAAAAGAGATAAGTTTTCCCTATTTCCATTTACTCTTGTTTATTAGTTGTAAGAAGGTGGCATAGTGTAGTGATTATGGTTGAAAAGAGAAGTAGAGGATCTAGATGTATGAAATTGGAGCTACATTAGTTTTATCCATTGAAAACATGAGAAAATACTCCATTTATTATCATGGAGATTTAATAGTTCCTTGCTCGTGGGTATGGCTAGAGCCCATGAGGCTCCATGACGCCATTACGGTAGGGTGGAGAGCAAGCCCAAATCAATTGTGTGTCCTTCGTTGTAGTTCTTAAAATTTGTTAGTAATATGGAAAGCTAGTGTATAATATAACATAAAAGAATAAATGAAAAACAATACACAAAAGAAAGAAGAGAAAGCCCTATCCCTTTGTGTGGTTTCTCTCTTAGTATCTCCAAATACTATTTGCAATATAAAAAGATAGTATCCTATTCCTAAATGAGAGAATGGAAACAACGAGACCTTGTTTGGGCATGCAATACTTTGCTTCTCGATATTATTGGTGGCATTGGTCTGTGGAACAAAGGGAAATGTTGTATTTTTTTTAACAATCTATTGAAGACTAAAAGAAATAAACTTGTATTAACTAAATGGGATCTCATTTCTATTATTTATAATCTCATGGGAAGTGTTGCAATTTACTCATTTTAGTTAGATTGTCACTTTACTTAACAAAAATCTCAATGGGTGTAATGTTAACTATTTCAGATCTTATATGTATTTTTTTTGCAACATAAACAATTTAGGTTGACTTCTATATAAGCTTCACTAATAATGCCTTCTATTATGAACAAAGGAATTTTAGATAAAATATAATAACACCTGTAACTATGGCTAAAATGTGAAAAAGAGAACAAGTGTTGTGACAAGATAAGATAACATTATATGCATGAAATAGTATAAACTGGAATCAATAGATAAAACTATTAATAAAACTTTTAGTGGAACTTAAATCTACATTAGGAAAAGCTTACAGTGCAAAACTGAATTTCTAGGGAATAATACATGAAAAGAAAAGAAAAGAAAAAAATAGAAACGGTGAGAATAGGGTAGAGGAGCATTTCTCTGTGAGGGTCACAGCCTAATCATAGAGGGGCTACAAGCCTTTGGCCTGAGGGGGATCGCCCCTATGGAGGGCACGTATCCATTGACCACTACCGTGTCTCATAGGGTTAGAAACCCTTAGAGGGATTAAATAAATAACCTCCGAATCTACTCATCACAACATAAATTCATATTTGCATATGAACATAAAACTTGTCTCCTCTCAGTCATGACACCCATATTGGTAGTCAAACCATATCAGAGTCTCGTATCATGAAATCTGGTCACATCGCTAGACCATCAGAGAGATTTGGGGTACTCTTTATCCTACAATTTAAAGTCTAAACTAACATATTCCAGTAGGATACTTCAGAAATGCCTTCATTTGATAAACGAACATGGCAGGAGTATTCTATATAGACCTTCATTTTCTTAACTCAACCTGATTCTATGGACTTTATGGCGAAACACCTCCCCAAGTTTGATCAATTATCTCAATTCCTTTAGCACCAGTGCAGTTGGTTGTGGTTTAACCTCATTGTTGGTCGACAAGCCCTCCAAAACGTTGTACCTCTTGACTGATAATTTGTTTTGGGATGCCACTAGCACTTTTTGGGGATTGGTTGACTAAATATGGATAAATTCTAGAAGTAGGACACTAGCCATTAATTCTCAGGGTGTATCTGTATGCAATTGTAATGAAGTCATATAATAAAGTATGAAATGATCAGAAGTGAGGTACAAATGAGCAATTTAATCAGATGCCTTCTAACAATTCCATTGAATCATTAAACTGGCATTGACAGATTTGCCAATGATAAAGTTTTTGGCCTTGTTTACTTTACCCATGGTGATAATTAATAACGCTGCCACCTAGAATCGGGCTAGACGAGGAGTGTTGGCATCTATACTAATTTGATATGGTAGGTTGGAGTGGAATATAATTAAAAATATGTAAAAAGAGAGACCTATGTCATAGGATAGAAAATTTAGAGCTGAATGGAGTGGTCCCACCCACCACCTGCTCCTACTTTTCTTTGGTCATGTCAGTCTGCTAGCAGTCTATCAAGTAGGTGCATAATCGAGGGGATGTGATTTGATCATGATATGTAGGCATTTTTAGAGGAAAAAAAAATATCCTTATTCAAAGGAACCGTGGGACTTACTTCTTCTTTCTGAGAAGTTAAAGAGACATGTTTTGATGTAATTGATAGTACTTACTAAATTGTGAATGGAATAATAGACGACTAATACACCCCGCCATCAATATGCCTACAGTTCTATCAAATCACATAATTCAGATTACTTTTCTATTAGGCATCAGATGAGACTCACATGTAGGAAAATTATAGCATTACAAAAAAAAGTGCTTGAAATAAGTACTTTAATGATGATATCAATGAAATTTGTAAGATATTCAGATTCTTATAAGTTGATGTGTTCTATTGAAAACATCTATTAAGGCTTCAATATCCTTTCTTTAATGAATATTCTAGTTTAAAGTGAAATTCTATAATACAACAGTTTATGCCTCTTCTGGATCACGGTTTGGTGGCATTTGGGTAATGGCTACCATCTTGCTATTGCTGGTCAAGTCTATTTTCAACGTCAAAATTAGTCTACCTTTATTGCAGTTGTAAATCATGAGATCTCGGATCATAAATTATACTGCTGTCTTGGGTGTTGCAGATATCATTATCTCAATGGTTAATATTAATGATAGTGGAAGCAATGCTAATATCCCCGGGAGATGCATAATTACACAATCAGTTAATAACAACAATGCATGTATTTATATTTTTTAAAATTATTAGCCTTTCTCTATAGCAGTTAAATCCCACTTTTCCATTAGGGAAGATCGCTCAAAAAAAATTGTAGTGGATGGATAGCTAGTGCACCCGCCACTAAAGTCTCTTATTCTTCAATTCATATGTTCTTGTGTTTAAAATTCATAGTAAACTTAATAGGGCCCTTCGTGAGTAGTTAAGCATTTCATTTAAATCCTTTAAAGAAAAAAAGAGAGTTCTCAAGTTTTTCTTAAAAGAAAAGAGAAAGAAAGTAGGAATCATGCTATTTCTCTTAAGATCCTTTCTTTAAGAACTTAGGCTTTATTTTAGAATTTAGTATGATATTCATATGTTATTTAAATTAAATAAATGAATGGAACTTTTCTTATTATTATAGTGAGTAGTATATATGATAAGATTTTAATTGGGCTACTTACTTTTATTATATCTTATTTCAATTCATTTATTTCTATTTGTCCTTTATTTTCTTTTATAAGAATATATTGAAACGAATTATATATTATACCATATGATAGAATGTTTTCTCAAAAATAAAATCTAGTTAGTTCAAACGAATTAAACTTCATGGAAATTCTTGTAAGTTAGATTTGTATTGATGTTATTATGGATAGTTAAATTATTATGTCATGAATACTTGGAAAAAATTATTATTATAGACATTCAAACTCAACATGAGTCAAATGATAATAAACAAATGCTACTACGTGTGGACTTTAGTTTTGAAACCTGAAGATATTAATATAAATATGAAGTAGTAATTGATTCCTCAAATATTTATGTGAATATAATTATTAGTAAGTAATATTAATATGAATATGGAAGGGATAATTGAGCAATTTTATACTATTGTAATTCCTTTTGAATGTTATTAATGTAGGAGTGTTAATTAATAATATTATCAGTAGGATTCGTAATTATTATATTAAGCCTATAGAGAGCTAATATCCTGTGGTTGGTAAATGCAAAATATCGATAACTGGATATGAGCTTGCATCACAAAGAATTTGAAAGATATTATTGTAACATGGAACTATCATTAGGGTATGTGCAGGATCATCGTGCAAAAAACAAGCCCTTAAGTGGCAAAAAAGTCAGAAAAATCAGTGTTAGGCAACTTGGCGTAAATATTTGAATAAGTTATCTATATTATTTCAAAAATATGTAAGAATAGAATTTGTAGAAAATTGAATGTAGTTTCTAAAATACTAGGTTTATTTAAAAATAAATAAAATCTATTTGGTGAAAATTTGAAATTTCAATGCGATGGTACTTAAATTTCAGGGAAAATAAGAAGTAGGTGTCATCAATTACCCTAACCATAATAAAACAATAATATTTTTTTGTAAGATTTTATATATAAGTATAGGACTCATGTCCGGATGTGATGCATATCTTTTGTAATTTTCCCAAGTAATAATTAATTATGAATTTTTATTACAACTTTAGAAAATATAAAAACTCTTAAATCGACCACCTTAACTTGGTCAAAATTCATGAAATTTAATTTTTTAATCCTATAGTATGTAAAGCATAGAATGTGTATGTTTTGGATTCAAAAATGATACCGTTGAAAGTTATAGATGTTTTCAATCGCCCTATCGATCAGGACTTTAGTTGTAATTCTAATCGAGAAAATCAATAATAATTATTTATTAAATTCAAATTAAATCATAATTTATATTTTTGGAAAGCTGAGAATCTCCTCTAAAAACCCTTTTCGTTTCATTAATTTTGGGTGAAAAAAAAGTCGTCAGCCACGTACCCTACAAATATTGCCACTTTTTGGCATACGATGATCCTGCACATACCCATTACCATATGTTGGTTAATGAAAAGAAAATATATATAACAAAAACAAAAAACAAAAAAATTGTTGGGTTTTTCTAGTGAAAATTATGGGCATGACAAATTCATTTTTTATTTTTTTAATCCTATAGTATGCAAGGCATAGAATATGATGCATTTTTTGGATTCAAAAAGTGTGATAGTTTTTGAAAGCTATAGATGTTTTCCAATCAGCGTATCAATCAAAACTTTAGTCGTAATTCGAATAGAAAATGAATAATAATTACTTATTAAATTCAAAGTAAGACATAATGTATATTGGTAGAAAGCTAAGAATCTCCTTTAAAAACCCTTTTTGTTTCATCAATTCTGTGTAGAAAAAAATTCATCAGCCACATACCCATCATATTGCCACTTTTTGGCCCATCATGATCCTGCACATACCCTACAATTTTTATTTTCTATTATGTTTTGCTTACATTTCTAAGGAATTTTCTAGGTCATTACATTAAATTAGGGTTTCATCTTACAACTTTCATTGCATTTTATTTTCCAAGTCTAAACTTGTTGGTGAACCCCTCATTAGATTTCATTCAACCTTTAGGATAATCGCTTTTTTAGATTTCAATCTCTTTTGCATTGAAATATCAAGGGTTTGTTTTTGAGTGAAGTGTGTGAAGATTTTCTCTCTCCTTTTAGGTCCAAAACCCTAAAGGTGAAAGAGAGCCCACAATTTTCACCATTTCAATTAGCAAATGAAGCACTTATAAAAAATTTGGTTGGTATATTGAATAAAGAAAATCGTATCATTGGAGCACAATTAAAGGAGGCTCAAGTTCTTAATCAAAATCAGGCAAAGTAAATTAGAAAAATTAAAGCCAACCTTGAGTCTAAAGATGTGGAGTGTATTCAACATATTCAAGAAATGAAATAATTATGGATGAAGCAGATCATTGACACACTCAATAGGCTATTAAATGGTTTGTTCTATTTTTCCCTTTTGCATGAGTACATGCAAATCCTTTAGTTGGGGGAAAATGATGAGGGTTAAAAGAGTTGTTAATTTAACTTTCTATTTTTCCCATTTTACTATCCTTCACCTTGATTTCCTATAACCATTTGTGTCTAAAACTTTAGATATTTGATAAATTATGAAAGGAAATTAAGGCTATTGAATATTCTGAAATATCTAAAGTTGTTAATCATTTTGTGGTTTAATGATAGGAATTGATAGAAGGAAAATCTATATCCATTGAGGAGATGGAGTCATGAAAGATCGATGGAGAAATTTTTGGTACAACTAGTTGGGCAACCGATCATTTTGATAAAAATAAATTAAGGTTATTTTGTTGTATAGCAGTATATGGCCTTTAGTAAAATTTCATAGACAGGTGGCCATGAGGCAAACAAACATGAAATTATTATGAAACTATTATTAGTTTAGATAATCAATATGTATATGTGTGTATTATCAAGAATAAAAAATGGTAGTTAATATATTTCTACATTATTTCAACTATGTGAATTCATCGGCTCTATTAGTGAATAATTAGTGCATAGTTCATTGTTATAATTCATCATTTGGAAACCAAGGAGGTAGGGAAAACTATGCAGTTATCAAGTGACTTCTTATGTTAGCTTATGGAATGCATTTGATTTTGTTTCAATTCACAAGTTGAAAATTATATTACATTGTGGTATGTGTTAGAGTATTTTCAGTCTATTCATACATTATAATCAGAATTGAAATCATAATAGTTTTGAATAGCATGATTCTATTCTTAGGAAAGAGTATCAATTGATTACTCTTAAAGTTAAATAATTCAATGGTTTGTTAGTGATTATTGAATGTATTGATGATTTATATGTTTTTTCTTGATATTGTGCTATAGGGAAATTTGATTTAGTACATTACTTTATAATCAGACTTAATATATGTACTTTCTATTGGGTATGTGCAGGATCATCATAGAAAAAGCAGGCCCTTAAGTAGCAAAAAATTCAAAAAAATCAGTGTTAGAAAACTTGACGTAAAAATTTGAATAATTTATCTATATTATTTCAAAAATATGTAACAATAGAATTTGTAGAAAATTGAATGTAGTTTTTAAACTACTAGGTTTATTTAAAAATAAATAAAATCTATTTGGTGAAAATTTTCAATTTCAATGCAGTAGTACTTAAATTTTAGGGAAAAAATAAGTAGGTGTCTGTCTAACCACCCTAGCCATAATAAAATGATAATATTTTTTTATAAAATTTTATATATAAGTAGACGACTCATGTCTAGATGTGATGCATATTTTTTTATAATTTTTTCCAAGTAAATAATTAATTATGAATTTTTTATTACAACTTTTAAAAAATATAAAAACTCACATGTCTGACCACCTTAACTTGGTCAAAACTTCATGAAATTTAAATATATTTTTTTCAATCCTATAGTATGTGAAGTATAGAATGTGACGCATGTTTTGGATTCAAAAAATGTGATACCGTTTGAAAGTTATAGATGTTTCTCAATCATCCTATTGATCAGGACTTTGGTCTAAATTCAAATTAAAGCATAATTTATATTGGTGGAAAGCTAAGAATATCCTCTAAAAACCCTTTTCATTTCATCAATTTTGGGTAAAAAAAGTTGTCAGCCACATACCCTACAAATAACTATAATATTCCCACTTTTTGGCCCATCATTATCCTACACATACCCTATTCTATGTGCACTTTATTTAGTAGAAGGTGTTGATTGGAGTGTTGATTAATAGGTATAGACTTTATTTAGCACTTTACATTCCAATAGTCTTTTTTTTTTGTTAATTTTAGTTTTACAAGGAATCATTACTTTTCTTTTATTGTTTAGCTTTTAATCTACTTTTGTTACAAATTGTGGCCTAGGTTCCTATCACATAGCTGACAAGAAGTTTGAAAACCAAATTTCTGAACAAATGCAAGTTGTGTGTAGTCGTATCCTTCCACACTTGGCTTTCTAGGTTCATCCCTTAGGAAAACAACCTCAATATCTTTCACAAGTTCATGATCCTTGGATTGACATTGAGGAGTAACCTAAGGGAATTTTGGAGCTCTTAAGGAATTATTTAGGCCCATCTACCCGAATTAAGATAGAATTACAAAGATATTTTTACCCATTATATCAACCACATTTTAATCCAATCACCCATATAATAGTTTTCTATGTCTACTACATTATAGTAATCAACATAATCTCAAAACTACAATATGTACCATTATTTTATATTACATATATACCTTGAATGTAAATAGAATAATTTAGCATCAAAATGTGTTAACTTACATTTTTAGTATTAGAGGAAGATGGCGCACTAGGAAATTTTTCACATTTAGCATCATCTCAAGAATGGATATTCTTTTCACTGCTTACCTTGTTACTCTATTCTCTATCAAAAAATTTCACATTTTTTGGTTCATTTCCATAATTTAGTGTCATAGTTCCTCCTCAACTTCTTTAAGAGTGTGCTTCTAATATATAGACAAATACAAAAGTCTCAAATGTAAAAAAATACTTTCTAATAGATAGTAGAAGGATTCTCCAACAAAATTAAAATAAAATAACCTTTTAATTAAAGTATACTAGCACTTGCACCAAAACAGGTGCAATGGTCATGCTAATAGAAAAATACATATAAGTTAACATGTTAGAAATTAAAATTCTATGTATATAAAAATATTTAAATAATGATGCATCAAATTGTTATGTTAGTGTATAGAATATTCTTTCTAGGAACTTGTGAAAATTGGAGGAAGAGGTAGAATTGGATGAAAAGAAGGCATGAGCCATGTAAAAAGACATAAGCCATGTAAAGTTTCCTATCCTATTGTAGGAGGCTTTGAGGTTAAAATCCATGTTTTGAACTACAACGATCATGCTTGGCAAAAGATGGTTGATCACCTGCACCACATGGTTGGAATACTTTGTCACTCTCTAGTGGAAGTCTATAAATCCCTTCATTGGTATTCACCTTATTTCTACTAGAGTGCCTCTGTGTTGATATTCAAGAATACTCTTCAAAAAGAAAAGTTGAAGAGAATAATGTTTCAATTCTTAAAAATTATACTATTCAATGTATCTATCACATGAAAATTCCTTAAGTATAATATTTGAGAAGGATAAAAATAATTCATGGATGATGAAGGTGGAATATTCAAGTTTACTCATCTCTAAAATGGCTTGTGATAGACAATTGTTGTGGGAAAACACTAAGTCCATTGTTGTGTTGAAGAGTACCACTCTAAACAAAAAGTAGAAAAGGTTGACTATCGAAGGGAATATTATTTGATATCAAGAAATTACATAGCCTTGTGAGTTGTAGTTTCATCTCTTCTATAATAGTTTTGACAAACTTGTGTGTTCCCTATACACATCAGCAAGACATAACCCTAAATTACATATTTACAAATTAACATTTGGATCATACTTGGAAAACATGAGAAGTTTGGTGACATTTATTCTTAACACTATGGTAAAATTTGTAGCAACATAATCATTTCTTTTTTAGAGTGAGAAGTACTATTGAGTATTGTAGATTATGCAAATTGTATTTTTAAGATATAATGGCATCCTTAAATTTCTCATCTTGCATGCCCAACTTTGGAACTCCAAATGAGTCAAATACCTATTGTATGCTACTATAAAGTTTATGTCTTTCTATGATACTACATGATGGTTATCATGTAGAATAATATATAAAATCAAAAATCCAACTTATTCTATTGATGCATTAGATAGAATAAAAGTACATAATTTAGACTTGTGCTCCAAAATGCTTTCTATATTTTCTTTGTGTGAAAATTTTATCAAATTATTGAAAATGTGGTTTGTATGATCTTTCTGACATAAAAATTCACAATGCTCATTTATCATTTTTGCTTACATAAACAAAAATTGTAAATAAATTTCCTGTACAAGATAATGGCATTAGATAATATTTGTATAAGTTTACAAGAATGTTAGAGTTGTATAGAGAAAACTTCCATATCTATTGTTATTTAGAATTTTATGCACAAATAACATGTTAAATTATTAAGAATGTGTCTTTTGCATGACCTTTGTGACATAAAAAATTTCTAATACCTAATTATCCATTCTTCTTACATTAAAAATGTAAATAACTTCCTTACATGCAAGATAATGCCATTAGAATTTTAACAAATGTTAGAGCTATATAGAGAAAAATTTCATATCTCTCTATAATAAAAGACATATCCTTCATTTTTGGTTTGATAACAATTATTTTCTCCTAACCAAAATCCCCTAAGTAGGTGATAACCTTGAAAGGTTCCCTCCAAACAAAGTGCATGCAACACACAAGATTAGCATTAATGATTTATATGCTATATAATGTAAATTTTTTTGCATTAATTCTATAAATAAATGTATACTAAGTACATGATAGAATATTTTAAACACATAACTTTAAATATCACTAATTCTCAACCTCTTAGGGTGGGGTCCCATGGTGGGGGCCTTCCTAAAAAAATTTAATGGGTGTTGTTGAGATTTTTTAGGATTATTTTAAAGTGGGTGGTCACTTGAATTTTTTAGCATAGTTTAAGCTCCTATATTTATGTGACGAATTTTATTATTTTGCATATTCAATTCAAAAGCTTAAATAAATATAAAATAATAACAAAATTAATTGGTGAGTATTCTAAAACTTCATATAATTAACAAGTGGTAAAAAAGGCCTAAGCTAGTGGGAAATTTCTAGCCACACCTATTTTGCACCCAATTAAGTTTTTGAGCTAAAAAGTAGGGGCTGTTATTTTTGAAGAAAAGATTCTAATGAATCCTCTAGCATTTTTTGTTTTGCTTCATGGGACTCCTTTCTCTTTCAAAATAGATCTTGAAGCTCCTCCATGGGACCTCACCCTTAGTCTTATCTAGCTTAATCCTCATCATTTCAAAAAAAGAATGATGTCCATGTAATTTTTAGATTGGAAACATAATTATATTTTCTAACTTAGTAAGAGCTTGCATATAAAATGTATTTGAACAAGAGTATAAATTCAATTGAACTTAACAATGATAACACAAATTACACATATGCATCTATTGAAACTCAATCTAAAGCATGGTAATACAAATAGAGAAATTAATGCCAATCCAAAATACAAAAGATGTCCTCATCGCCTCAGTGGAAACTGGGCAAGTCCAGCAGGAGGGGTGATGCCAAACTGAGCAAAGAGCTCAGCCATAATGGGAATAGTGATAATCAAGGCTATCGGAATCGTAATGTGGAGGTTGACCTTGCATATTGCAAAAAATCTCCCTGCTATTCTCAGTATCTAGCTTTGAGACCCCTCTACTTCTTCTGCTCTTTCCCCTCTCTGCACAGAGTCTCCCTGCACAGAAGCCACTCCCTCATTCGATATTATTATTTCCTGCACAGAAACCTCTCCCTTGTTCGATATTATTACAGAAGGCCCCCCTTATGAAATTGTCAGAGAAGCCATTCTCCTCTTTGAAATTGCTACAGAATCCGTTCCCTGTTTTATTCTTGTTGTGATGCGATGCTATAGCTGTTTCTGTTTTTAGTTCTAAATCTAAAATTGCTTTTTAGTTTTAAATCTAAATTTTCTCTAGAATAATTAGGCAATGAAGAAATGTTAATTCTATGTTTCTTTTTTCGTTCACCTATAATTTTAACTTGCCTTGTTTTTTCTCTCCTAAATTAGGCCTTCTAATTTTTTTCTTTCCTTTCCCCTAATATTGAAAAATATTATATATTAATTATATTACTTTTTATACTTATTAATATATTACATAGAATATAACAGATAAAAATACAATTTAAATTTATTTTATCCGCCTTTTTAATTTCCTAATGCATTATTTCCCTATGGGCATTTAAATTTTCCCACCATTTAATTTTATTAGTAGAGGGCAGCATGGTCACAAAAAAACAAAAAATAAAATACAAAATTTAGGATAGTTTAAAAAAATGAAAATTTAGATTTAAATTTAAAAAGAAATGGCGAAATTTTTTGGAAAATATTTATAATTAAAATTATCATTTAATAATGTTACGATTAAGTCTATGGTTTATGATTTAGGGTTAAGTTAAAAGTTATGGTTATTTTTGGGATTAGAGTAGGGAATATCATTAATGCTTAAGTTAGTGTTGAAAATTAGATTTACCATATTAAATTAGGGTGAAGATTAGATTTACCTATTAAAAAAGATAATATTATTAAATTATTATTTAAGTGTAACATTATATATTTCTCATATCTAATATAATATATCACTAAGATTTAAGTATAACATTTTATAATTTTGAATAATAGATTTAATAATATTATAGAAGATAAAAGCAATAAGTTTTAATATTAATGTTGTTAATGCTATACTATTAATTCTAATTTAAGAATACTATTAAATTATATTATTATTAATCCTATAGTATTAATAAATTTAAATGTTAATGCTATTATTAATGCTATATTTTATTATCTTTAAATATGTTTCTAATAAATAAGATTCAAAATAAAAACATAATAGTCTTAAAATTAAAATATATCTTTTATTTAAAAAAAAATCTATAGATATCTTTCTAAAAATCAAAAGCATAAATATAATATTAATGTTATTATTAATGGTATATTTTATTATCTATATAGAAAAAATCTATACATATATTGTTAATATAATACTATTAAGCTATAATATTAATAAAATAAATATTAATTCTATATTAATACTATATTTTATTATCCATATAGAAAAATCTATAGATATCTTTCTAAAAAATTAAGATTCAAAATCATAAAGCAAAAATATATCTTGTTATTTATTTAAAATAATAGAATATTTTCAGAAAAATCAACATATATATTTAATATGATTATTTTAAGAGCTATATATAATCTAGATATTAATATATTATAATCATTATATGTATTGATTATTACATAGATTAATATATGTTATAATGTTAGATTATAATGAGATATATAAATATTATATTATATATTAATAATTTAATAATAATAAAATATTAATTATTTTAAAAATTTAAATCAATTAAGTATTATGTTAATATTTTTTTAATAAAAATAAAATTAATGAATTTACTAAAAATACATGAGGGCTACGATTAGGGTTAGGTTAGGGTTACGATTATGGTATTCGGTTAGGGTCAAGCTTAGCTTAGAATTACAATTAGGGTTTATGGTATAGGGTTAGGTTTATAGTTATGGTTATGATTGGGATTAGAGTTGGGCTAGGTTAAGGTTCAGGGTTATGGTTAGGGATTTAGTTAGGGTTAGGGTTAGTGTTAGGGTTAGGGTTATGAGAAATAGGTTTAGGTTTAGGGTTAGGGTTATGATAAATAGGTTTAGGGTTAGGGTTAGGGTTCTAGGAAAAAGATTTAGGTTGGTCTCATGGTTAGAGTTCTATGATAAATCTTGGGATTACAAATAAGATTAGGCTTTATTTTAGTGGTTATGATAAAGCTTGGGATTATGGTTATATTTATGGTACAATGAGAGTTAGAGTTAGTATCAAAGTTCCATTAGGGTTATATTTAGTATTAGGGTTAGGTTTAAGGTTAGAGTTACAATTAGGATCAAGGTTAGAGTTAAGGTTAGAGTTAGGATTAGGGTTAGGGTTATGGTTAGAGTTACGATTAGGATTGGGTTAGGGTTACAGTTACATTTCAATTATGGTTACAATAAAATTACAGTTCAATTACAAAGGGTTATGGTATAATTAGTGTTAGGATTAGGTTAGGGTTGTAATTAGGGTTTGTTGTTTAGGGTTAAGGGTAAGGATAAGGTTAGGTTGTGGGTATGGTTTAAAATCAAGGTGAGGGTTAAAGTTATGGTTATGGGAAGACTTAGTGCTAGGGTTATGAGAAATAGGGTTAGAGTTAGGGTTAGGTTAGGGTTATGATTGGGTCTTATGGTTTACAATTTAGGGTTAAGTTAAAATTTATTGCTATTGTTGGGATTAGAGTACAGGGAGTACTTAAGTTAGGGTTGAACATTATTACTAATATAAAAAAATAAATATAAAAATTTAACAAATATTAAATTTAACCTAATTTTAACCTTAATACTAACTGTATCCCTAACCCTAAACCTAACAATAATTACTAAACCATAATCCTAATCTCAAACCTATCCATAACCCTAACCATAATCATAACACTAATTGTAAGTATAAGCCTATCCTTAAACCAGAAACTATAATCATAACCCTAACCTTGCCCTAACCCTACCCTTAACCCTGATGCTAATTAAAACATAATTAAACCTTAACCTAAATGAACCTTAACCTTAATGCTAATTAAACCCTAATCCTAATGCTAAAACTAACCCTTTAACACTAACAATATCATTGACCTTAACACTAACCCTAACATATTATTAAGCCTTAATATATTATAAATAAGCCTAATTGAATGCTATTTATACTCATAATGCTAACACTAGCAATAAACCTAACCCTAACCATAATTGAACCTTAACCTTTACTCTTAAACTCTAATCATAACCTTAACCAAAATAAGCCTAATTGAACCTTAACCCTAACGCTAAAACTAACCTTCCTAACCCTCACCCTAACATAACCCTAATTCTACTCATTAATATAATTGTAACTCCAAGTTTTATCCTATAACCCTAAACCTAACCCTAACCCTTACTCTAACCCAATGCTTTATCATATAACCCTAACCCTAATTGGATTATAACCTTAACCTTAACTATAGTCAAACCCTAAGCCAAATTGTTTCAATTAAGGTTAGGGTACACATTAAAGATAGTGTTAGGGTTAGATTTAGAATCATGTTTTAGGGTTATTGTTATAGTTAAGGGTTGTTTTTATATATGACTTAGAGTTGGGGTTAAAATTAGGGTCAGGGATAGGGCTAGGGTTAGGTTTAGGTTTAGGGTTAGGGTTATTAGAGAGAATGTAGGTAATTAATGAAAGAAACATATTTAGGATTAGGTAATTAGAGTTGGGGTTGGAATTAGTGTAATGGCTATGGTTAGGATCGTGGCTAGGGTTATAAGGATATGATAAAGGTGAGGGTTCGGGTCAGGGTTATAGTTTGGAGAAAAAGGGTTAGGTTATGATTAGGATTAGGGTAAGGTTTATGATTTGGATTATAGGTTAGGGTGCATCATTTTTCCTCAGTTTAGGGTTACAATTAGGGTTGAGGTTAGAGTGTGAGTTAAGGTTGGTGTTAAGGTTGGATTACAATTAGGATCATGGCTTAGGATTTAGGGTTAGGGTTATATTTATGTTTAGGGTTACAATTAAGATCATGGTTTAGGGTTTAGGGTTTGGGGTTAGAGTTACATTTATGTTTAGGGTTGTGACAAAAAGGGTTTGGGTTATGATTAAGGTTAAGGTTTTCAGAAATATTGTTACAGTTAAATTTATGGTAAGGTTTACATTAATGAGAAAATGATGGTTTACTTTTCAAGTTAGGGTTAGGAATAGGTCTATCGTTAGGTCTATGGTTAAGGTCAGGGTGTGAGCTAATATTTTGACTAGGATTAGGGTTAGGGTTAGATTAGGGTTATGATGTTAAGTTTCAAGAAAAGGTCTAAATTTAAGATTTAGTAATAGTTTCCTATAATGAACATGAGAAAAATAATAATCTATAATTATTTTTTGTGGGAAAATAATCAATTATGACTTAAAATTAAATTTAGTGATTACCCTAAACTCTAACCCTAACCATAACCCTAATCCCAAACCTAACCTTGAAGCAAACACATAACCTAACCCTAACCCTAACCTTAATTGTAACCCAAACCATAGCCCAAATAAAAAAATCATAATCATATCTCCAATTCAAATATTTATCTTTCATTAATCACCTACATGAATCTTAATCATAACCCTAAATATAATATTTTCCTACCCCTAGGCCTAACCCTAACACTAACCCTGAACCTAATAATAAAATAATTAAAAATTAATATAATATTTATTTTATAATAATTATAAGATAATTTTAACAATAGTATAATAGTAATAATGTATATTAATAATGAAATAGTACCAATATTAATAATAATGCAATGGAATTGAAAATATAATAATATTTTAGTAATTATAATATTATAATATGTATATTAATAAAATAAAAATAATAATACTATAATACTAATATTAATAATAATATAATATTATCATTTAATAATATTTTAAAATAATATTATTCATGGTGTAGAAACTAGCATATATACCTTATATATAATCTCTATAATATACACAAAGAGATATCTTTTTTTAGCATTTTTTTTATAATTTTTATGCTTTTTCGAATTAAAAAAATATGCCTCAAAAATGATCTCTCTCATTATATATTATATAGATTTTATATAAGATTTATATGCTAGTTTACATACAATCTAAGACCTTGTTGAAGCCAATTATATTTTTAGTTATTCCCACTCCATCCGCAAATCCACCCCTTCCCTAAATAAAATCATTGTTTTCTTTACTCCATGGAAGATGCCCGATGCATTAATTTTGTATGCTATTATGCGGAGGGGCTTAAATAATGGCTTGCCCTTTATTTTTATTTCCTTAACAAATTAATTTAAAGAATATTATATATTAATTATATTATGTTTATAATTAATAATATATTACATAAAATATAATACATAATAATAAATAAGAAATACAATTTAAATTTAATATATAATTAAATAATAAATATGTGTTAAGTATCTTTGTTCTTGGAATGATACCTACAAGTAATATTTTCTAAAAAAAATCTTTGTCTCTAAGTATCATTCCTAGATAACAAAGATTGCAGGATATGCAATGCATGGCCAAGAACGTGAGGTTCTAAGCCTCTTCAAGCAAAAATAATCTAGTGCACATCCAAACCATGTTACATTGGTTTTTGTGTTGTATGCATGTTGTCATGTAGTTTAGTCAATCAGAGCTGGCAATATTTCAAATATATAAGTTAATATCATCACATAATGCTGAAAATTGAACACTATAGTTGTATGGTGGATTTTATTGGCCATGCTAGGCACCTACATGGACCCCAACAATTTGTCACCAACATACCAATTAAACTTGATGCATTCATATGGAGAGGTTTGTTAGGTGATTATGTACTCTATCTCCCTCTCTCCCTCTTTATCATACTCTCTCTCTCTCTCTCTCTCTCTCTCTCTCTCTCTCTCTCTCTCTCTCTTTACTTTTAGTTACAAGTATGTGCAGGGTCATCATGGAAAAAATAGACCCTTAGGTGGCAAAAAAATCAAAAAAATTAGAAATAGGAAAGTTGACATAAAATTTTGAATAAGTTATCTATATTATTTCAAAAATATGTAAGAATAAAATTTGTAGCAAACTAAATGTAGTTTCTAAACTACCAAGTTTATTTTTAAAAAAAACTATTTGGTGAAAATTTGAAATTTCAATGCAGTAGTACTTAAATTTTAGGGGAAAAATAAGAAGTAGGTATTTGTCTAACCACCCTAACCACAATAAAATGATAATATTTTTTTATAAGATTTTAGATATAAGTAGAGGACTCATATGCTAATGTGATGCATTTTTTTTATAATTTTTTTCCTAGTAAATAATTAACTATGATTTTTTTATTACAACTTTTAAAAAATATAAAAACTCGTATGTTTGACCACCTTAACTTGGTCAAAAATTCATGATATTCATTTGTTTTAATCCTATAGTATACGAAGCATAGAACATGACACATGTTTCAGATTCAAAAAATATGATACCTTTTGAAAGCTATAGATGTTTTTCAATCAACCTATCAGTGAGGAATTTAGTCATAATTCAAATAGAAAATGAATAATAATTATTTATTAAATTTAAAGTAAAGCATAATTTATATTGGTGGAAAGATGAGAATCTCTTTTAAAAACCCTTTTCGTTTCATCAATCTTGGGTAAAAAGAAAGTCGTCAGCCACATAGCTGGCACACACCTATCATATCGCCACATTTTGGCCCATCATGATCCTGCACATACCCTTAGATATTTCTTTGTCTCCTTTATCACTCTTTTGATCTTTTTCTCTCTCTTCTACTTTTCACTATCTTTTTTTCCTCTATCTTTCTCTTTATATTCCCCTCTATTTGTTGGATGGACTTTATTATAAAATAAAATAAAAGAAATTGTTAAATTTAAAATAAAGAGGCACATTATCTTCAAAAGAACAAGTTCGATCTACTTTCATTGCCATTCTTTTCTAAGAGTTTGTTTGATATTAGTCATTTATGATACATGTAGTGTTAGGATGTAGGTTCCATCAACCTTGTAAATCCTTTAATTAATTATTCTCCTAAAGTGTTTCGTACAGTTACCCATAAGATGTGAAATTTGACCAATGGTGGTGAAAGAGACAATGTAAATGCAGTGTTACCTTTACTGTTTGTCCTTTTGGAAAAGGAAAAAATAACTAGGCGTCCCACTTTGGAATCTTCTAGAATGAGGTTGTTGGGTCAAAATAGGGTGCTGTAAGATCATCTATGACATCTATGACAATTTTCATAAGATGATATGATAGTAAGACAAATTCCCCGTGATAGAATATGATATTCTTGGACCCCAGGCGCCCATGCATGAGAGATGCCTTATGACAGTTGTAAGAGCATTTGTAAGAGGTTATTTTTGGTATTTCTGACCATTTTCAAGGAGGGATGCATGGGTTTTCCTAGGTGGTATTGCTGCCTATTGTTTGGTGAAACCATGGTGGTTTTCATCCTCACAAATCTCTATAAATTGGGGCCTTGAGCTAGAGTTATTCAATTTAGTTTTGCAGGTTTGTAGGGTAATAAGGTGCTACCATATTTTATAGAGTTTGATAAGATAAGTCTATTGCTACACATAATATTTCAGATTATTAGTAATATAATTGCCTCTCTTTCCATGGTGGAGTTTTTCTCCCTTCGGGGTTTCTCCACGTAAATGTATTGTTGCATATGTTATATGATTCTTCTATCTCTCTCTCATTATTCCTTAACACTAAGGATAAAGGTTAATCTACATATATAAAGTTTGCATACACTTATTTAAGTTCATATTTCAAGCTTTCTTCACCTTGATAATCAACATCTGGTATCATAGCTAATGGTTCTATTAAGAAAGGGATACTTTCCTTTTAAAAGTGTTCAAGGCTTTTTGCTATAGTGGCATTTTTTGTGTTGTGGATTTTACATATTTGTGAAAGATTACATACCATGGCCTCCACAAGTCTTTTCAAGATATTGAGAATTTCAATGGTACTGGTTATGAGGTGTGGAAGTTGAAAGTGGAGGATCTCCTTAAGAGAGATCAGTGGTTACCAATTTCAGTTGGTACTAAGCCATCTACATCATCCCTGTCGAATGAAGATTGGAAGAAGCTAGACAAGAAGGCTCAAGGGACCATTCGTTTGTGTCTCATAGACTCTTTCATCTTTCATGTCTCTTCAAAAGACATGACATACAAGCTTTGAATGCATATAGGTGAAATCTACCAAACTAAGAGTTTTTCTAACAAGTTGTATCTCAAAAGACATTTATATTCATTAAAGATGAAGGATGGTGATTCTATTGCTAAACATTCAAATGATTTTAATTTGATTATAAGTCAATGTGCATATATTGATGTTAAAATAGAAGATGAGGATAAATACATTTTATTGATTTTCTCTTTGTCGAAATCTTGGGAAAAATTAATTGTTTCTATAGCAAGTGGTGGTGCAGAACCTAAGATAGATACTATTATTCCCATATTTCTTTCATAGGAGATGAGGAGAAAGACCATACATAGTGGCTCCCAATATGTCTTGTATATGTAAGGTAGGTCCAAGGAAAAAAGAGCCTAAAGGGGATAAGAAGATGGATAAGTCTAAAGGATGATATAAGACCCCTTGAAAGAGTAGAGTGAAGTGTTGAAACTATGGTAAATGGGAACATGTGAAGAAGGAATGTAGAAACAAGAAAAATAATGTAGATTACTCCATGGAAAATTCCTCTCATAATAGTGATTTTGATGCTTTGATTATTTCAACTAGCACAGTTTGTAATGATTCTTGGCTTATTGATTCAGGTGTTTCCTTCCATATGCCTCCTCACAAGGAGTGGTTTTCTACATAAAAAGAATATGATAGAGGAGAGGTCTTCATGGGTGACAAAAAATCACAAAAAAAAATTGGTAAGGGAAAGGTAAAGTTTTGTTTCAGTGATAGGAGGGTTAAAATCCTTGATGATGTTTTACATATTCCAAGACTTACAAAAAGTTTAATTTTTATTTCCAAGTTGAATGATTCTGGAATGAATGTGACATTTGTCAATTCTGGTTGTAGGATGGTAAGGGAATGTTTGGTGGTTGCTAAAAGATCTTGGATAGGGACTTTGTTTAGACTGCATGCTTCTACTTTTTGTAAGTCCTCTTTGCTAACTAGCATTGAAAATGCATGAATGTTGTGGCACCATAGATTGGGTCACATTGTTGAAAATTTTTCTTTGGACCATACTTGATAAGAAAACAATAGATAGAATTTTTGATTATTTTGTTGGTAAAAATTATTTATGCACGAGGATTGTGTGTTTGGTAAACAAAATAGGTCATAATTTCCTAAAGGAATAAGGCTAATGGATTGTTAGAACTAATTCATTTGGATGTATGTGGTCCAGTGGATACAAATTCTTTGGGTAGTTCTCATTACTATGTTTACTTCATTGATGATTACTCAAGATATTCTTGGATTTATTTTATGTATACAAATTCTAAAGTTTTTACCAAATTTAAGGAATTTAAGTCATTGGTTGAAAATAAAATAGATTATATAAGAAAAAAAAATGAGATCTAACAATGGGGGTGAATATTTTTCTGAAGAATTTGATGAGTTTTGCAAACATTTAGGAATTGTTAGGAAAAATACTACACCTTACACACCCCAACAAAAAGGGGTAGTAGAAGGAATGAACCGTATATTAATAGAAAGAGCTAGGAGCATGCTAAGTAGTTCTAAGTCAGACCAGAGTGGTGTCCATGGCAATATGCAAGAGGGAGAAGAAATCATTCGTATGAAATTATTTTTCTACAAACAAAATTGAAAAGAAATGCATGAAAGAAAATTTTGGAATCAAATCTAATCTCAGAGCTTATAAATAAAATGTTGGAATCAAATATATCCTAAGAAAATTGTAAAGGGAAATAATAGAAATGTAAAGAACTAGAAATGAAATGACTCCTAAGAAATGAAACTACAAACAACTACTGCTGCTAAAATATTGAACTATATTATTTCATGAAAATCTTCCTCATTTTATTTCTTGAATAAAATGAATTTATAGAATTCCTATCTTCAACTAATCTAAAATATGAGCTTTATAGTTGTGCAATAGCTTGCTAGAATATGGGAATATGTGTTGATGGAAAGAGATAAGTCTTCTCTTCATCTTGTTGAGTCAATCTTCTTTGGTTGTCCAAAAATAATATTCCTATTTTGCAGCCCCTTAAAAAGATCCAAAAAGACATTTGAATGCTGAAAAAATCATTCCTTTTCCTTGTGTATCATTAAACCTCTTAAAACAACTCCTAGATGCTTGCAAAAAGGTTCAAACTACCCAAAACTACCCCCTAGATATGCTCCATTTGTTTGCACAACCCAACAACCTACTATAGATGCTTGAAACTACCCCCTAGATGCTCTCAATTATTGTCCCTTAACTTCTCATAGAATTCCAAACTACTAAAATTCTTCATAAATGCTATCATACTTATCATTCACTTATATCCTTCTCAGTTCTAGAAATTTTAGAGCATGGAAGCAAAATTTTGTAGCATGGGACTAGTGAAGTTTTCTCTCAAACCACAAACTAGATTTTTTGTGAAATTTAATGCATTTTTTCATCTTCTTTTCTCCTAATTTTTGTCCAAAACTATCAAGAACCCAAATCATAATTTTCAGGATTAATGGTAAAATCTAGATTGCTGAAAATTCATCACTTTCCTCATCATTCAAGAAACACATCACTTCTCTTTCACTAAAGAAAACACTAATTTAGCTAATAGATGAGACAATTTTTTGTCTCATCACTTTTTAACCACCATTCTGTCTTCTATCTTATTCTTTGTTGGAAGTGATTCCACTCGTACAGTCAATCCACCTACAGTGAGCATTTCAATGATATACTACATCTAAATATAATATATTGTGAGGTAACCCTCACCACAGTTATTCTCATTTTGGGTTTTCCATGTAAAAATCCTATTGTTCATGTGTTATGTGATCTTGTGTATTTTTCATTCTTTCTTTCCATATTTTAGTTAATCATGTTGTGGTAATTGAATGGATAATATTTAAATGGTTTAATAGAATATTGATTCAACCTCCCTCTCAGTATTCCAGGTGTAAGAACACATATATCCTTAATTGATGAGAAAAAATACTTGTTGATTATTTTGTATGATTCAAACTTCATCTCATCAATTGTTTATGAATTTTTCATAGTCCAATGATCAACGATGATGAGGATTGGCCAATGACTAGGTGAAATATTGCTAGGATTTCCCTTTGCACTTCAGGCTCTGCAAGACCTAGGAGGATGATCCCTACAATGTACTTAATGATACTATTGTTCCTTTTACCACAAGAATTTTAAATAATAGATACATTCCCATATGGTTGCAAATTAGATGAAATCCTTCAAGAATCTAGAAAATTCTTTGACAAATCTTCATCTAAACCATAGAATGGATGACCTCAGATGATAAGAGTTTTTTCTTCGAAATGAAAGTCTGACTCAATGGCCATCAACCCTAAAGTTAACCAAAGTAATAGAACAGTGCTTTATCCATGGGTAACAGGTTCAAATTTAGAATAGACTATGATACAATAACAACCAAATTAAGCATCTCCAAACTATTGTGATATTGAATTACAATACAACAACTAAAATATGACAAAAAAAGAAGCTACTTTTGAAATCCTTAGACCTAATCATATGAGCCCATGATTTCATTAGAGAATTTTATTTAATTCCTTGAATTAAAGCATTGAAAAAATTATACATTCAACCAAAATGATTGAAGACTAATCAAAGGATCCTTGATCATTTTATTAATAATTCATATGTCAAAATACATATGGAGAGAATCTACTTCAGAATTTTCACTTCTCATTCAAATTCTATTGTTTTTGTAAGACCATTATGCCTATTATAGACTTGAATTTAAAGCTAAGACTCAATAGTAATTATATTTCTTTGTGCTTGTAGTTCAAATCATTTACATGAGTTGCAAAAGCTCTATCAACCAAAGACTTGTGCAATTGGGCTTGAATTATCTTTTATAAGAACAAGGGAGCAAACAAGCTTCAAGCCTTATTGAACACTTAGTCACATTTACATTTTACTTATATTTTAATTTCATTTCAAACATCCCAAAACTAGTTACATTTGCATTTCTAAAATGGGAAAATCATATAAGTATAAATTCCTTTTCATATTGTTGAAGAAGATACTTCCTCCCCTCCAAAGAGAATCTTTCATCATTGCAACATGACCAACTATGAGAAAAACATCTTTTCCATGAGAATTTTTTTTTCAATGTGCCCACCAAGATAGATGAAATTAAAACATGAAAGAAATAAATGGGAAAATCATAAACCACGTCCACATCAACACACCCTATGATCAACTTCATAACTAAGAGGAGATAATATTTTACAATACTTCATCCAAAGCTTAATTTGAAACTTTTTGAGCCATGCATTATATTCCTCCAGGATAGGTCATTGTATATCCAATAATTTTCACCTTAGTCTCATGCTAGTTATACCTAGCATCCATCAACATATTGGCCTCCTTTACAAATGTATCCAAACACACCATAATTCCTATCATGTTATCAATAGTAGCACTAAGCATGGTATAATTGGTGAGGTTTATCACTCTCTGAAATTGTGGGAGAAGACCTCTCAACTAATCCTCCCAAGTAGAAAAATCCTTCAGTTCACCTTCATCATTCAATATTTTTGGCATGCCATGCCCCTCCATGTCTCTAAACATTTTTAATTTACTTTGAACCTACATACCTAACTTACCATGAAACGCTTAGATTTCACTTAACAAATCAACTACCTTTAACAAATTAGGAATGTTGGTTGCAGCCTCAGGATCCTCTTGTATATTAGGTATCATTTCTTTAAGTTCTCCAACCTTGGCACTCCACTTGCTCCAATCACTCTAAAAAGCATTATGGAGATGCACATACTGCTTGTGGGCCTCATGAATGCTTTTATAAACATTCTAGACATTTTTAGACCTACGTACTAACCTAGAAACTTTATGTCTTAGGATGTCATCCAAAATGTTTGTGGCCACCTTTGTAGTTTCCTGCTTGGACTTCTTAATGACAAGGTTTTCCTATCTTGTGTAGAAAAACAAACAAAAGAAGAAGCTAGAGAGGGAAAAATCCTTTGTGGTAACCTAGTAGCAGTAGAAACCATTTTGTTATATTCATCCAAAAACTTATTATACTTATCCAATAATTTATCATATATATCTTGTGAAATATGAGTTGTGTCTACACTTAGCATAAAAGCATGAATACTTAAGTGTGTATATTGAGTAGCACTAGTCTCAATAGCTCTTTTCACAACCACAACACCAATTATTTCCTTAATAGATTTGGCAACTTTAGGCTTCCTAGTATTTTGTGCCATAGACCATATTGCAAGGGTATGCAATTTTGGGCTAAATCCTAAACCAAACACCTTGTTGCCAAAATTCTCTTCAAAAATGGAATCATTAGGATACTTTCTTATTGCATCTAGTGCAATAGAAAATTTGATCTACCACCTAGGAAATAATAAGACACCACTTCCTTTAACCAAATCTCTTTCCTCTTGGGGTGTTATGGCTTCAATTTATTTCATTATTTTATCTTCTTCTTTCTCAACTTCCTCTTATAATAAAGGATCAACACTTTCTTTAGCATCCTCTATCCTCTTATTGATGTCATGGCTTCTGAGTTGGATGAAAAAGTCCCTAAAATCCTTAGTCTAGACAAAAGTTTCACCACTCATGAAATATCTACAAATATTTACCCTAACATCATCATTTTTATCTTCATCATACTCAATCCTGCTAGTAGGAACAACAATATTTAGAGAATCCTCCCTCTTAGGGAAGGAGAATATTTGATCAAATTATTGTTCCATAGGAACATGCTCAAAAAAATATTCTTGTGCATAATCTTCACCACCTTTCTTAGTTGTTGAATAAGTCACCAATGGGGTGACTAAAGGTTTCTTACTTCTCTCCATTTTCTGAAATTGAATCCCCTGAGCTATAGAATGAGCTGGTTGGATCCTAACTTGTGCATCATGATGCTCTTGGGAAACCTTGGATTTGACCTTAGCCTCTTTAAATTTATCAAAAAAGATTTTATCTTTAAAATACCCCAACATTAACTTAGCCTGAACATATTGATCCTTTATTTTAGAATAAGGCCTCACATAAAAGGGGTTCACTTTTAATATCTTATCTTCTATGCCCTATATTTTCTTCCACTCATTCTTTCTTTTTTCAAACTCTACATTAGAGGGAAAATTCATGATCACATCTTTTGTATACAAAAATTGATGCCCCTTGTAATATCTTCCTCTTTATCTCCTTTTTGCATCAATCACTCCCTTTGGATCATAATATCTTACTATATCCTATTGCATCCTATAATTGTTCAAGAGAGTGCTAAACTTCTCAATACCTTCCTTTGAAATAACAAAAGAACCTGAAAATGCACACTTGGGGTTTACTAGTGAATCATTCCTAGCATATCTAAAATTCTCTTTTTCCATGTCATCCAATTGCCACATTATTTCCATAAATGCAATTCTATTGTATACATATATAGGTATTTGATGGGGTGGCATTGGAGTTCCATAGATCCTGATTGTAGGGTATCTGGTATGCCAATACTAGTCCCCCCAATTAAAGTTTGGTGTTGCATTTTCTTCAAACTCCATAGGCCTCAAAATTTCCTTCACACCCCTACATATCCTATATATAGGCTTCAAGTCCAATTGCTCCAACACACCGAATTTGAAACCATTACAAAATGCATCATACTTTGAATCTAGATAGTGTATATCCCAAATATGTATCCACATTTGCATGGGTAGTGCATTCTCCTTACTATCCCTTTCTCTCAATATCATGAAAATTGTCCATACTTTTCTACCTCTCCACAACAACATATGCATTAACAATGAATAATGTTTGCAAGAAAATGGAGTCTTTGCATCTTTCAATTTTACCAAATCATCATGAAGTTCATTTGATATGTAGGAAGCATAATCAAAGGTCCCATTCTAATATTTATTCTATATGTCAATGGCCATAACCATTATAGTAATAACCAACTTGATATCAATTTTTCTTTTGCAAAACTTGGCACAATGCATAATCTATGTTCTTGAAGTAGTTCTCAAATTCATCACAATCAAAAGGCTCAAAATCATTAGGAACAAAATGTAAACCTATCCTATTTAGATCATGCCTTCTATTCCTTGGTAAAACATTCTTTTTATAAACATATACTTATTTTTCTCATACTCCTGATACAAGGAACAAAACTTAATTGATTTAGTGGTAGATGGATTCAAATTGAAGACCTCAAAAATATAGCTCCTTGTAATATCTAGCATGGAAGCTCCATCTAGAAATCTCTTGATTACTCTATCATTAGGGTCATAGCACCTATCCAATTCTAGAATCAAATCAACCTCCACAAAAATATTTGGGACAACTAGCTTGCCAATATCACATGTCCAGAGATAACATGTGGGGTGAATAACAAATCCTCTATTGAAAGCATAAAGAAAAAGGTCCCAACCACTCCAAGGAACCACAACATCGCCAACCCTAGAATCCAAGTCTTGAAAGTGGCTTCTCAGTACACCCTCACTAGTTTTCCTCTTCCCAACTCGTTTGAATTTTGAGGTAGTATCTTTAGAAGATTCCTCCATAAATCTAGTGTAATCTCTCTTCACAATCATTTTCTTCCCAAATTCTTTAGGAACTTCTGGCTTAGAGACATCATATTGGGGTTGATTATCTAAAACAAATTTCATGGTATTGTATCCTTCAACACTCACTCACAAAGCCTAATCCATGATCAAAACCTCCTCAATCCATTGGCTTTACTACTAAATGCATCATTGCCTCAATATAGTTGTAAAATTGTGTGTAATTGAAAACTAGGGCAATGACATCCAAATGTTTGTCAAAGTGATTCAATATTGTGAAGTAACTATTCTATAGGTTTAAACAAGGACCTTAGATCTTCAAACCCCATCATTCCATCAATTAAATAATATCCATTGATCTTGCTTCGGGTAGTGAACAATGAATCTTCAACCTATCTAACTGGTATCACCTAAGAGTAAGCACTAGTCATCAATGTTCTTAAACCCTTGAGATGTAATTTAAGTGACTTTTACAAAGTAATGAATGTCACCAAATGAATATAATAGTAAGTAAACTCTACATTGAAATCATCCACAATAAATTAATCCAAATGCTACTTAAGGTTTTAGATATGCTTAATGTTTTAGGTTATAAGACATTTCAGTAACCAAAACCCTAAAATGGGATTATCACCACATTATTTTACCCTATCTAAGGCTCTAAGATAGATAAGAGATACAAAAAATACCAACCTTATTAATAAGGTAATGAACATAAGCAAATCCTAATCCTCATAAGAATACCAAAATAGAGGTCATAAACACTAATCAATTTGCAACTTCTTGTTTTGCAATGCTCAAAGAAAATGACTCTCTAGAAAACATCTAACCAAGTCTATGCTTTTATCAACCATTCTTTTATGAAAAATTATTCCACTGAATACCATCTCAATATAACTTTGAATGATCATACTCAAACACTTTGACATGAAGCAACTCTATCATAAAGTTCACGTGAACACCATGAAATGATTCACTTGTGCATCAAAACCATTTGAATGAACAAGTACCCTCTTTCATCTTTCACATCTATGATAAGTATCAACGAACACCATGAAATGCATAGAAATATCTCAACACTACCTTTGACACTTTTACATCATGACAATGTTGACTATTGCATCAATAACATGAAATGGAATCATCAACATGAAATGAATGACCTCTAGAATTAATGACCTTTGAAAACAAGAAATGAATGACCTTGAACATCAATGACCTTTTACTTCACATGCACCTTTTACATCTACAACTTTGACATTAATAATTTACATCAATGGAAAATCAATCAACAAACTCCCCCTTTGTCATTGATGGAAATTCCACAAAAGTTCTATCAAATAAACCACTCCCCTTTCAAAATCAAATGAAAAATGATTACATACCCCCATACAAAATAGATATACCTTAATTGAAAATAGAGTATTGGTACTAAAGAATGAAAGAATGAAAAAAAATGCTATTAGAGAAATATGGCTAAACGTAATTGGAATACTCCTCTAGTATAGCAATGTCAGTTATGTCAAGGAAGTAATTACAATAGAACTTAACATCAAACTCCTATAGCAAGACTCTCCCAAAATAAAATAGAAGGAAATCATTGTTATTATATTGGAATTTTCACAATAGAAGAAATATTTTATCAAGGAAACTGGTTGTCATATCATTATTTCAAGGAAAACATCACGTTCATTACACTAGAAAAAATTCTCTTCAAGGAAGTTGAATTCATAACACTATCATTACATATCATTATAATCCTAAACTAAATTATTTCAAAACAAAACATCATTAAAAAAAATAAATCGACCAAAACTAATGAATATCTCTATCAACATTTGACCTACTAAACCTTTGTGATGTAGTGATAACTATATATGCAAAGAACTATATTTTGTTTAAGAAACCACTATTAAAGAATCATATCACTATCTAAAATTCATATAACATTGTATGATGTAATTATCTACATACCATCACCTTGTATTCGATACCTATCACTTTGTATCATCTACGTACTCTCACCTAATACTTGATCACTATAAAATATGTTTGAAAGGTTTGCATACCAATATAACCATTGACCATAGAAAGAAGACAATAATTCGCAATACCACCACTAACTATAGAAAGAAGACAATAATTAAATTCATGCAAAACTCTATCAATATGGTCAAGATTTATGTCACTTTATCACTGTCGATGCCTTGCATACCACTAAATCTGAAGCATATCTCTAAAATATAGCACTGAACACTCAATGACCACTAAAATGTAGTTTGTAAAATGAATTTGTTACTAGTTCTACTCCCCCTTTATGGAACAAAGGAACTAAATATATGGGTAGAGTTATATTAGCATACTAATGAAGTGACAATGTTGATATAAAGAGAAACCTTACTAAACATGGAATATCTAAATGAAGAAGAAGCCAAAAACAACATACACACCTTGTTAGGGAAGGAAGATAGTGTTATTTCCATTCAAATAGATCATACAAATATAAATTTAATAAAGGAATTCCATTGCCCCTTGGACATATGATGGATTTTCTCACTATTCTTGTAATGTCATCAACTTAAAACACAAGATGTGGTAGATAAAAGTTATGAAAAAAGGAAAAAAAAGAAAGAATGCAACTAGGAGAGAAGGCATACCACCATATAAGCATCATAACAACTTCAAGTTCTACATAAATTTCCATTTACACAATCGTATTAACATTTTCAAGATCCATATCATTGTCCAAACATAAGAGTATGATTATTTTAAAAGTTTCTGATTGTAAAATATGAATAACTGCAATAAAATCTAAATAAGGAATTTAAGGTTCAGGGACATAGAACAAAGATATAGGTTCCCCATGAATCCATGCTTGAAAGGACCTATCTAGTGATGAGATACAATAGCAAGAACACCTATTATCTCCCTCAGCTACTCATATGCATCCTTGGTTTTGGTCCCTTTGAGACAATACAAATTTATTTTTGTCCTTAAACACTTAGCCATTGAATTTTTTTATCTCTTCTTTATTTCATAGCCTTGATCATCAAACAAGATGTTATATGAAATATCAGAAATATGGCTCACACTCAAAAAATTGTGTTTAATACCTTCAACAAATTAGAAATCTGAATAGGTTATTCTTTAAACCCTTAACATAGTAACATCATCAATTTTATTCTTTCCATAAAAAATGATTGAAAGTATTCTACAAAACTTAGCACCTGAATCATCTCCAAAATCTAACAAGTCCTCCATCATACTTTTCAAGTTTAAAAAACTTACTCATTTCCTTGTTCATATGATTTGAGCATCCACTATCAATAATCCAATATTTCTTATCTTGTCTAGAATGCAAAGAAAATACCAAAGTACCTCCAGTCTTACCCATTTCTCAATAGTCAAACCACTTTCCTTCCCAAATATTTCAAAGTTAGCAAAATTTGTTTTATCACTTAAATCAATGAACAAGAATTCATTCATATTATCACAAATACTTGAATCTTCTCTAACATAGTAGTTGTTCTTGATCAACTTACCTTTATTTTCCTTGTTCCTATTAGTCATAGCTCTTTTTAGACATCTTTAATTATAGTTACCTATCCTTCCACAACTAAAACATTTGAAAGGTAATTTTCCTTTGTACTTACTAGTTCCCTTTCTCATCCTTCTCACAAAGTTAGCTTCAACATCATCAAGATCATCCTCATCTGATTATTCAAAAAATTCTCATTATTTAGCACTCTCCATTGCTCATTTATTTTTCCTTTTTAGGACATGTTATATCACCCTAAACCACACTAAGAAATTAATGAAATGTCTTATCTAGGATTGACAAGCTTCTAGGGGAGTACTTGAAATATCAAAAGGGCACATGAGGCACAACTATGAACACTATCCCATCACAAGAATGGGTCAAATGTCAGTTAATCCTCTTGTATCAACCCTACACTCCTAGTTTGAAATTTCCCAACTATTAGAGCTTCCCTAGTGTTAGTAGATTAAGGTAAAAAATTTATTTTCCTCATTTGTATACCGCATCAACAACACATGATTTAGGTCATTTCTTAGGGTAGTAAAATTCCCAATCAAACCTCCTAAAAGGAGAGATTCACTAGATCCTTTCAATCTCCAAGATCGGCCAAGGTGTGAGAAGAGAGTAGACATGTAGCTAGCGCTCTTAGCATTGACACAACAAGACTTAAATCAATTTTTGATTTCTAATCCCTAGGCTAACTGAATGGTGCAAGAGATCATATGCCAACAAATGATCACAAATAAAAGCACAAGTGAATTGACCCATTAATCTACCAGAATGCTTAATGTAGTGGAAAAACATGTCCCTTTGATTGCAAGGCTACAAGGCAAATGTTAGTATTTTCCACTTGATTCTTTGACTCTAGTGTGTGACCTACAAAACATTTTTTATAACAAACACACCACATCCAATCAAACATTAGTAGATTAGTTCAAAATCACTCAAAATTAGGCTTGTTACAAAAATATGTGAAATACTAATATATTGTATTATAAATGATTGACTCAATATTTGAATGAAGGAAGACAATCAACTATACTTTGCAAATGAATATGGCAACAAACAATACATGCATCTTTTAATTTATGTGATGGTGCATACAAGAATCAAAAGTAGATAATTAGTAAAAATCCTAATTGCACATTATAAAATAAATATTATATGTCTATAAGAAAAAGATTAAAGTATCATTGGTTGACTTTCAACCAATAGAATTCTAGATTTAATATATTTTTCCAATATTTTAAGTTCAAAAATTACACTTTTACACAAAAAAAAAAATGATTATTCTAATAGCCCATTATTCTAAAATTTGCAAATAAAAAATCATAATAAAAATATTTAATAATTAACTGAATAAAACAATTTGAAAATTTTAACAAAAAAAAATGTGTAACAATAGAGAAAAAAAATCTACCCTTTTTTTTCCCAAAATAAGCAAAGCCAAAAGTTTCTGAAAATTGCCTATTTAGAAAAATTATATAGAATGGTGCACATGCATTCTATGGTTATGGATCAAATCTACACGTTAGGCCTATCCTAAGCTACCATAAAATGTAAGAAGAAAAGATGTAGATTTGTGGGTAAACCATAAAGAAGAAGAAAAGAAAGTGAGTGTAGAGGTTAAATATTATTTTATAAGGAATAATAATACTTGGGGGCTCTTTGTATTGTCTACACACCCATGTGACTCATCAATCCTACCTCAAATCCCATATAAATTTTAATCTAAATTTAATAATGTATAGAAGATTTTCAAATTAATCCAGATCTTCATTTCCATAGGTGGAAGATGAAACAAAAGGAAAATAATTAAAAGACGCATGTTAGGAGAGAAAAAGGAAACTTACCAACAATTTTTCTTCATTTCCCAACAATTATACAACACATATATATATATATATATAAACAAAGACAATTATACCATTACCTCACAAAAAGAAAAATATTAGGATTCTATAATGGCTTTTTTAAGAATTTAAAATGAGGGAATGGCCTTTTCAATTATTCAAATAAGGCTATGAAGGTCTTGGAGCTATTTTGGTAGATTTCTTGTTGCATTCAGATGTTTTTTTCTATGTAACACTTCCTTTCTATGTTCTTTCTTTGTTCTGGTAGTGAGCCATTTTGGGTAGTGTGTCTTATTTTGATAATGGGCCATTGTACTAATTTTGTAATTACTTATATTGTGAGCTAATTGTGTTTCAATTTTTGTTATTTGCATTTCATGCTATAGCGTTGAAAACTTTCATCGTGTACATTTTCAAACTTTATTTTGGGATAATAAATGATAGATTGGACTTGATATCACCTTGATCTAGTGTTGTGATGAGTTTTACACACACACTTTAGGTTTTCATCCCTTTTAAAGCTAAATAACCTAATTTTTAGTTAATTTAGTGTTGTAAAGTGTATTTATTTACACCTTCGCATTAAATTTATGAGGCTTGTAAACTAAAATGGACCTAATATAGTGTTTCAATGTGTTTTTCACATTCGGATGGGATTTAGGGCCATTCTAAGTCAAATAAACCCAATTTTGCTTTAATTTAATGTTTCAAAATGTATTTATTTACACTTTCACATTGGATTTTGGGCCCTCTTGCATTTATGACCTTAATATCATTAGTAATAGGCCCCTAATACCTTATATTATGCATCCTAAGGAATATTTCAATAAGAAACCTAACAATATGAACACATAAACTTAATTTACACAATCCCTAACACTTTCATGATCAAAATAGGCCTCGTGGGACCCACTAACCATTTGGGAGAATGATTCCCATCCAAGTGCTCAGACCCATTCACCCAGCCTAGTGAATGAGCCCCATTTGGCCTATTTTCAAGGTTTTAAGTGGGAAAATTTGGGTTTTTAGTTCAAATTTCATGTATGTCGGCCTTTGGGATCTAATACATGGGATCTTAGATGTATTTCCTATATAAATGAACTTTAAAACCATTATTTCATAAGGTATACTTGTTATCAACTCAATCATTCAAAAGTTAAGCATTCCAAGACTTCACAAGATTGTTAGGAGAGTTTGCAAGATCATTTCTAAAGCATTCAAGAGTCAAATTTTTTGTCAATTATTGCAACAATTCAAGATCCCTCATCATTTCAAAGAATATCAAGCATCAAACATGTTATTGAGCTATCATTGTGATGTGGCAATGAAGACCCAAGATCAAGCATTGTTCTACACCTATTGTCAAGATCAAGATCGCCATCCTTCATGGCCATTTCATAATGAGTTGTAGATTTACAAGACATGATTTACAAGACATCATTCAAGGTATTATTTCCCATGATTCATGTTCTTTGTTTCATGTTCCATTCCTTCATTTCATTGTATCATCATTTGGTTTAATTACCTACAAGGGGTTTGACCAAGGAAAACCCCTATTCCCTAAAAATCATCTCTCTCTCTCTCTCTCTCTCTCTTTGTGTGATTATAGATTTAGGTGATTTAAAGAATTGAAGATCATTGAATATTGGGTTACAATCTTGGATAATTTCTTTGGAGTTTCCACCTTATTTCCAAGGTTGTAATCTTCACTAAAAAGTCACCTACAACCCTGAAATCAGAGTTTCAGATCTAGAAACAAAGAGGAACAAAAGAGAGCACACATTAAAGGCCAAATTCAGATTTTAAAGCTCTATAAAATCCAAATTTGACTCAGTCACCACCTTGGGTGAATAAGTCCTAGTTTTGGTCAATTTTGAGATTATTGTAGTTTTAGATACTCTTTTTCAAGAAACTCATTCCTATATAGAAACATAGATCTGGGAATGATTCACCAAGATTGGAAAATGAGTCCTAGTAGGAAATTTTTTTAGGATTTGCAACATTTTGTGACTTCATTCAAGCCTCTACAATTTTTTAGGTGCACACTTCTAATTTTATAACTTTCTATTTTGTTTCACTTATATTTCTAGGTCATTCATTTAAGTTTCATGCATCACTAGGTTTAGACATTACAACTATCATTTCATTTTTCTTTCCAAGTCATTGCTTGGTCCAAAACCCATCATTAATCTCTAAATATACCCTAGTTTACCCTTCTAGTAGATCTCTTTCCTATATTCCACTCTTGGGGTGAGATCACTAGGACATCCTTGATTTTTAGTTGTATAAAATTGATGTTCTATGTCTTAAACTATAAAGCATTCATTTTTCAACTAATCACATGCTTAAATATGATAATAGATTAATGGTTTAATGAATGCATGTGGATCTAAATTTTAATGAGGGTTTGGATGTTTCAATAAGATACAACTAATTCATCCCTTTGTCTTTCTCAATTGTCTTGTCCATTCAACAAATAGTTAAAGGGAAAAGTGATTGAAAAAACCAACAACACATAATAAATAAAGGTTCATAATATAGAACAATTGGAAAATATAAATTCACTCCAATAATGACATGGGGAAAACTCTAACAACCCTTCTAGTTGATGTGTAGCATAGGTCTAAATTGGCCCTCTAAAAAAAAGAAACGTTGGGAAATCAAAGTGAATGTCCTAGGCTACATGTTTAAAAAATGTATCATGAGATATAAGAAGAATTTACATTACAATTTAGTAGGAAAAGAGGTAGAAATCATGATATTGTGTTTGTGGTTGGAAACTTGAAAAAAATTGCAGAAATGTTTGCTTCTCATAGGAAACTTTTAATACCACATAACCCATAACAAATCAATTGACATCAAAGGAAATTTGAAGCTAAGTAAAGTGCACCTTCCATTCTTGTCAAATCCAAATCTTGAATAAGAACCTTTGAATGCTCTGACTTTCAAACCAAGGATTTCCTCAAGGAAACCCTAGATCTTTCCTTATGATTATCTTTCTTCTCCCCAATCTTCCTCTTTTTACCAAACCTCTTGGAAATGATCCACTCTATTTTAGAATCTTCGTCACTCTCACTCAACTCTAAAATTTCCTCCTCACTTTTATTGGACATGCTCATAGAATTCTTGACATTGAATTTAGTGCTCTTATTATTATCAACATTGTTACTATCATCCTTCTTAGAAATCATCTGAAAAGTAGTATCCTCCTTCACGTTCAAAAAAGTGTGGCATGAATAGTGGGGTGCCCTACTTTTCCACACTTTTTACAAGCACCACAAGTGTTATTGGTTCCTATAATTCAAGTAACAACAAGAATGCCAGGGAAGAATACCATGTGGTTTAAAATATTCAGAAATCTATATCAATACTTATTCTCAACCATAGTCTAGAAACATTTTTAGAAATTCACTCAAATTGAGACCATAACCTAGAAAAAAAAAATTACAAATTCCTTCAAATTGAGGTAACTCCTTACAAAATTGAGGATGAAGCAAAGAATTGATAATTAGAGGTGATCCTTGTATTTTTAGATGTTACATAAATATTTGATAAAAAGAGGTGGAAATGGGTAATATGAAGGGTACCTAAAAATTGTCATAGGCATTCCCATTGTCCTATTCAGTAGCCTCAACAATTTCACAAGTGGATGTTTCATTACTAGAAATTTCATTATAGGAAATGGTTAGAGATTCTAATGGAGGTGTTGTAGGAGTTAGAATAGGTGCAAAATCTAGAAGAAATGAAGAACTTTCATAAAGGTCAAGAATAGGAGTAGTTTCACATTTTATTTCTCAGCATTTTTTCATACCCTTCAATACTTGCCAAATCTGCATTCACAATGAATAGTTACAGATAAATACATGCATCATAAATAAACCCTCATACTCCCATGAGAGCACCCTTTCCATATATAAGGGTTTTGATTTGTTATTAAGCCTGATATTTAGTGACAAGTTTGTATGTACATAGAAACAACTAAAACTAAGTGGCATTGAAAATGTCTCTCAATGTAAAAATATATAAAAAATATACTGGAAATCACACATTGGTGTGAAATGGGTATGATGAAGTGTTGAGGATGATAAATCAATGTATTTTTGGTTTTAATTTTGAAAATATTTGTGTAGTACATGCAGTCAGTTTTTAGGTTATTTAGAAAATTATGTTTGTTGAATGAAAGTCGAAATGGAGAATTGATTGATTCTAATTAACTATGCATCCACTTAAAGGGCTATAAACACAAATGAAAGAAAACCTATGAATTAGGAAAAAATGAAAGTAACATATAATAAATATAATAGGTAAATTGACCTTTCAAGAAAAAGCAAGAGGGAGTGAAGGAAAAATAGAGAGATTTAGAGGAGAAAACAATTCTATATAAAGAGAGGTATATATCAAGAGACAAAAACTCAATAGATAGAGAATGAAAGAGAGAGATTTAGATAGATAGATAGTGAGGGAGAGAGAGAGGGGGTAGAAATAGATAAATAGTGAGAGAAGAAAATAGAGATAGAGACAAAGAGATATAGAGGTAGATAGATAAAGAGGGTTAGAGAATTACATATAAAGTTAGACGTAGATGGAAACATAAATTGAAAGTGAGAAATAGACAAAAAGAGATAGAGCATGATAGAGAACAAGATGAGGGATAGAAAGGGAAAGAGATAGAGGAAAAATAAGTTATTTATTATTGTTGTACTAGAGAATGGGACCCACATGGATTGAGTAAACCCTAAAAGTTAAATATTCTAGAGGAAACCCAAAACCCTACATTTAATGAATCATAGTTTGCTTCTAAAAGGCGATTTATATATTCGCAGATCTATCCCAATATAACTATTACAACCATTTAATTAACAAATATATATAGGGATTGTAATCAAAATGTATATTGGATATCATGCCAACTTATTTTTAAAGTGATATTATTACATATTTTATTTTATATTAGAAAACATTTAAAATAAATATAATAGAATACTAATTATTATACTTATTATTAAATGTATAAATTATATTATTATTATTATATATTATATTCTATAATACTATTTTTTAAATATAAATATATTATAATTATTACAATCAAGATAAACCATAGCTTATCAAATGATTAAGTCATACTTCTTATTACTTATTAAAATTATATTATTTTTATATATAATATTATGCAATAAATTTATTAACTACAAATCTAAAATCATCATAGTTAATAATTAGCATATTTTTATGCAATTCAAATTTATTGTTGTGCAGTGGGTACGCTAAGGAATCTTTTGATAAGTTAAAAATTATACAGAATTTGAAGAATCTAAAAAAATTGAACCAGTATAGCAATTCACCATATGCTTTTTATTTTTTTCCTATTATATTGAAGGAAATGCATATCCTACAATTTTGAACATTTGACCCAAATTCACATTTTAGTTTTCTTGAATTCCAAGCATAATGGAAGGAGGATTTGTTACATGTTATAGATGCAACTACCTTGGTGGATATGCCTACAAGTTATGGAACTATAAAGAAGGGATTTAGCTATTTGGCATAATGACTCGAAGAGATATCATCCCATGGAATGCAATGGTTGTAGGATGTGCATTGTCTACTACAAAATAAGAAAAATATAGAAATCTATAATATATTATATGGTGACGGGCTATAGTGGCTAAATTTGTATACATTGTACAAAGTTGAAGAATAAATTATTGTTCACTTAAAGAAATTGAAACCTTGTTAATTGATCTAGACCTCTAGATAGCCTTTTGAATATTTGTGTACTGAATTTTATCTTCCACAATGTGGAAAACACAACACTCAATGTCTTGTGCTCTTATCTACTGAAATTGGCTTCACATTTTCTTCTTTTCCTTTTTTTCATTTTTCCTCTACAAATGTAGCTCAATAGTGGAAATCCATTTGAAACTATTGTCAATGTCATGAAAATTTTAGAATGTATGTGAGATTTTACTCATTGTCAATGTGGGATATTGTTTATAAAAGTTTTCTTCTCTTTCTCTTTTTTCTCACATCCCAATTTATGGTCTCACACATTAGACAAGAGTATGAAGAAAATGAAATGACCTCTAAATTGTGCATAACTATCAATTTGTGAGGATTTTCCTCATAGTGGATATGGGATCTTTCTTGTAAAGGGATTCTTCTCCTTTCTTCTACCTCACATCCTAATTTTTTGCCTCACATAGTACAAGGGACTAAAAAGAAAATGAAATAGCCTCCACATTTCCCATATCTATCAATCTAGCATTCACGTTACAGTTTTTCATCTATTGTAATTTTAATTTTAATGGCTAATGTATTACTCTAGATATGTATTGCAATAATTATTATCTATGGATATATACATGATCTACATGTATCATAAATGACTAATATAAAAAAAACTCTTAGCAAAGAAACAACCATGAAAGTAGACCAAACTTTTTATTTTGAAGAGAATGTACCTCTTTATTTTAAATTTGACAATTTATTTTATTGGTTTGTATAATAAAGTCCATGCAATAAATAGAGGGTAATATAGAGAGAAGGATAGAGGGAAAAAAATATAGTAAAGAGTAGAAGAGAGAGAAAAAGAGTAAATGAGTGATAGAGGAGACAAAGAAATATGTAAATAAAAGTAAAGAGAGAGAGAGAGTGTATTATAAAGAGGAAGAGAGGGAGATAAAGTACACAATCACCTTGAGTAGTAGTTTGACTAACTAAAACAAGGAGATAGAGTACAATTATGGGGTATGCATGGCATCCATGTGGGCCACATGGATGCATGTCGTCTTGTCACCTATCATTCTTTTTCTTTACCTTGATTCTAATTGGAAAAAATTAAAATGTACATCAATGAAATTAAACATGGTATAGGGGGAAATTGTTCTTTTTGGTCTTGAATTAAAAACAAAACTAAATAAAATAGGCAACCAGTTTTTATCACTATTTTTTTTTTCAAATATTTTGTTTTAAATACAACGATGCTAAAATGTGATCAAGAATTACTAATCAATATTTATTAGTTAGTATATTTTTGTCTATTTTGGAAAAAAATTAAGGTTAGATTTTTGTTTATTGTTAGATAGTTTGTTTGTTAAAAACTTTAAACTATTTTATTAAGTAAATTATTAAAAAAATATATTTATGATTTTTGCATTGCAAATTTTAGAATAATGGGCTATTAGATTAATCAATATTTATTTTTTCTCATGTAAAAGTACAATTTTTTTAATCTAAAATATTGAAAAAAAAATTCTAGAGTTCTATTGGCTAAAAGTGAATCAATGATACTTTCATATTTTTCTTATTGGCATATAATATTTATTTTTATAATGTGCAATTACGATTTCTATTAATTATCTACTTTGGACTCTTATATGCACCATCACATAAATTGAAACACACATTTGTTGTTTGTTTCCATATTAATTTTCAAAGTATAGTTGATTTTCTTCCTTCATGCATATATTCAATCGATCATTTATAATATAATGAGAACTCATCATGATGTAGGAGCATCCAAACCCATATATAATCTTTGCTTACCCAAAAAATATAATAATCCAATTTTTAGATTTTCTCTAGCTTTTTTGTGTGTTATACGTTTAATTATGGTTGTGTGCTACTTTTGAGAATCACTTTACCTTGTTGGATTAGTGTTTTCACATGTGTGTTTTAAAATGCTAAATTTGATTTTTCAACTATGCAACATCATTTTAAGACATGTTTGAGTTATTGATGGAGGCTATTAAATAAGTGTATCTAACTTTCATTGTCGAGTGCTCATTTACCTATAGCAACCACTACATGTCTACCATATTCAAGGTGTCCACATGTATGATGAAGTTTAATTATGATTCACCAAGTTTCACATTATTCCCAATCATGGATTGAAAACTAGCCATTACATTTGGCCAATTTATCCCCAATTTGTATGTCTCTAATCAGACATGTTGATTAAATAAAGTTTTATTTATTTAATTAATATTTCTTATTTATTCCTAATTTCATGTAAATCTTATCATATATATTTATTCAATAATATTTTCTTTTAAAATAATATTTTAAATGTTTTTTTTTGTTATATAAGTAGGGAAAGGCCCTAATCCCATGGTACAGAGTAGCTAAAACAACAAATGGGAAAATAGGTTGGGGGAATAGCACCAACTAGACCCAACAAAATAGAAAACATACTATTACTATTAAGTCTTCATAAGAGGAACACAAGCTAGATAACTAGTAATAGCATCCACAAGATCAGTGTAAGTATAATACAAAATATGAATCTATCACATATTAACCCAAAATGTGGTACTCAGACCATAACAAAGAATAAAATTAGACTAATAAAATTGAAACCATAACATAGTGATAAAAAAATAATAGTTTGGGATGATCAAATGAAGAATCAATAGTTTAAGAGAAAACATAAGAACAAAACAAAAAGGAGAATAGAGTAGAACAATAGAGCCATTACTTGGCTTTAGCTATTAGTTCCCAATTTCCACCAATTTGGGAAAAAAATTCCTTCTAGTCTGGCCCAAATTCTTGTGTTAGGTCCTTTTATTCTTGCTATTTCCTAATTTTCTTCAACTTCCTCTTGATATTAGTTTCACTAGTGATTTATTTCTCCATATCTTCTATCTAAACCTCCAAATAACTAATTAATTTTCAAGAAATGAACATTATTGTCTTTAGGAATAGTAGCATCTTGAGCTTTGTCCTCCATTTCAGTGACCTCCTCCCTATCCCCAACATCCTCTTTCCTTTAAATTTCTTCCCCCTCCTTGTCATTAGTATCATCCTCAACATATTCTTCTCCCATCTCATAGGAACTATATTCAAACTCCATATCTTCACTTTCCATGTCCACTTGAGGTTGGAAATATTCCACAATAAAATTCTCTTCATCTAACTCACTTTCTTTCTATTTACCTTTTTTATCAAAAGACGTGACCTTGGCTAGCCTTTCCAATCTTTATCCTCCATGTATCATACCCATCTTCCTGTCCTCCACTTCCTCCTTTTGGTTCCCCTCAGGATATTCAATAATTGTTATAACGTCCTCATTCCTCTTTTGATTTTTTTTCCAAAAAAAATATTATTGGGGGATTCAAGCAGTAGCAACAAATGTTTCCTTTTTTATGGGATTACTTTTAGAAACTAATACTTAAGGGATTTATCCATAGAGGTTTTTTGAGGTTTAGAGCCATACAATTTGGAACTAGAGATGGTCAAATAAATAGCAATCAAGGGAGAGCCCTCCCATGACTCAAGATGTTGGATTGTAGACCTAGGTTTAGGAATTGGGTTCATATGCTTTCCATAAATGATTAATCCTTCTTCCTCTTCATCATTTTGGTGTAGGTTATCCTTCCTAACCAACAAAAAATTTCCATGGGGGCTACTCAATGTAGCATTAAAAAAAGTAACTATTTTTCATGCTTATTCTAGGAATTAGTAATTAATAATAAAATATACTTAAGTGTGCCTTATTTATTGTGTTGTAAATTGTTGTATTACACTTTCACAATAATCTAGGGCTTAATTAATTAATTGAGGTTAATCATATCTTAATTATCCTTTTAATTCAAATCCAATCCTTAATTATTACATTTTCTTAAGGATCTATGTCAAGACTCGTTAATGAAATTGTATAACATTTAATTTGGAAAGGTTTTGGTCCTAGAAAACTATGTTAGGACCCATTAGCCACTTTGGTTGAATGGGTCCTCCTTACCTAGGACACCATTTTTTTAACATATTTGACATGGGCTTTTAGTATTATTTCACCTCCTTGAAGCTTGGTTCTACAAAATTGTGCTAGAACCCATTCACCACTTTAGGAAAACAGGTCCTCCTTAACTACCTCTTTTTGAACTTATTTCTAGTGGGATTTTAATGATTTTGAATGTTATATTTGATGTCAACTTGGATTATTTGAATTTTAGGGTTAAACCTTAGATTTAGTATAAACATAAGGTTACTTCATGTAGTTTCATCTAAGAAATCCTAACAAGTTCAAGTTATGATTACAACACTTTTACAAGAGAATTATAAAGGATTTCAAAGGTGATCAAGGGTGTATTATTGAATTTTTATTATAGCAATTCAAGATCGTATCATCATGTCAAAGGAATAGTGAATTGAGAATGTTGTTGAGCTAGTGTGTTGATGTAGTATTGAAGATCCATTTCCAAGCATTGTTCACATCCAATTCAAGATCAAGATCTACATTCTTCATTTCCACCTCATGTTAGTTTGAAATTTATATTCCAAGACATCATCCAAGGTGTCATTGTTTCATGATTCATGTTTCATGTTCATGTTTCATTGTGACATCACAATGTTTAAATAGTTAAACATTGTGTGCTTGCAAATTATTAGGTTTAAGGTCAAGTGGAGAACAACATTGAAGCAAAGTTGTCATATACATTGCAAGATCACAAAAATGAAGCTACAAAATCTATTTCAAACTTTTGAGAGCTGGTCACCTGGGAGCTAAAAGTAAAAACCTTCAAGAACATAATCAATAATTCAATTTTTATAAACCATAATTGGGACCCATTCACCCCTCAAGGAAAATAAGTCCTTAGTGACTACATAACAACACCTTTTCAGTAAGGTATGCATTGTTTTAACCTTTGAAAAATACCTTCATTGTTGCCATAACAATGAAAGGTGGAAAATTGTATGCATTTCTAGGGTTTAGGACATAGAATGCCGATCTTCACTCTCATTCAAGAACAAACCCTAGAGATCTCAATGCAAAGGAGAATGACTTCTTGTAATAGGGTTTTCCTATAGGTTGAATATAAACTAATGAGGGATTAACCACAAATTTAAGAATTGAAGATACAAATGCAATGCAATATATAATGCTTAACCTTAATTTAATGCAATGCTTCACTAAATGAACTAAAAATGAAAATGAAACAAAACAAAAAAGTTGCAGGATGAAATGTGTTCACCTAGGAATCTGAGGATGACTGGAAGGAGCTCTGAAATGCTAGAAACTCTAGATTTAATGCTAGCCAGGACTCATTCACCAGTTTGGGAAAATTATTCTATAATCTAGGTTTTTGTGTGGGAAGAGGAATCTAGAAAATGGGTATGTGAATCTACAAAAACTTGAATTTTGACCTAAACTAGGACTCATTCACCTGAAGTGGTGAATTAATCCAATTAGGATTTTCTAAAACTTTCTAATCTAAATCTAATCTTCTTAGTCTGCTCAATCTACCCCTTTAGGTTTCTGGATTCACATTTCTATAATTCAACCTATAGGTGTTCTCTAATGTTCTCCAATGCGTAATCACAACTTTGACAACTTATTTCAAGCTTTCTCTTCAATAGAAATCTATAAATCGCACACTAAAGAGAGAGAAAAAAATGTTGTTTTGTTAGTGGATAGGGTTTTTCCTTGGTCAAGCCCCATTTTGGTAGTCAAACCTTGAACTAGAATGAAATAGGAATGGAGAATGATGAATGAACAAAATATGATGTTGAAACTCACTAAAACCTAGCAATAAATTACTACAAACATTTATTAAATGGCTCTAATGGATGTAGATCTTAACTCTTGCTTGAAGGTGATAGATTTTGAATGAAGTGCTAGCTTGAATCATAGAACCCTACATCACAAGTGTTAGCTAAAAAACAAACATGATGGATGGAATGTTTAACATGATGCTTGATTCTTGATGAATGTTCTAAATTGTTTGATGATCTACTCTTGAAGAATATTGAATGATTTTGTGAATGCAACTTTGCTATTACGATGTCCATTTAACTTGCTAGGTCACTTAATTGATTGTTAGGAGAAAATAAGTGAAATAACCTTGTATTTATACTTCATTATGCAAGAATTCCTGAAATTACAACATTACAAGCTGACATCACATCTAGGAGCATAAAATCCCACCAAATATTTGAAGTCATTTTGATTTTGGGCCACATGGGACTCATTCACCTAAGGTGGTGAAAGAGTCCCATTAAGCATAATTTATGGGACTATTTTTAGAAATGCTTAGAAAGGTGTGAAACCAGGTTTAGGACCCAAAAACCTAGGTGGGACTCATTCAACCAAGGTTGTGATTGGCTATTGATTTGTATCGAGATTATCCTCAAAAAGATACATTAAATGAGGCTTGTGGATGGAAAATAAGGCCAATTAAAGCATAAAAAATCCCAATTATTAATTACAACCTTAGAGAAGTGTTAAAGTCCATTAAAACACTTTACAAAACTTCAAATAAGGCACGATTAAGGATTATTTTGATTAAAAAGAGATTGATTAGGTTTAGTTAATTCATAAAACCTTCAAAAAGTGTGAAAGTGTGTTACAAAACTTCTCAAAACTTTAGCAAGGTACCATTTATGTTCATTAGTTCATAAGGGACCAAGTGCTAATGCGAGTGTGTTAGACACATTAGAACACTAAGTCAAGGAATCATTAGGCTCAATTTTACAAGGAGGGCCTGAACAAGTGTGAAAATGCCACTAATGAAATTTTTCAAAACTACATTTAGCCCACACTTTAGTGAGAGGATGAACTTGTTTCCAACTCACACTAAAGTAGACAACTCACTTCAAGAGGGGTCCAAGTGTACCTGTAATGCCCTGTCGTGCGAACCCCAAAGGACAACCAAGCATTAATTACCACATTTTTTTTTTAAAGTTAACATAACATACATGTGATACACATTAGGTCATGACATGAATTTCATTTAAGTAGATACACAACACATACATCCCTTGGTGTACACAAGGAGTCATTACGAGACTTAGATCCAAACAACGAAAATAAAGAATATAAGCCAAAGGTATTATCCATAACGAGGTAAAAATTTACAAATGTAACACATACATGGTGAAATAATTAATAAGAAACCATTTGTGTACATAAATACAACATATACATGATTAACTCAACACATTGAATAACAACTGCCATGGCCAATATCCACACAAGGTTTAACATTACATTACAGTATAGTGTTCAAGAGGTACAATGATACAAAAGTGTTTCCAAACATGAATGGAAACCATATAACAAGATAACATGATACAAATGAATAGATGAATACATGATATCATAACTGGCTCCAAGATGGATACAACTCTGGAGTCGCCGCAACAGCACCAATCTGCACCTCTCGATCCTCAACTGGGGACCCAATGGGGTGCTTAGCACATTCCACCTGACCATGTGGGTCCGAAGACCCACCCCCCATGCTAAGGAGCTGACAAGAAATAGTCCTCAACCAAGAACATCCAAACACGGAACCACAAGACTCAACATCATACAAAAGTATCATAAAACTAAAGGATTACAATGACATAATCAAAAACATTCATGAGTCAACATATTAACTTAAAGTCATAAATCTCATCACATAAATCAAATAAATAACCAGTAAACAAGTAACCAAAGGATGATCATGAAACACTTCCAAATCAAACTGAAATAATAAACAGAATACAATTCTAGAGGCAATAAGGAAGCAAGGAAAATGAGTGTCAAGTGGAGAGTGTCATCGCATAGCTCTCGTGGGATCTCCTGGCCCTTCCTCAAACTTGAGGCACCAGCACCATAGGGTAGCTCATGCAAACATGATTCCAAAGGAAACAAGAAACAAGGCACAAGGGTGTCTAGTGGAGAGTGTCATCGCATAGCTCTCATGGGATCTCCTGGCCCTTCCTCCAACTTGAGGCGCCAACACCCATCTATGGATCTCCTGGCTCTTCCTCCTACTTGAGGCACCGACACCATAAGGTAGCTCATGTGGAGCCAATAACCTCTCATGGGGACAAGGTTACAAATTTTCCAACCACGGCCTTCTTAGTCTATCATTAGTCTATGATAGCCCTAATGCATAGATGAGGCATCCAATATTTATTATCTTGTGTGTTTTACTACCCATCCCCCTAAATTCTATTTTTAGGTTATCACATGTTTAACTACACTTACATGGGTTCTCCTGTGCACTTCCTCTTACCTGAGGCACCGGCCCCCATGAAGAGCCACTCTCCCTAGAGACCCAACAAACATCAAACCAAAATCCAAGGGTTGTACCAACAAAGAAACATGATATCCAATCTCAACATAAATACATGGGAGGCATTACCCATCTCGCCAAAATCACAATACAAAATTTACAATAACATGGTACATCCCAAGCATAAGTTCAAAATCACCATTATGATCAAAATCTTAGCAAAGCTAAATCAATGAAGAATCAATATGAAATATGATTACCCTCACCTCTGGAAGTCAAAGAAGATCAACTACCCAAGAACTCACAAACGAGAGTAAGACAAAACAATACGAGTTTCCAAATAAAATTCCAACACCAGGTAAAATTCCCTTCAACATCGAGATTAACGAGCAAAAGAAGTCACACCAAGAGAAAGAGATCCATCAAAACCAAATCAACTCAAAGGATACCACATTAGAATGGAATAAAAAAAAATTAAAACTTTAATTCACAACCAAAAATGAAACAGTCAATTGCAAGAATGTTTAACTCGTCATCACAAGATACCCAAACAACAATTTCCCAACAACCTATGATCTATCCAATAAACAACTTAACAATTTCAACAACCATGACAAAAAGGAGTAATCATTCAACAACCTTTTTAGTTACCTAACAAAATAAGTACAACAATTTTAACTATTATAACCACTAATATGTCATACATCAACACAACCCTATTACATCAATAACTTCTAAAATGTAATAACAAGAATTACATGTTTCTATATATATGTAAATATTTCATGTACTTATTCCATAAGTTCATTGAGAATGACATTCTTAATCCTTTCAACTAGCCAATAGATCTAAATAGCTTTACATCTTACCTCAATAATTTACATAATTAAACAATAAAGTATCACCTAAACCTTACTTCTATAGATTACTTTACTTTCGTACTTTTCTTACGTTATTGAAATACTTACACTTTGATGCAATAATAGATATAATGAATCAAATTCACATTCAAATAATTACAAGGAATTATCTAGCAATTCCTTTACACATCCTAAGTCAAAATACATGACGAATATGCATCTATATATATACATTGGTACGAAGAGTAATACATATAGAAATAATTCCACTATGTCATTAGCAAAACAGTGAAGCAGAGTTATAAAGTAGTCATTCCAAAATAAATACATATATATATATATAGAATACTGAGATACATATATGTAAAGGAGTCTTATTTAACAAGGAAGCCTATTTTGTTTCATAATTCCTCAACATCACCAAAAGCGTATAACCTGATTACAGAAGCAAAAGCAATAAGGAATCACCCCTATGAATCAGAATGATGAGTAAAAAATAAAAAATAAATAACGAATGACTAAATAGACGAGACCTCCTACAACCGATACAACACATTAAGCGAAGGCGCATACAATACAAAGAATTTGACTTGGTGAATGAAGGCAGCCAAGTAATCTTAAATTCAAGACTTTTACTTACTAATGTGAGAGAGACATACTAAGGGCAATTGCATTTGGTTCGCTAACATTTCCTTTGATTAGCTTTTAAGATTACTAAGAACCTCGAAGTAAATTCTGATTGTCATACTGCAACCATTCTCATCCTAAGTTTATTATAAGAGAAATAGTTCAAGGAGAAGTGTACCAAAACAGGTGCGATCTCCTTGTGAAGAACATTGATGACGCTAGTAGAAACAAGCAAAGACTACCCCATTTACGTTGCTATGTAAAGACAACTTTGAGAAAGGACACAACAGTATGAATAAAAAGGAAAGACTGTGATCTAATATATATGCCGATACTAAAATGAAATTAGTAGAGCCATCAGTAATCATCGGCCTGAGCAAAAAATATTACTAACAGAAGAGTACAGGATGCACACAAAATGGATCAAGCAAGGAAGCTCTCAACCTCAATGAAGTAATGAAGCATGTAGCCTCTGAATTCATTTCCAAGATTGCTAGAAGATTAGACAAATTATTTAAACCTTTGAACTTCCTATTATGTTCAATCGCCGCAGCTAAGATAGGTTGATAATAAAAACAGGGAGATTATTTAAACCTTTAAAATTTCCTATTAAGTTCAGGTGCGAGGCTGTGACAGGCTGCCAATGAAATTAGATAGATTATTTAATTTACTACATCTTTGTAAGTCTAAAATTTGTAGCTGTGATAGGTTGCCAATGGTTTCAAGGAGGCTATTTAATTATGTACAATGCCTCAACTCTAATTACTATAACTGTGATAGGTTGCCAAGTATATTAGAAAGTGAATGCTGGAATTTGGAAATAACACCATCTACTTGCATTATTATCATATCCCCACTGTTATCCACAAGATTGAAGGGAAGGAGGAAGGTGAGGTGCAAATACGTGACTTAGAGAAGAAGAAATAATGTGCAACTTTTTATTTTCTTTTATTTTGAACTTGACGCATTTCTATTTGGTGGCGAGTTTCCAGATACGCACACAAGTTTGAAGTTTGGAAATTAATCTTCACCACGATCAAAGGAAAGCTCTCTATTATGTTAGCAATTGACAATATTTTATTTATTTATTTATTTATTTATTTTTAAGTGTTGCAACTGTGATAGATTGTCAGAAGAATCAAGCAACATTATTTAAACCTCTACCCCATTCTATTTTCCAAATACTATAGATGTGACGGGGTGCAGAATGTGAACAAAAATGGATTTTGCAAGGAAGGTCTCGAAATCTTTGAATTAATGAAGCACTCGAGATCTCATCTGAATATCGTACAACTTTTCTTGTGTTCCAGGTGCCTGCAGTCATAAAGATTGAATGGATGAGGGTTGTGCATGGAATTCAAATGGTAAGGAGATTGCTGAAGGCGGAGGAATTATAGAGGTACCTAGATGAAGTTGATCTAAAGGCCAACAGAAAGAGCTAAGATGAGGCAACCTCGAAAGGGTTTGAAGATAAGGCTTAAGGGAAGGCATTGGGTCAAGTCCACTTGAGCCGAAAGTATAAGTTAAAAATTGGAAGATTCTTAAGTCTAGCTATGAATGTCCTTCAACATGCGTCCCACAAATTTTAGTGGTCGCTCACCAAATAGTAGCAAGATATATTACATTATAGTAGGATTCTTTCACCATACAAGGAAGTCAAAATAAGGAATACTTACCTCTCCATAATGAAAGATGCTTCAACCCATACGAGCCTCCTCGTAGATAATTTCATCCAGACTGTTGTTGCTCGAGATCTACCGCATTCTTGACCAAGCATACCACAGCTCCATATAGCTCGATCTAGTCTTTGAGATAACCATATTCCTTCCCATGGTCTAATGATATCATGGTGGTGGGAAACTTGGAGATTATGTAAAGAAGTCTGGCTAAATCTTGTGCAGATGTGTTAGAAGCAGAGCCCTCCTATGCAATGGCTTAAGACTCCTGAAAAGAAACATTTTCACCAGCATCATACCACCATCCCCCCCTTTCCTCCATTTCTCCCCTGATAAGCTATTATATAGGACTTTTCATTCAATCTTTCGATAGCAATCTTACTTTCCCCGGATCCTCTGCCCAAAATCTCTTCAAAAAAGAAGATCTCTTTGTTGTCAAAAGAAAAAATCTAATTTAAACTCACAAAATTTCCACTAAAATTTTCCGTTTCCTTTTTGACATTCATTCAGTCTATGCATGCTCATGCTTTTACCTTTTTTTATCTTTTCTTTCCTTTTTATTATTTTCTTTCCAGCTTTTCTTGTTTTAAAACACTTCAGCTTCCTATCTCCTTATCCATTTAAATTTCTTATTAAAATATCTTTTCAAGATTATTTTGTTCATAATTATTATTAACTTCAATTTGACACAACAATTTAAATCAATTTATTTAATAATATTGCTTTTACTTTTAACGAATTAGTTTAATTTGATCATTTGTTCTAAATAATTTGATTTAATTTAATTGATTATTATTTTAATTTCTAACTATATTTTAAATGACCTTGCAAATCACTTATGATTTAATTAATTATTTAAACATGACTACTAACATATTATATTTTTCACACAATCAAATAACACAATAACCAATGAAGCACACACAAAAGTCCAGAACAACCAACATGGAGGGGCACTACAGTACCAATGCTAGTAATATGGGATGACAACGACCAAGAGGGTTGATCAAGATCCCATGACAAACTAGTATAGACAAAAAAAAACACACATAAAAAAAATGATAAAGAGAATCAATGAAGCACAAGCATACACTACCAAAGATGAAAAAGAAAAGGTAAAATAAAATAAGAATTAGATCAAATTTCAACCATCTTTCCATTATAATGTGGATCAAATCTGGGTTTTTTGTCTAAAAAATGAAAGCTCAATTTGAGTCTAGATGGAACTTTAGGCTATCCACTAGGTGAGGATCCAAAAGAGGTGAAACATATACACACATGTTCGATATGCACTCACACTCACATGTGAGTGGAAAAGGGAAATTCATGCCTTAGTTGGGCTTGTTATCAAACCATACCAAAGTTATACCTCCTAATAGCTTTAATAAGGCACTATGCAAAATAAATTATTTTCAAGCTTCATGAGGAAAGAAAAAATTTGAATGCTTGGAGCTCATGACAAATAATGAACTTATAGCTTCATGAGGCAAGAAAAGCTTCATATTATTAGAACTCGTCAACAAAAATATGGCTTCACAAGCGCATGCAAAGTATATTATACAAGGTGGCCATATAACATTTTTTTGCAAATGAAAAATAGGGAACGTTCAAAGGAGTCTTGTTTAGTTCATGTAAGGTTTTTAACTTAGGGAATATTGTGCCTAATTTCTTGAAGAGAGGACCAATCAAAGAATAAAAGATTCACAACTTAGGGGATGTAGTGTGTCGCATCTAGCCACTAAGAGGAATATAGTATGATAAGATAGATAATTCTCATGAGGGACATCACACCCAATGTCACCACAAACAAAAAAATGTATCACAAGAAATAAGAAGACTAGACCATGAAACATGAAAAATGCAAAAGAACAATGCTTATGTATGCCCCAACTTTAAAGAAATTGTTAAACACCATGTTGTGAGAAATTAATTTAAAGTAGAAAAAAATAAATGCAAAAAATAAAGAAGACATGGTAGCTAACCTAGAAATTCCTATGCCAAGTCATATGTTTCCAAATGAAGTTATGTTATGCAAAATAAAAAGGGGAAGGGTTGCCCCCAAATTGAAAACACCACATATATAAGAGATCTATCGATTTGGGGTCAATATGTTCTTACTACAATGTTTTTAGAGAGCTTTAAACTATCATCCTTCCCCAAATAAAAATAGAATGGGAAGAATGACACAAATAGAGAGAAAAATAAGAAAAACCTTTCGGGTCAACATGGAAGAGGCATGAATGTCTTGATGACTTGTGTCATCCCCTAAAGGAAAATACAAGACAAAGAAAAGAGATAAAGAAGATATTTTGGGTCAACATGGAAGAGATATGAATGTCTCGATGCCTTACATCATCCTAAAAATGAAAACACAAGAGAAGGATGAAGGTATGGGTATGTGCAGGATCATCATGGAAAAAACACGCCCTTAAGTGGCAAAAAATTCAAAAAAAGTAGAGTTAGGGAACTTAATGTAAAAATTTGAATAAGTTATCTATATTATTTTAAAAATATGTAATAATAGAATCTGTAGTAAATCAAATTTAGTTTCTAAACTACTAGGTTTATTTTAAAAAAAAAAATACATTTGGTGAAAATTTTAAATTTCAATGAGTAGTACTAAATTTCAGGGAAAAAATAAGTAGGTGTTTGTCTGACCACCCTAAACCATAATAAAATTATAATATTTTTTTGTAAGATTTTAGATATAAGTAGAGGACTCATGCCCCAATGTGATGCATATTTTGTGTAATTTATTTCCATGTAAATAATTAATTATGCATTTTTTATTACAACTTTTAAAAATATAAAAACTGATATGTCTGACCACCTTAACTTGGTGAAAACTTCATGAAATTCAATTTTTGTTTTAATCCTATAGTACATGTTAATTATATAATGTGACACATGTTTTGGATTGAAAATATTTGATACCATTTAAAAACTATAGATTATTTTTAATCAACCTATCAATCAGGACTTTAGTCATAATTTAAATAGAAAATGAATAATAATTATTTATTAAATTCAAAGTAAAGAATAGTTTATATTGGTGGAAAGTTAATATTCTCCTTTAAAAACCATTTTTATTTCATCAATTTTGGTTAAAAAAAAATCATCATCCACATACCCATCATATCGCCACTTTTTGGCCCACCATGATCCTACACATACCTGTACAAATAGAGGAATGCCACAAAGAGAGAGATGCATCAAACAAAAATTCATGAGGGATCACATCACGCATATGCAATCACACAAAATGAATAATGTAAAATACTAGTAGTGAACATGCAATTCAACCCAAAGTAGGTCATCCACATCCCAATTGTGTTCATTGTATAATGAAGGAAAACAACTAGCCAAAGGGACAATAACAAGTACCGAACTAGGCCATCACTAGGTTCAACACTCTTCTTAGGAGAATTTTCATTTAAGATAATGGAAGAGGAAAAAAAATGTATTCAATTTATTATATGAACCTCTTCATCAATTTTAGAAACTTCCTCATTGTCATCTAAGTTAATCACAACAAGAGGTAAAATGATAATGTCTAAAGAAGGGTTGGGATCTTGTTGTGGTGGCATTGTAGGATTATTTTGTTTTGGAAAATGGAGTGGCTCATCATGCATTACTTTAATAAAGTTTTTATTTTGATTTTCTTTGTTTAATTCTTCATGTAACCTATGAGAAAGGGCACGACATCTATGTTACACTCTTTGGCACCTTTATTTTTTTAAGTTTTTTTTTCAAGCTGAATTTGTGTAGGATAGGGTTGATCAGGCATAGGTTTCTTTTCTTCCCTAAGGTAAGGAATGGAAATAACTATGGGAAGAATTATAATCACTTTCTCTTTGACTTTATAAACTTTTTTTATTCTAGGAGGTGTGATGGGGTTGTTTCCATTGTCTCTTAGTCTCTTTTAGGAATTAGGTGAAGTTTTTGTCTTAGGTTGGTTTTTGTCATTTGGTATTTCTTTAGGTTCAATCATGGTTTTTTCAAGGATGGTAGGTTCAATGGTCTAGATTGGTGTATGTTTCAAACACAGTTTTCTTAACCTTGAACTTTTGATAAGGAGAGAAAAATAAGTCTTCTCATGGTTTTATAGTTTTTATAGGCTAAAATAAATATAAGAAAAAGTTTCTATAGGAGGACAAAGGATTAAAGCCACTATGGTGTATGGTGAAAATTTCATTGTCAAAGGGAAAATTTAAGAATTTATGTACAATTGAAGGGACACATTCATGGAGTGAAGCCATGGATAGCCTAGCTTCACATGAAATTAGTTCAACTGTGGGACGATGGAGAATGGGATATCTAATATTTTCAGTCCTATTTGCAATGGTAAGGTGATGGATCCCATTGTAGGGAAAGAAAAACCATTGTGTGTCTTGATCCATGCTTTTGGTTTACTGTATTTATCTTTATAGATCTCATGTAGAAGTAAGAATTATTAGGTGGTCACATTCTCTCCATAGATGAGATCTATCAATATCCCATTAGTGGGCTTATCATATATATGGCCGACTGTGTAAAGAGGAGCATCGAGTGCATGTTTAACTATATCTTTTGAGGATAAAGAAATCTAAACAGGATTTTTAGGTTATCCCTTATGATGTTGAGTTTCAACTAATGCAACTAAACCATTGATAGGATTTTGTTGTTATTGATCAATATCCATAAGACTTTATTAAATTGTATCTATGTTCTCATCATCCATGTCAACATTCATTACATCAATCTTTGTAGTTTAACTAGCTTTGACAAATGAAATATTATGCTTCAGAATGAGGTTGGTAAATATTTGCAAGTTTTGGTTAAGAGGAGCAATATACATATATCCTTGATCACTAACACCTCCAGTAAAAAGATGACCAGAATCAATGAGGTCTTGCACAAGATGTTTAAGACACTTATAATGTTCTGTATTGCATCCATTTTGTTGATAATAATGGAAATAAGTGTTTGATCTAAATTTTGTAGGTAAAGACTTATTAGGATCAAGTGTTTTGGAGGGAGGAAAGGTAATCATTTGCTATTCTAATATTTGGGAAATTGTGTTATGAACAGTATCATGTAAGGGGGTGAATTATATTTTTGGGTCTCCATAGCTAAAGGGTATTGCAATATTAACAACAACTTCCTGGTTATTGACATTCTAGGTTGTTTTTTGAGGGGGATTAAATTGAAGGAACCCTTTTTTCTATTTTCTAAAAGTTTGAGAATTGTTTTGGTTTCTGGGCTTGGATTTATCAACAAGGCTAGAGGTGGATTTTGTATCTTGACTACTAACAAAATTTTGATAATCACCAAGGGTAGTACATAAGTGCATAAAGGATGGAAATTTCAACATGGTAAGCTTTCCATGTATCTTGCATTGAAAATTTTCTATGAAAATATTTTGAAGTTGAGGGTCAGGAACCTTGACATTGATTTGGGAATAAAGCGATTGGTATTGTGAGATAAAGTCAATAATCTTTTCTTCATACTTTTTCTTACATCTCATCAAATCAGCCAAGGTCATCTTAGGAGTCATATGCACTTGGAAATGCTTTAAAAATGCCTCAAAATATTCATTGAATTAATGGATTGAGTTGTTCGATAAAGAAAAAAACCATTCAAAGGTAGTATCTTTCAAGGACCTAGGGAAAGCTTCGCAAAAAGTTTATCATCAAGGAAAAATTCACTACATAAATAAGTATAACCATTAACATGATTATAAGGATCTCCCTTACCTCCATATTTCTCAAATCTAGGCACCTCTACACCTTGTGGCATCAGTGTTCACAATATTTCTAAGGATAATGGACTACTTTTGGAATAATATGTGGGTGGGTCATTTTTATTTTTGTTGATGGTGGAAATCTATTTTGAATGGATGAAACCATTTGGACGAGTTGATTTATGAGATGGTCATTGCTTATGTTATGAGATGGAGCTGAAAATGGTGAAGGGGTCTATGTTATCAAGGGGAAAGTGAATGCAATTGTGATATGTGGTAAAGTGGTAGGAGATATAACGTGTGATGCCACAAAGGTACTTGGTATGCTAGTAGAAATACGCAAAGAAGGAATCACATTACTAGCTTGTTGCATTTTTGTTGTTACTTAAGGGTTGGTATAGGTAGGGATCGAGGAAATTGTTATGGGAGGAGAAATTTAAGTTCCTCCTTAGCTTGTGACATTTCTTGTAGGTAAAGGAAAACTAGTGGTTGAGGTGAGGAGTTTTCCAAAGATTTGAACTATATTTTTCACAAGTTCAACTCCATCTTCACTTTCAAGCATATGATAAATGCTATCTATAGTAGGGATGATAGTGGTTGAAATATTATCATTTTGTAGTTGTTGTTGTAGGTTTTCTAAGTCTACATGAATTTCAATTATGTTTTATTGTGGAACATTATCAATCCTTTTTTCAACTTGCATCACACTACTTAAAGGAAAGGTTTTTTTAAGGCTATGGTCCATTCTTAGTGTACTAGTGTCAATACTAGGAGTGAAATATCTAGATAACCCAAGATGCACAACAATTGTGCTATCACAAGATGACACAAGTCTCAAACTTCATCTCACTACATTATTAGCAATAGAACACCAAATAATAATACAAGGGCTACTAAGCGTAATATGAATGCAAATTGAATATAAGGTAAGAATAATTAAATTCTTATAACAAGAATTATGGAAACTAAAACTAAAATCTATAAAAAACAAACAAAAGCTCAAAAATAGTATTTTAAATCCCAAAAAATGCAATATAGAATTTGTGCTAAGAATAATTCACCCGAGGTGGAAAATGAGTCCCAATAGGGATTATTTTCAAAAAAAATCAATTAATTTTTATGCTTTTTATGTTATATGATTTGAATCCTAAGTGAAAATGTAGATTTTGTATAGATTTCAATGAAATGAGATGCAAAAATGTAAGCTATATAAACTTTCACCAATGGAAAATTGCAAACCCTAGTGCAATGTTAATGCAATCAAGATCTAGGATGATAATGCACTCCAAATCAGAATTATGATGTTCTAAATTCTAGTTCACCAAAATGAAAGGTAGAAAATTGTATTATTTTATAGGTTTTAGGACCTAGAATGTCACTCTCTCTCATTCAAGAACAAACCTTAGAGATCTCAATGCAAAGGAGAAAAAGATCTTACAATAGGGTTGTCATATAGGTTGAATGTAAACTAGTGAGGGTTTCACCACCAAGTTAACACTTAGAAAGACAAATGCAATGCAATATATAATGCTTAACCATGATTTGATGCAATGCTTCACTAAATGACCTAAAAAGGTAAATGAAACAAAATAAAAAGTTGTCGGATGGAATGTGTGCACTTGGGAATCTAAGGATGGCTTAAACAATCTCTGAAATGATGGAAAGTTTAGCTTTAATATTGACTAGGACTCAATCACCAAGTTGGGTGAATCAATCCATAATCTAGGTTTTTTTGCTAGAATAGGAATCTGGAAAATGGGTATCCAAATCTACAAAAAAAATTAATATTTACCTTAACTGGGATTAATTCACCAAAAGTGGCAAATGATTCTAATTAGGGTTTTTTGAAACTTCAAGACCTAAATCTTATCTTCTCAGTCTGCTCCATCTACCCCTTCAGGTTTTTGAATTTGAATCTCTATAAATCAACCTATAGGTTTTCTCCAATATTCTCCAATGCTTAATGGCAACTTTGAAAAATTCCTCCAAGCTTGCTCCTCAATGTGTCATCAATCTAAACCTAAGAAATGACACACTAAAGAGAGGGAAAAATGTTTTTTAGTTAGTGGATAAGGGTTTCCCTTTTTCAAACCCTGTTTTAGTAATAAAACATTGAAATGGAATTAAATAGGAATGGAGAATGATGAATCAACAAAATATGATGTTGCTACTCACTAAACCCTACCAATGAAGTGCTACAAACATGTAAATTAAATGGATCAAAAGGATGTATATATTTACTCTTTCTTGAAGGTGATAGATCTTGAATGAAGTGTTATCATCAATCATAAAACCCTACATCATAATTGTTAGCTCAAAAACAAGCATGATGCATGAAATCATTGACATGATGCTTGATGCTTGAAGAATGCTCTAAAATGTTGGATGATATGTTGTTGAAGACTCTTAAATTCTCTTGTGAATGATTGAATGATCTTGTGAAATCAACTTTACTATTAGGATGCTCATTAAACATGAGCATATGTCACCTAATTTCTTGTTAGGAGAAAATGAGTGAAAGAACCATTCATTTATACTTAATTATGTAATAATTCCCAAAATTACGACACTACAAGGCGACATAAAATCTAGAAGGATAGAATCCCACCAAAAATTTGAATTAATTTTGATTTTGGGCCACACGGGACTCATTCACCCAAGGTGGAAAATGAGTCCCATTAGGCATAGTTTATGGGACCATTTCTAAGAACAATTAGAAAGGTGGGAAACTAGTTTCAAGACCTAAAAACCTAGGTGGGACTCATGTTCCCAAGGTGTTAAATGAGTCCCAGATCACTAAATATAGGGACATTCAACTAGAAACACCTAAATTATGATTGGTTATTGATTTGTATTGGGATAATTCTTTAAAAGATTCATTAAATGAGGCTTGTTGATGCAAAATTAGGCCAAATAAGGAATAAAGAAGACCAATTATTAATGAAAACCCTAGAAAAATGTGAAAGTGTGTTACAACACTTTAGAAAACTTCAAATAAGGTAGGATTCAGGTATATTTTATTTAAAAAGATATTTATCAAGTTCATTTAATTAATAAAAACTTACAAAAGTGTGAAAGTGTGTTAAAACACTTTACAACACTTTAGCAAGCTACCATTTATGTTCATTAGTTCATAAGGACCCAAGACCTAATGTGAGTGTGTTAAACACATTACAACACTAAGTCAAGGCATCATTAGGCTCAATTTTACAAGGAGGTCCTGAGCAAGTGTGAAAATGTCACTGACAACATTTTTTGACTCTACAAATAGTTAGGATTATTTTTTGATTGTTTGGTGCAAGAGCACCTTTGATAAAAAAATTGTCAATCAAGTATGACATTATGTAGGCTTTAGGATTTTGTATATTTATGCATTAAATAAGGTCACATGGACCATTTTCTAATGTAAAGAGTCATTTTATATGGTTACTAGGTGTTTCGAATGTCTAGTTTGAAAAAAGTGCAAAATATTGAAAAGTTGTCTAAAAAGTTGTAAAGTTACTAAAATGTTGCAAAAAGTAGATTTTTGAGGAAGGCCAATGATGACAATTCAAAAGTCAATATTTTTGCATTGGGACAGTTAGTTTAGGAGGGAAACAATATATGTATGATGCAAGGCTTCAATGTAGGATTTATTTTTTAATATTTGAAGTGTTACTAATAAAGAAAAGCATGTTATTTTTCAAGTTTTCTTGTTTTTCTTTGCTTTCTTAGTCACTGTACGGACCAGTACTATATTGAATAGGATGAAAGTAGTTGGAATTGGTTTCACATCAATGTTGATATATTTCTTGTTTTTTTAGAGTGAAATTTCATTGAGAAATAATGTTTTTAGACACAATTTTTTGTACTCGGTCTGAAAAATAGAGTCCTTTAAGGGTTTGTTATTTTAAATTAGGAAATGAGCCCATTCTACCTTCTGTAAGTTTTGTGCCTCAATGGAATGGGTATTTTTTGGTAGGAATAAATGTTGGGAATGCTTGAGACTATACGGGAGGTCAAATGGTAAGTTGGGAATGATGCCCTAATAGTGGAAATTGAGTTTTCCATTAGAATTTGAGTGGTTTTGTAATGGTAAAGTGTGTAAAAGTTTGGGTCAGCATTATTTATATATATATTAAGTATTTGAATAGCATTTTAGACTTGTTGGAAGAGGTGGAAGTTTAGATAAGGCTTGGTAATGTGATTTTCAATAAAACCCTAGGTTTTGGCTTAAAAGGGGGGTTTAGGGTTTTGGCACTTGGAAGAGTGAATTTCTCAGAAAAATTTGAGTAATCCTTAGTTTTATTACATGTAGTTTATTTCCCAATTTATTTTAGTAGATTTGGAAAAGTATTGAGGCAAGGTTCATTGTAAAATATGCCTAATTTGAGGGCTAGTTGGTGTAGAAATTAGGTTTTGGAGAAGAGGTTCAAAATAAACCTATTGTGGTTTGTTGATATGTTTTTGTACACCCAAATGGGTCCTTGAAATGGTGTAATACCTAGTCTAATAGGACCTCTTCAAGAAGTTGTACCTGATTTACTTAAAGTGCAGTTCTATAAGGAGTTATGAGAAATTGATGAGATAGTGAGAACTTGGTGACTTGATAAGTTTTGGTATTATTTGGAATTGTGTTGTGTGGTTTTAGGAACTCCCTTCATTTCTATCAAGTGGTATTATAGTTAAGGTACTAGATCTTTGTGGAAAGAGATTGCGGTTTTTGAAAGAAAGATTGGAAGGTGAAGAGGGAAAAATGTGAAGATGCCTCCAAAATGAAAGAATATGACAATGGAGATGAATGAATTAAAGAGTCAGTATATGAGAGAGATCAAATAATTGAAGAAAATATTGGAAGCCTTGGAAATGATTAAAAGAATAGAAGAAGTTGAAAGGAGTTATTCAAATGATGAAGATGAAGAATAGTTTGAAGATGTTGAGGAAGAACATGATCCTAAAGATCAAAGAATGGAAAAATTGTTGAAGGTCGTCAAAGGAGAAAAATATAAAGTGAATATTTATTTTCAAAAGTTTAGTGGAAATCTAAATGAAGAAGAGTTATTGGATTTGATAGCTTCTTTGGACAACTATTTTGAGTGTGAAGATATTCCAGAAGAGAAAAGAGTCAATATTGCAAAGACAAAGTTAAAAGGTCATGCACTTTTGTGGTAGAATTATTTGCAATTAGAAAGAAGGAAGCAAGGAAAATCAGAGGTTGAATTATGGGACAAGATGGTAGCCAAGATGAAAGGTAAATTTATCCCTTCTGATTATTCTATTCAAATGTTTAAGAGGTTGCAAAGTTTATCGCAGAAGGAAATGGATGTAAAAGAATACATTGAAGAGTTTTACAAATTAAGTATGAGATCTAACCATAATGAGAATGATGATGATAAATTGCTAAGTACTTGGGTGGTTTGAGATTGAACATACAAGATAAATTGGCTTTAACAAATCCTAGGAGTGTAGAAGAATGCTATCAAATGGCATTGAAGGCTGAAGAAAAAGTTAAAAGAAGAAAAGAGAAGAAAGTTAGAGGACGAGATATCACAACAAGAGAAAGAGGATCTTTCTCTGCTCCAACTAAAGAAAGTGAGAACCAAGAGGGTGCACCTAAAAGGGAAGATCAAGTTATATATTTTAGAGGTGGTTTTAGAGGCACAAGGAGGAGGTTTGATGGTGGAAGGAATCATAACATTTTTTCAAGTAGGTGTTTCAATTTCCAAGAGTTTGGTCATCCTTCTTTTAAATTCCCTAAGAAATTTGGTTCAACATCTAGTGGAGGAGAAAGGAAATGTGATAGAATAGCACAAATTGTTCAAGAGGATGAAGCTGAGAGTTCAAATTCCAATAGTACTCATGCTTCTCCTAAAGTAGGTGGAAGTTTTATGATGAAGAGATAACTCCTGAAGACATCCAAGGAAAAAGAGTTGATTCAAAAAAGAGCATTGTTTAGGACAACTTGCAGATGTAAAAACAAGGTATGTAAGGTGATATTAGATTCAAGATGCATTGATAACATGGTATCTAGTGAAATGGTGAATAAATTGAAATTGCAAAGAGTGTCTAGAGAAAATAAATACAAAGTGTCTTAGGTAAGTGATAATCAATATATTGTGGTGAGTGAACAAGCTTCAGTTGAGTTTCAAATTGGTAGACATAGAGATAAAGTTGTTTGTGACATTCTTCCTATGAGTTGTTGCCATGTGTTGCTAGGAAGGCCTTGGCAATTTGGTAGGTCAAAAATGTATAATGGGGGAAAAAAATCTTATTCAATTGAAAAGGATGAGAGAACATTCATTTTAAATCCATTGGTTTAGGAGACAAAAGAGAAAGGTGAGATCACTATGCTAGGGAGAAAATATATTGTAAATATTGATGAACGTAAGAGTATGAGTTTGGCAGCCAATGCAAGGCCTGAAAAATTTGGGACAATACATAGGAAGAGTGAAGATGATATGTAGTCAATTGTTGTGAAGAATAATGTTTTCATGTGGAAAAGAAAACAAGAGGGAATGGTGTCTCAGGTTGGTACAGTAAAGAGTAAGTATGTAGTGCTTGAGAAAAAACAAGAAAAGTGTAATGAAATCATTGTGGGGATAGTGATTTTCCCTGTGGTGGAAAAGAAAATTGATGGATAGTTGAATATTGTGAGGAAAGAGGTTTATAAGGCTAAGAGGATAGTGTAAAATTTACTTGCAGGTTTGATGGAGATATAAAAGTGTGATGGTATAGTTGATAAAGGAAAAGGTGTAGTTAATAAGGGCATTGGACAGAAATCCAAGCAAGAAGCAAAGAGGGAATTGATGAAAATTGATAGAAGGTTGAGTAAAGAGCTAAAAGAGAGTGTGAAATTAGGATTTTATGGTGGAAAATATAAGGAATGCCCCATAGAGTAGTATTTATAGTTGGGTATGTGCAGGATCATCATGGAAAAAGCAAGCCCTTAAGTGGAAAAAAATTCAAAAAAATTAGAATTAGGCAACTTGACATAATTTTTTTAATAAGTTATCTATAATATTTAAAAAATATGTAAGAATAGAATATATAGAAAATTTAATGTAGTTTCTAAACTACTAGGTTTATTTAAAAACATAAAACTATTTGGTGAAAATTTGAAATTTCAATGCAGTAGTACCTAAATTTCAAGGAAAAAATAAGTAGGTGTCTGTCTGACGACCCTAAACACAATAAAATGATAATAATTTTTTATAATATTTTAGATATAAGTAGAGGACTCATCTCCCGATGTGATGCATATTTTTTTGTAATTTTTTTTCCAAGTAATTAATTATGAATATTTTTACAAATTTTAAAAATATAAAAACTTGTATGTCCGAGCATGGAATGTGACACATGTTTCAAATTCAAAAATGTGATACTATTTGAAAGCTATATATGTTTTTCAATCACCCTATCAATTAGGACTTTAGTAAGTAATTCAAAGAGAAATGAATAATTTATTAAATTCAAAGTAAAGCATAATTATTGGTGGAAAGCTAAGAATCCTTTAAAACCCCTTTTCATTTCATCAATTTTTGGTAAAAAAAAAAAGTCACCAGCCACATACCCTACACATAGCCATCATATCGCCACTTTTTGGCCCATCATGATCTTGGACATACCCAGTTGGAGCATGAAACAAGTGATGACATGGGCAAGAATGTCCAAGAAAGTGAAGAACAAAGGAAAGGTGAACCTGTTGATGGAAAACATGAAGGTTAGAGGAATGAAGAGCACAAGGGAGGACAAATTACATCAATATTTCCAAGAGACTTGGAAAATTTACAAGTTGGGGTGTATAGTGCAGGAGCACCTTTGATAAAAAAATTGTCAATCAAGTATGGTATTGTGTAGGCTTTAGGATTTTGGAGATTTATTCCTTAAATAAGGTCACATGGACCATTTTATAATGTAAATATTCATTTTAGATGGTTAATAGGTGTTTAGAAGGTCTAGTTTGCAAGCAAAATATTGAAAAGTTGTAAATTTACTAAAAAGCTGCAAAAAGCAGATTTTTGAGGAAGGCCAATAGTTGGAAATTCAAAGGTCAATTTTTTGTCATTGGGATAGTTAGTTTAGGAGGGAATATATATATATATATATATATATATATATATATATATATATATATATATGATGTAAGGCTTCGATGGAGGATTGATTTTTGAATATTTGAAGTGGAACTAATAAAGAAAAGCCTATTATCTTTCAATTTTTCCTATTTTCTTTGATTTCTTAGTCACTCTATGGATTAGTACTATATTGAATAGGTTGAAAGCAGCTGGAATTGGTTTCACATTATTTTTGAGAGATTTCTTGTTTTTGTAGAGTATAATTTTATTAACAAATAAAGATTTTAGACTCAATTTCCTATACTCACTCTAGAAATAGAGTCCTTTAAGGGTTTGTTGTTTTAAATTAGGAAATGAGCCCATTCCACTTTCTATAAGTGTTTTTCCTTAGTGGAATGGGTATTTTTTGGTAGGAATAGATGTTGGGAATGTTTGAAAGTGAAGGGGAGGTCGAATGGTGAGTTGGGCATGATGCCCTGATGGTGGAAATTGAATTTTCCATGAGAATTTGAGTGGTTTTATGATGGTAAAGTGTGTAAAAGTTTGGGGTAGTGTTGTTTTTTTATAGATTCTATATGTACAAATTTTTTTAGACCTATTTGAGGTGGTGGAAAGTTTAGATAAGATCTAGTAATGTGATTTTTAATAAAACCCTAGGTTTTGGCTTAAAGGGAGGGTTTTTGTTTTTGGCAGTTGGAAGAGTGAATTTCTTAGAAAATTTTGAGGAATCCTTGGTTTGATTACATGTATGTTGCTTCCCAATTGAGTTTGATGAATTTTGAAAAGTCTTGAGCCAAGGTACTTTGTAAAATAGGCCTAATTTGAGGGCTAGTTGGTGTAGAAATTAGGTTTTGGAGGAGAGGTTCAAAAGAAACCTAGAGGTTGAAAAGAAACCTATTATGGGTTGTTGATATGTTTTTGTACACCCAAATGGGTCCCTGAAATGGTGTTGCTACTATCCTAATAGGATCTCTTCAAGAAGTTGTACATGATTTACTCAAAGTGCAATGCTACAAGGAGTTATGAGAAATTGATGAGATAGTGAGAATTTGAGAACTTTGTGACTTCATAAGTTGTGGTATTGTTTGGAATTGTGTTGTGTGGTTTCAGAACCTCCCTTAGTTTATATCATTATTATTTTCATCATATCATATACATCTTGTATGTTTCATAGTGAAAATTAGTGGTTTATCAACTTGATCAACTCATGTCGATAAAACCCTACATTTTCTTTTTAAACATTTTGGTGAACTTGACTTATTGAACATTGTAATTTTTTGATCTTGGATTCTATCTTCTCATTGTAGGATAGATCTTCCATTAATTTTCATTCATTTGGATTGAAATAGATCTCATTTAGGGTGTCCTATTTTACATTAAATCTTACATCCCATCTAGGGTTTTAGAATTGTAATATTTTGCATTCTTTTAAATTTGAAGAATATAAAATTAAATCAATCATCTTTTATATCATTTAGATCTTATAAATTTTCATTTGAAAATAAAAATAAAATTTTATTTCAAACTAGGTCTTTGCATTCGTTACTGTTTTCAACTTGCATTTCATAGTATACTTGTAGCAATCTGAAAATTAAAGTTACTGTTAAAGACCTAAAACTAAAACACATTGAAAAAGGTATAAAAAAATAGTAAAAAAAGTTAAAAAACCCTAATCTAGGGCCATTTTCCCCAAGTGGTGAATGAGTCCTTGATTAAATATGAACTCCACTTTTTGTAAAAAAATTTCAAAAACCTTAATATAAGACCCATTGGCCCCAAGTGGCAAATGATTCCCTGATCAGGTGCTTCTCTAAATTTTTTGGAATTTAAAAGCTTTGTTTTATATTTCTATTTTTTTTTTACACTTTTGTTTCAATTTTTTGTTTAATAAAATTCATTGAGGGTATGTGCAGGATCATCATGGAAAAAACAAGCCCTTAAGTGGCAAAAAAATTAGAAAAATTAGAGTTAGGAAAATTGACATAAAAATTTGAATAAGTTATCTATATTATTTCAAAAATATGTAAGAATAGAATCTATAGAAAATTGAATGTAGTTTCTAAAATACTAGGTTTGTTTAAAAAAAAATCTATTTGGTGAAAAAATGAAATTTCAATGGAGTGGTACTTAAATTTTAGAGAAAAAATAAGATGTAGTGTCTGTTTGACCACCTAACCATAATAAAATGATAATATTTTTTATAATATTTTATATATATAAGTAGAGGACTCATGTACCAATGTGATGCATATTTTTTGTAATTTTTTTCCAAGTAAATAATTAATTATGCTTTTTTATTACAACTTTTTACAAAAATATAAAAACTCATATGTATGACCACCTTAACTTGGTCAAAACTTCATGAAATTCATTTTCTTTTTAATCCTATAGTATGTGAAGCATATAATGTGACACATGTTTTGGATTAAAAAATGTGATATTTGAAAGTTATAGATGTTTTTCAATCAGTCTATCAATTAGGACTTTAGTCATAATTTGAATAGAAAATGAATAATAATTACTTATTAAATTAAAAGTAAATTATATTTTATATCAGTGGAAAGCAGAGAATCTCCTTCAAAAACCCTTTTCATTTCATCAATTTTGGGTAAAAAAATAGTCGTCAGCCACATACCCATCATATTGCCACTTTTTGGCCCATCATGATCCTGCACATACCCTTGAATCTAGCTTGATTTTCTTCATTTAGCCATTGTCAAAATTCAAAATTATATTTACAACATTTCATTTTATTTTATTGCATTGTGTAATCAATAAATTTCCTTGTTTAGAATCTAAAAATTGCATCTTATTCGAAGTGGTTGCATTGACTCTTTCCATTTTGGTTTTTCACACTAAGTTTGTAAAACTTGTATGAGCTTTACAACTTGGTGTCCTATTAGCAATACTATTGTAAGACGTATGTCGAGGATCATGTCATCCTACAATATCTCACTCACTATGGATCTTGGTATTTCTATCTCTCTTTTCAACAATGTTGATAATCAACCATTTATGGCTCATATTTTGCATACTAAGTTTTTGATTACTTCAATTCTTAGAACCAATGTGCTTAATCTTTACAATGCTATCCCAACCATCACTAGTTCTACTCAAGCTTTGTTGTGTACTCAAATCTAGGGTGGAACTTCAATTCCATCTTCAACAGTATCAATGTCCATTCCTACATACACTAATACTCAACCTACCACAACCTTTAAACCTATGACAACAATTAAACCTACCACAAAAATCTAACCTATTGTAAATTTGAACACTTCCTTAGAGTATGTGTAGGATCATGGTTGGCCAAAAAGTGGTGATATGATGGGTATGTGTAGGGTATGTGGCTGACGACCTTTTTTCTACCCAAAATTGATGAAACAAAAAGGGTTTTTAAAGGAGATTCTTAGCTTTCCACCAATATAAACTATGCTTTACTTTGAATTTAATAAATAATTATTACTCATTTTCTATTTGAATTACAACTAAAGGGTATGTGCAAGATAATGATGGGCCAAAAAGTGGCAATATGATGGGTATGTGGCCAACGACATTTTTTTTACCCAAAATTGATGAAATGAAAAGGGTTTTTAAAGGTGATTCTCAGCTTTCCACCAATATAAATTATGCTTTACTTTGAATTTAATAAGTAATTATTATTCATTTTCTATTCAAATTATGACTAATATCCTAATTGATAGACTGATTGAAAAACATTTATAGCTTTCAAACTGTATCATATTTTTTGAATCCAAAACATGTGTCACATTCTATGCTTCACATAGTATAGGATTAAAAAAGGAAAAATAGAATGTCATGAATTTTTGACAAAGTTAAAGTGGTCGGACATACGAGTTTTTATATTTTTTAAAAGTTCTAATAAAAAATTCATAATTAATTATTTACTTGGAAAAAAATTATAATTAAATATGCATCACATCAAGACATGAGTCCTTTAATTACATATAAAATATTATAAAAAAATATTATCATTTTATTCTGGTTAGGGTGGTCAGAGAGACACCTGCTTCTTATTTTTTCCCTAAAATTTGGTGCTACTACATTGAAATTTCAAGTTTTCACCAAATATATTTTATTTTCTTAAACAAACCTAGTACTTTAGAAACTAGATTCAATTTTCTATAGATTCTATTCTTACATATTTTTAAAAATAATATACATAACTTATTCAAATTTTTTACGTCAAGTTGCCTAACTCTTATTTTTCTAATTGTTTTGCCACTTAAGGGCCTATTTTTTCCATGATAATCCTACACATACCCTAAAGTAACGATTGATAGACTGATTGAAAACATCTATAGCTTTCAAATGGTATCACTTTTTTTAATCTAAAAAATTCATCACATTCTATGCTTCACATACTATAGGATTAAAAAGAATTGAATTTCATGAAGTTTTGAACAAGTTAAGGTGGTTAGACATATGAGTTTTTATATCTTTTAAAAGTTGTAATATAAAATTAATAATGAATTATTTACTTGGGAAGAAATTACAAAAAAATATGCATCACATCGGGACATGAGTCCTCTACTTATATATAAAATCTTATAAAAAATATATTATCATTTTAATGTGGTTAGGATGGTTAGATCGACACCTACTTCTTATTTTTTCCCTAAAATTTAAGTGCTACTACATTAAAATTTCAAATTTTCACCAAATAGATTTAAAAAAAAAAAAACCTAGTATTTTAGAAACTATATTCAATTTGCTACAAATTCTATTCTTACATATTTTTGAAATAATATAGATAACTTATTCAAATTTTTACATCAAGTTGCTAACTTTGATTTTTCTAAATTTTCATTGCCACTTTAGGGCCTATTTTTTCCATGATGATCCTGCACACACCCCTTAGGTATTTCCATAGGGAATCCTTATAGCTTTGTGTATTCAAATAAAATATCTCCTTGACCATCCACCTTCACCAACATAGAATTCACTTGCCCTCTACATACATACACTGCTCCACCTTATTCCCCTTCATCTTAAAATCACAATGATACTTTCCTTAACTCACTTTAGAAATCATGACATTCCTTCAACAACAAGTTGCAACCTTAGAACAAAACAATGGTCAACCTTCCCAATACATCAAAAGAAATCCACTATCCTTGGAGATATTAAGAGCACAAATGCCACAAGGTATCGAAATTCCCAAATTTAAAAATTGTGGTTGGAAAGGAGATCCTATTAGCCATGTTTTTATTTTATATCCTTGCATAGTGATTTCATCTTGAAAGATAAACTCTTAGCTAAACTATTTCCTAGGTCCTTGAAGGATACTACTTGAGTTTGGTTCTCTTCTTTATCAAATAATTCAATTGGTTCATTCAATGAACTTGTTGATGCCTTTTACAACTAATTCCATATTCACATGGGTCTTAAGATGACCCTTGCTAATTTAATGGCATGCAAACAAAAGTAAAATTAAAAAGTGGTTGATTTCATAGAAGATACCAAACACTTTATTCCCAAGTAAACATTAAGATTCCCAACATTGAACTTCAATAAATTTTCATTGCCAACCAGAAAAACTAACTCCAAAGAAAACTTGAAATGTTGATATTACCATCCTTTACACCATTATGTATAGCCCTTTGTGATAATCAAGATACTAGTGGTTGTGATGTAGAAAATCCCACTAGTCATCTTGAAATTTTTTAATTTAGAAATCAAAATAGTTAGCAATATTTCAAGAAGTAGAGCAAGGTATTTTTACAAATGAATTCCCCTTAACAAAATGGTTGCTATAAAGATAACAAACTATTTTGTGGAGAGGAATAGAGAGTTCACTCTTCTACCCAATACCCTTCACAATATCACGTTGCAACTTATTTAAAAGAACATGCTTACCTTACCTCCTATTAAAAAGCATGATCTTAATATACCATTGCCTCCAGGCTTTTCACAAAACTCTTATTGCCATTCTCACTAACAAAATAGGCATGGTACAAAATATTGTAAGCATCTTAAACATCTATTGTAATACCTTACTAACAATAATAAACTTTAAATTGGGGGTCTGAATGATTGAGGTAATAATTTTGTAGCCCATCCTAACAAAAAATTAAAAATATTTACAAATCCCATTCCCAAGAACACTATTTCATTTTTCAAAGCTAGTGAAACGAACAATTATGTCATTAACGTTGACATAGATGATGAAAACATAAAAGATGAAAATAAAGTAATGGTTAAAATTGTAGCATCTATTGAAGCTATACCTCACAAGGTATTAACTAGAAATCATCTTGATATTTATTTCACACAAAAGGACATACTAAAACATGGACCTAATGGTCCACTTTTCCTAGCCAACCGAATCCATAAAAAGCCTACTAATGGTATATTAATCGACCTCATCTATGGAGAGAATGTGATCATTGAAGAATTCTTATTCATTCATGAACTTTATTAAGATACATATGATAAAATGAAAGCATGGATCAAGATGCATAATTTTTTTTCTTGTCCTATGATGGGATTGATAGATCTCCCTTTAAAAGTGATGTAGGAGTATCCAACAGTATAGGGAAATCTTGCATCACCTAAAACAATTTTTTTCTTTATTTTATTTAGTTGTTTTGACTCGCATGGTGGCACATAAGGGGTATAAGACTATCAAGTGTAAAAAATAACTAAAAATGAGAACTTATTAGTTTTAGTAAGTTGGCCAAAACAAGCTCATATGGACGTGAAAATTTACCCCAAGGAGTAGAGCTAAAAAAAATTTCTGGTCGGAAAAGAATCACCTCAATACCCTGCATGGTTTTGGAGAAATTAAAGTTTTTGTCCTAGGAAATTTCTCCAATGCAGCTTCAAATTTATATATAAAACTTTATAGGCCCCAAAATAGCTCAAAAAGTGGCTAAACCAACCTATGGTGGGTTCATGTGTTGTAGAGCTCGTCGAGAGCTTTCCAATGATATGCAATAATAGAAAATCAAACACTTGGATCAAAAGTTATGGCCCCATGAAGTTGGTCCTCTAAAAAGTGAATTTCATAAAAAAATACTTCTTAGGCCAGAAATCAAATGGTGGGTCTTTTGGCACCAAAGAAAAAGGGGAAATTTGAACTTTCTAGAACATTCTAGGGTAGTTATTGGAGAAAATAAAAAGGGTTAAGTGGGGATTGTAGAAGGTGGCCATGATAGTGTAGATTTTGGCTCTGAGTAGTATATTTTCTTTTTAGAGTTGGCTTTTGTTGTAATTGAACCATCAATTTTGGGGGGCACTATGTACTTCTCTTGCACTCTTAGGATCTTTCACCTAAAAGGAGAGAGATAGAACCCCAAAATTGAGGCGGTTAACTCAAACTAAGGAATTCAAGATGGAATTATGACTAAATGGAATGATCTTAATGAAACTAACCTATGAAATTGATTGATTATGAATGCAAAAGTAATGAAATATGCAATGTTTGAAAACATAGTGAGGTACACAAAAACAAACTTAAACATGAACAAACACATACATAATTGAACAAGGTTGGATAAAGTGTAGCTAGGAATTGAATGTGAATCTAGAAGGCTCTAAAAAATAGTATAAATCACTGTAAATCACCAGTGGGACTCATTTGCCACTCTCAGCAAATCAGTCTCAGTTCTGTAAACTATTCAATCACTTTCCATGCAGATTAATCTTGAATGCCTATAGCAAAACATGAATAATCTTCTCTTTAATGTTTGAAAATTGCTATCTTAATGACTTGAAATGATGAAATGCTAACTTGCTTGACGTGAGATGGAAGAATCATGGATGACTAATGAAGAATGGTTATGATTTAGGGTTAGAGACTTGATTTTATAGGAAATTCTCCTTACTTTCCTATTAATTTGATCCCTAAGACTGACATGAAAGAATATTAAATTTCAATTTCATTTTTTCTTGCTCAAAGGTCAAAAATTGGCCCAAATTTGAATCATTCACTATAGGTGGTGAATTAGTCCCAATGGGACCCATTTGTAGCTAGATTGCTAGGAAATAAGGAAATAGGGTTTATATGGTGATTTTGTCAGGCATTTCATAAAATATTGCCCCAGGATGCACAATATGGGGTAATAGGAGCCTATTAATGATGATATGGTCAATTAGGGCTTGGGATACATAACTCAATGTGAAAGTGTGATTAAATATACTTTACAAATCTAAAATGAGGTTCACATAGCCTAGGAACGCACAAGGACCAATGTGAATGTGCAATACACATTACAACACTAATTTAACATTAATTTTATTTTACAATCCTTCTAGATTAATGTGAAGATGTATTTAAATACATCTAATACTTTTGAAATAGGGAGAAATGGGTTCATTAATTCTAGAAAGGTGTGAAAGTCCTATACAACACTTTACAACACCTTTACAAGACATCGATAAATGCATTTGAAAGGGTCCAAGACCTAGTTTGGATGTAAAAAACATCTTGCAACACCAAATCAAGGTCTTGTTAAGTCCAATTTACCATCAATTATTCCCCAAATCAAGCAAGTTTTCTTTTTCATACGATATATTTATCCCCCACTTTAGTGAGAGGATGAACTTGCTTCAAACTCACACTATAGTAGACATTTAAGAGAGATCCAAGTGTATAGATGTAGATGACAAAGAATGAAAAAGATCAAGAAGGCAGTCAAGCCCATAGGATCCAAGATCCTAAGTCAAATCATCAAGATACACAATCATGCAAAGGAAAAAACTAAAAGGAAAGGAAAATGGGGTGGAAAAGATGTGGTCACTCTGGGGCCATGGAACATTAGGTTGTCTGCAGGTTGAGATGTCACAAAGAAGTGCTTTAGTGAGAAATTCATGCTAGTGTGTTGGCTTCCCACTGTATAATGAGAAATTCATGCCAATATGTTGGCTTCCCATGATATGAACCATACCAAAGTTATGCTCCTGATAACACTGATAAGGCACCACAATGTAACGCTTTTTGTAAAATGATTTTTAATATGTGATGAATTTTTGCTAAAGGAGATTTTTCTTTGTTCATGTAAGGTCTTCTTATGGAGCATTATTCCTAATGAGTCCAATATAGGACAAGTCAAGGTGTTAGATCGTTATCCATAGGATGCCTTATTCGTATCTAGCCACTTCAGTTGATTGTTATTCCCTTGCCAGATCATTATCCATGGGATGCTTTGTTCACATCAGGCCACTTCAATTGATCATGCAATCTTGGAAGGAATCAAACCCAAATGGAACCACCAAAGAGATGGAACGTCACAATTAAAAGTAAATCACACCATGATATTTGCAAAAAATGTTGTTTGTGTATGCCCCCACTTTAAAGAGTTTTCTACACACCGTTCTATGAGCAATTTCTTTAATGTAGAAGAGAGTATGAGAGATTATTCAAAAATACCTATGCCAATTCATATGTTTTTGATAAGATTTTTCATTAAGAAAGGGATAATATGGCATGTGAGTCAATCTTAAGACATGTCTTGCACATCCCAAGCTTGATCTTATATATTCATGAAAGGTTAAAAATTAGCCAAAAGAGACAACAAGAAGTGGTATAGTGGGATAAGGATTTATAACCCTTTCCCCCCACTTAGTGCAAGACAAGGGTGAACCTAGAATGGATGATGGTATGCTTCCCCTTGTGATGGATGCAAAACATGCAATAGTGAGTATGTTAGTATCCTACAACTATTACATGGAAAGAAGCAGCAACTAATGTTATTTATTTGGATAAGGAAACAAAGTGTATGCTTGATACATGTTTAATGAGGTATCCATCAATTTTGGATGTACTAAGGTTAGAGTTTTCTTGGAGGAATCTTGTGTGATAGTATTGATGTTGAGTGAAGGTATGTTGGATTGGTTTATTTCTATGAAAGGATAATCATGAAGACCATGATTTGGTGTTTGTGTTTTAGGCTCTAGAGGGGAATGGATAGTTTGTTCTATAGCATCACATCCTTTTCCTTGTTGTGTCATAAGATTTTCTAGGGTGGGATTGGATTGGATTTGATTGTATATACTTGGTTGCATATGTGAGAAATTTCAATGTAATATAGTTGGTGTAAAACATTATGCTTAGGTGGGTAAAGGATGATTTTAGGTTGGTTTTGAGCATATTTCTTACATGATGGTGGGTAAAGAATTAGGGGATTCTTTGGATTTCCCACAAGGTATGTATTTGGTTCATTGATCGAGGGGGATCTAATGGACACTTGCACATTCATAACCTCACTAGTCTTTGTTTGATGTATCTGTAAGGAAGACATATCATTTTATTGCACCATAATAGTATTCCTAGGAGAAGAATTTTTAGGGGAACGAAAATCCAAATGTTCTTGACTTTCAAGGATTGGTTCTTCCAAAATGTCATCATCATAATAGAGCTATCCATGGTTGAATTTTCTTGTTCTATGATGTTTTCCCACATAAGATTCTCATGATTTTCATCGATTGAATCATGTAACACCATAATATTGTCTTTACTAATAGGAGAGATATTAGGAGATGGAAAAAGTTTATTGTTGTCCATAATCTCATTGTCTTGTTCCATAACATATAGACCCTAGTATGAGAGATTTGAGGAAAGTGGAAATAAAGAGGTACATCACATGTCATGGTTATATGTTGTAAAGAAGCTTCATCACAAATAGGGGTAAAATCAAGGGAAACAAAACTATTATTTTCATTTGTGCCAATGATTAGATCGTCTTGTTCAAATAGAGCCTTCCAATTGTTAGGAACATTAGGAAGGAGAGAAATAAATCTATAATTCTCTATCATTTGGTTTCTTGATACCAACATATCCTCCTCACAAATGTCTTTTTCATGGTAATTCACAAAAGAAATTTCACAAATAGGGGATGTGTTGGAAGATGAATGGAGACTATGTAAAGTGGTGGCAATGCATCCATCATGTATTATTATACTATCTTCCCAAGGGAAATGAGGAAAAGGACAAACAAGACCTTCATGATGCTCAACAATTGTACCTTCTTTTTCCAAGATACTGTCATCACTAAAAGGAGAGGTATTAGGAGTACAAATATGATCATCATGGTTATCTACATTTGTATTCCATATTGGAAAAACAAGGAAAAACAACTGAGAGGCCCGAGGTGATTCAATTGTCACATAAACTTAAACTTTTCCTACTTAACTTAACTTAAATCTTAGATCTGATGAATAAGAAATTAACAACAAGAAATTTACACATTAGAGAGACAAACAACACCAAGAGTTTTTTTATGTGGAAACCTTGGTAGGGGAAAAACCATAGTGGATGTTAGTCCACAATATTATACTTTGCTAAAAGTATAATGAAAAATAATAAGGGGAATGCACATGCATTTAGGCACACTTCCTAGAGCTCACTACTCAAATAAAAAAGGGGCTCACTTCCCAACATAATAGGATTAAAAATCTAGAGGGTATGAACTAAGAAAATAGCTTTTGCACAAGCCTAATTATAGTTCCAATTAAGCTCAACATTTCTTCACGTTTCACACAATATTATTTACCCTCTACTCTACAATTGAATGATATTCACACATACACACATAGGAGAACCTTCTCAATCCACTAGAGCAATGAAACAATCACACTTATATATCTGCTACATGAGATTTCATCACATCTTAGTCACCCAGGAAAAATAAAATATATTTACAATGTTGGCCCAAATTTTCAATTAAATTTTTAATGCATATTCAACAAGGGCAACCACAACATAGTGAAGACCCAAATTGATATCTCGAACACAAAAATACTTCAATTAATTCCTCCTCAAAGATCCATAACACACTACCACCATCATGTTGTCCAAGAACATGAAAAACTAAACATATGGAGAAAAATCTTTGACAACGAGTACACTGATCAATGTGGACGTACCACAAAGATAGAGAACAATCTAGAAGCATCCAAGAACACAAAGAAACAAAAGAGAAGCATTTGAAACAACTGAGATCAACAAAATCACACAATCTTCATTTAGGAACACTAACAAAGACTACAAAAACACTATCAGACAACAACACACTCAAAACTTCATGCAGACCTCTTAAACTTCCAGTAGATGATCTAGATATACTAAAAAATAATCCCTTTGATCCATGCCAACTAATATTCAACTTAGAGAACATAACACCTTCATGATCTGCACAGTTCAACTAGGAACCTAGAACACTTTCTTTCATAATTTTCTCAATATCCTCAACATTGACAACATCTAGTACACCAAATGCTAATAGTGTTGACATCAATGACAACCATATAGAAGTAACACATCCAAAACATCCAAAATTCCCTTCTAACACATCATTTGCACAAATAGGAGAGACAGGAGGGAGTAGAAGTTTAAGAAAAGAATTAACATTTTTATTCTCTTGTGCTAAGAGACTATCATAACTAGGGAATGCATTGAATGAAGGACTAGAGTGCCTATAAACTATATTTTTCTTTGCAAATTTGGAGAAGATTGAAACTAACATTTTGAAATACCAATCTATTCTAACTCAAAGTGCAATGTAACAGGCTAAAATGAAATGTAGTTTTTAGATGATAATTGAATGATTATGATATTTAACAATATGAGAATGCAAAATTAAAATTTAAACCATGCACAAAATGAGCTAATTTAGGCTAGATTTGATGAAATGAATGTTATAGAAACTCATCCCACTGATATAGATAGTTAATGGCAGCAATTACAAGCTTAAAAATAGGGTTTTCAGCTTTGTAAGAGGTAGTTTTAGGGGTGAAAAGTGATTGATTCAGCCAAGGTGGTGAATGATTCCAATGGGGATTTTTTTTAGAATTTTGAGAAAATTTACAGTGATTTTGATGTTTTATGAGTTTTATGATGTGGAACTAAGTTAAAAATGTAGAATTTCAAAAACTTTAAATGAATTTAGATGCCAAAAATGCAACCTAAATGCACTTTTCTATGAATGCAAAATTTGAAACCTAACATGCAAATGAATTGATGCAAGTCCTAATGCAATATCAATGAAAGCTATATGTATGAAGGAATCCAAATAAGAAAAAAAAATATTTGAAAAAGAAGGTTCACCAAAATGAACCATCAATTTTTGGGGGGTCTATTTACTTCTCTTGCACTCTTACGATCTTTCACCTAAAAGGAGAGAGATCTAGAACCCTAAAATTGAGGTGGTACACTCAAATTAAGGAATGTAAGATGGAATTATGACTAAATTGAATGATTTTAATGCAAATAAGCTATGAAATTGATTGATTTTATATGCAAAACTAATGAAATATACAATGTTTGAAAATAGTGAGGTATGCAAGAATGAACTAAAACGTGAACAAACACATACATAATTCAAAAAGGATAAACAAAGTACACCTAGGAAATGATTTTGGAATTAGGAAGGCTCTAAAAACTATTAGAAATCACTATAAATCACCAATGGGACTCATTTACCATTTTGGGTGAATTAGTCCTAGTTCTGTAAAACTACTCCAGAGCCCATTTTGAACAAAATGGCATCCGAAAATGTAGAAGACTAAAATCAATATTGGAAGTGGGACTCATTCGCCACCCATGAAAATGAGTCCACTTTTGAAATTTATAATATTCTAAGGTGGAAATAGGATCTTTCTATCTACATGTTCTGCTTCTTCAACTATCCAGTTATGAAACTATCAAATTTGGGCCTAATTGTGACTTTTTGTGGGTATTTTCACTTGTCCAATGAAGAGATGACTTCAAAAACTTTGGAATGTAATATTTAATGATTTATAATCCTTGAAGATGTCCAATATCTGCAAACACACAAGAAAAGAAAGAAAAATGTTGGATGTTATGGCATGGGGGTTTTCCTTGGTCAAACCCCTTTTAGGTGATTAGAACAAAATAGAGAAATAATGTAATGAAGCATAAAATAATGGATTCAATACCATGCAATGAAGAATAATCTTAAATTATTGTAGAAAAAAATGAGTAATTTTTACTTGAATGTCTAAAAATTGCTATCTTAATGACTTGAAATGATGAAACCCTTACTTGTTTGAATTGAGATGGAAGAATGATGGATGAATAATGAAGAATGGTTATAATTTAGGGTTTAAATACTTGATTTTATAAGCAATTATCCTTATCTTCCTATTAATTGGATCCCTACAGTTTACATGAAAGAATATCAAACCTAAATTTTAGTTTTTCCCGCTCAAAGGTCAAGATTGGCCAAAATGGGACTCATTTGCCACCTTGGGTGAGTCAATCCCACTAGTAGGGACTCATTCATCATAGGTGGAAAATTAGTCCTAGTGGGGCCCATTTTCCAGCTAGATTGCTAGGAAATAAGGAAATAAGGTCTATATGCTGACTTTGTCAGGTATTTCATCAAATATTACCTCAAGATGCAAAAGAACTGATCAATGTGAATGTGCAAGGCACATTCACATAGCCTAGGAAGGCACAAGAAGAAGGCCTCAAATAATTGTTTCATTACAACAAGAAGGGATCTCATAGACATACATGAAATCTTCTTATAGATCCTAAAATATTACACAAAACTCCCAATATTTGATTGAAAGTAAAGTTTAATATGTTCCTGGAACATAAGCCATTAGAAAAACACTTGTTATAGCAACTTTGCAACAAAAATCATAGACATCCTTGATATTTCTTATTTAAAGTTTTTTTTTTACAATCTAGGAGACATCGCTATATGACACTTTAATTTTAGCTTCAAACTAACTTGCTTGTCATTATCATTATTCTAATTACATCACTATGAAACTAGAAATTTACAAGAAAACAAGGCCCTAAAATGCTACCCTATACAAATAATTACAATACTTAAAAAACATTATAATGGAACCTCTGCAAATGAAACAATATTTGCATTTTAAAGAAAAAGAGAAAATCTAGAATAAATCTGAGCCTAACACTGGTGCTTGCAACTCCCTTGATTTGAAATTGACAAGGCATACAAAATACACCATTACATTTTAATTTCCCTCCATTGTTTTCCCTCTGTTTTCCTCATCTTCAATCCTTCACGAGTCTACAACTCCCTTTGATGCATTTCGTTCTACTAGTGTGGCCTTGCAAGAGTGGCCTTTTCTTACATGTCAAGTCTCGTGCACATAGACATTTATAAAGTCAAACTTTATAAAATGAATGAAATATTTAGGGATTTCAAACTTCTTTTAAAATCATTTTAAAAAATTAATTTTTTTTTAAATTTAAGCTATTTAAACATTAGAACATAGGGACATTTTTTTAATTTTGACCATAATGTAAATAGAGTAATTCCATTGTGAGAATAAAAAACACTTCAAATCTGATTCTAAGAGTGTGAAACCAAGTAAGTGTACTCACTTATGATATGTGAGTGTGACCACCAATTAGTAACTCATGGAAATTAGCATATATCAACTTATCACTCACCAAAGTAGGCCACTTAAGAAATTATCAAGGGTATCTTTGAGTGTTGCAACTGATTTCCATTTATAGGAACTTCAAATTTCTCTCAAATTTGAAGGTACCAAAAGTGAATATTTTTGGGGATGTATTTCCCTTGTGAGCATAGCAAGGATCCAGATCTCTAGGAGTAGACCAAGTTCCTACTCCATTAGGAAGTAGAGGAAAAAGGGTCCACCTCTGTCACTTATCATTCTAGTTTGAAAAATCAAACAATGATTGATGGTCGAAGGCCACAAAAAATGAAGGCCTCAATTTACCTCTTTCATAAATTTTATTTTCTTTTGATTTTGTTGAGGACACTATAAAGATCTTATTGGAATCCAACTAATTCAACATATTAATCTTCCTCATCCAACCACTACACTCAACACTGTTAGTGCATTTACTATCATTAAGCATTTAAAACTCATGCACAATTTGAAAATATTGGTCTTTATGTGACATAAACATGTTATTCTCATCAAGTAGAAAACTCCCATGTTGAACATAACACTCTTCATGATTCAACTCACTATCACACTTTATGGAAGTTTGATCTAGACGAGAAAGAAAAAACTTTATCTCTATCATATAGTTGGTATCATAGACCTCACTCTAATCCATAGTTTTCATATCAAATATGGTTTTCTCAAATGAAGATTCAAACAAAGCATGTGCATCATGCAAACTATCTTCGCATGTATGGAAATGGAATTATTCATACGCATTTACCTATGGTAACTGCAATTCAAGATGCTCATATAAACCTTTACTTACATATTCACTATTTCCATCCTCATCCTTAGCATCTATGTCATGCAAACAACACAAACTTGTATCATCATCATTTGATAGCTCACTAAAATCTTGTATCCTTGATTCAAAAGCATTGCATAGAATTTTCCATCAAGTCAATTTCAATGCTTGTATAATTTTTTTTTAGAATAATTCTTATCCACAATAGGGAATACATATTCATGCAAATATGTAATTGAAGGAGCTCCTAATCTGAAACACTATTGTGATGAATTTTATAATCATCTATTTTCCACACATGATTAAAATCTAAACTCACATGCACATGTACATCTTTGTACTCAACATTCAATGCACCACTATGTTCACATAGCTTCTCATCTTAATATGAATTATAACTTGGAAAACTAACTGGCTTAAGTGTGGAAGGAGAATCAAAAACATATGTGTTATACTTGAAAATTCTAGGAATACAATCATTGTCAACTTTTATGTGAGTTGAGTGTAAATGTGCATACCTATGAAATTCCATGGTTAACAAATCTAAAATTTGTTCACTGCTGAGTGAACATGCTTCTTCTCCCATATCTTCCACTACCTCTTTCTCTTGGTATTCATTAGAACTACCATCATCATTTAGTTGCAAATTAAAATCCTCAAGGTTATCATCTACATCACTGAAATCTAAAGAATTATTGAATTCATCATTACAAATTATATTTTCATCATTTGGAGTTAAATATCCAACAACCTTGTCAAAGATGCAGTCACAATCTTATGTAGCATTCACACTTTCTAAAAATTAATCTCTATCATAAATTTGATTCTTATGAGAATCGCGTTTACTTGCACATTCATCTTCTATGGACTAATGACAAACCCCACACTCACTAATTTGGGAAATATTAACATATTCATATATATCCCTATCATATTTAGACATAACATACTCATCACCAACTCTATGAACCTCAACATATAATGCATTTTTAGATTTAATCTTCTCAATAATATCAATCCAGTCAAGAATTTGACTAATTCTTTATGGTTTCAAAGGTTTTTTCATCTAGACTAAACTAGGTTCATAAGCTCTCATAAGTAAATTAATGCATATATATTCCTTGGGTCTAAAACAACTAGGGATTTCCTTAGGTACAATTAAAAGCCTCAGAAACAATTATTTTGGTGATTCATTTTCTAGTCTTCTTAAATTTAACAATGCACTGACATGCATCATGGAATCATTACTAATTGCAATTGGATCATTATGTATCTAGGTCTAATCACATGCAAGAGATTGAGATTAATTAATTGGGACAATAGAACTACATCTATCTTGAAGATTAGACTCATAATCTATCTTACTCTTTGACCACATACATCATGTATTTTCAACTTCTAGGGTAAAATCACATTGCATACTCTCATCAAAATATCTTAAGAACATAATCTTAAGGTTCTTCCAAGAAAATAAATTTTCCATGGGAAAGCTACTAAACCATTCACTTGCATTGTTCTCAAGCGATCTTACAAAAAATTTAATGTATGCATCCTCTACACAAACCTGATTATCTACCATGAAATCACAAAATGATGGTACATGTTGAATAGATGACTCACTTCTATCCCATAAAACTTAGGCTCATACCTCTTTAATTCAATAGGGAAAGGATTTGGATAACTCTAGACATGACTAAAATTCAGAGGGTTATACTTTTCTAAGAAACACAATCTTCTTTGTGGACATGACTGAGAATTTTGACTTGACATTACAATTTTGGGAACCATACATGGATTTTTGCATTGGTGATATATGTCTACTTGTGCTTTCGCAAGCTTATTACATCAAATTGTGTAATTACAAACCTAGTAGTATAATATTCAACATGCTCCTCACAAAATTCCTAAGTGAAATTTGCATCGAAGAAGCATATAAAACTACAACTATAATTCCTTGCTTAGTGAAATTCTTCACCTTATAAGGAACATGGTTTAAGCTTAGAAAAATAATACCTAGATATTGTAAAAACTATTTGTTTCTTTTTCGTTAGAGACTTGAAGATCTTCAATTCTTAGGTTATTTTTCCATAGAGTTACCACCTCCTTGCAAAGGAATAATTTCAAATAGCTGGAATCCATTTGAGACACATTTTCATTCTACTTTTTTCAAAATAGCAGAGTCAAACTCTTCTTTTCATATTAACATAGACCCTGATTCATTTGTCCCGAATAGAGTTTCCATTCTACTAGTTCCCAAATCAATAGATTTCTAAAACCTAAAGATTAGCCAAGACTTATACTTAATTCTAGCACTAGATCTAGCCAACAAATAGGAAATGGACACAAGACACATTTCCCCTATACTTCAAGCTCTATTAGACATAGGGGGTAACCCTTTTGACAACACTATTAGATTGATATACACATATAATTAAGTATTTCCTAATAGATGATACTCTCTCAAAATATACCAATAATGGTGAAAACAAAACAAAAAATTGGCTTACATCTTGGTAAATTTATCCACATGCACTGACAGCATGATAATTACAATAACTTATAGAATAGGAAAAAATAGAAATGAAATATTTAATAGATTTAGGTTGATTTTGGATCCTTGCAAGGTTTGCACAAGGAAACCTACTAGACCTATTCCTTGTGCATTTAGTAGATTCAAAATGAAACAACCAATTAATAAGGACATGAACACATAATTAGTGACCCTCTGATCATTGTTGCATTACAATGAGAAGGCCTCTCATAGACATACAAGAAATTGTTGTATAGATCATAAAATATTACACAAAATTCCCAATATTTGATTGAAAGAAAATTTTAATATGTTCCTTGAACATGAGCCATCAAGAAAAAACTTATTATAGCAAGTGTGGAACAAAAATTAGAGACATCCTTGATATTTATAATTTAAAGAAAGTTATGTACAATCCAGGAGACATCATTATATGACACTTTCATTTTAGCTTCAAACTAACTTGCTTGCCATTATCATAAGTCTGATTAGATCAATCTAAAACTATAAATTCACAAGAAAACCAAACCCTAAGTTGCTACCCTATACAAACTATTATAATACTTACAAAACCTAGGAATGGAACCTTTACAAATGAAACAATATTTTCATTTTAAAGACAAAGAGAAACTCCATAATAAATCTGAGTCTAACATCTAGCACTTGCAACTCCCTTGATATGAAATTGATAGGGCATGTGAAATATGCCATTACATTTTAATTTACCTCCACCTTTTTCCTTCTTTTTTCCTCATCTACAATCCTTTTTGAATCCATGACTCTCTTTAGTGTATTTCCTTCAGCTATTGTAGGTTTGCGGGAGAGGCCTTTTATTGCATGTAAAGTCTTGTGCACAAAAATTTATAAAGTCAAACTTTATAAAATGAATGAAATATTTAGGGCTTTCAAAGTTGTTTTAAATTTAAGCCATTTAAACATTAGAACATAGAGACATTTTTCAATTTTGGCCATGGTGTGAATAGAGTAATTCCACTATGGGCATCAAAAATTCTTCAAATATGATTTTGAGAATGTGAAACCAAGCAAGTGTACTCACTTATGATACATGTGTGTGATCGCCAAGTAGTAACCCATGAAAATTAGCATATCTCAACTTATCACTCACCAAAGTAGGCCACTTAAGAAATTCTCAGGGGTATCTCTAAATGTTGTAACTGATTTCCATTCATAGGAACTTCAAATTTCTCTCAAATTTGAAGGTGCCAATAGTGTTTCTTTCTAGGCAAGTATGCCTCATGCAGGCATAGCAAGGATCTAGATCTATGGAAGTAGACCAAATTCCTACTCCATTGAGAAGAAAATTCAAAGGGGTCCACCTTTTCCCCTTATCCTTCTAGTTTGAAAAATAAAACCATGATTGATGGTCGAAAGCCACAAAAAAATGAAGGCCTCAAATTACCTCTATCATAAATTTGAATTTATTTTGATTTTATTAAGGACAATCTGAAGATCTGATTAGAATCCAACTGATTCAACATATTAACCTTCCTCATCCAGCCACTACGGTCAACACTGTTAGTGCATTTACTATCATTAAGAATTTGAAACACATGCAAAATCTAAAAATATGGGTCTTTATGTGATAGAAACATGTTATGCTCAGCAAAAAGAAAACTCTTCATGATTCAACTCACTATCAACTTTATGGAAGCTTGTTCCAGCTGAGAAAGAAAAAACTCACGCTCTATCCTAGATCTAGTATCATAGACCTCACTCTAATCCCTATTTTGCATATCAGATATGGGGTTCTCAAATGAAAATTCAAACAAATCATGCACATCATGAAAAATATATTCACATGTATGCAAAGGGAATGATTCATACATGTTTACCTTTGGTAACTACAATTCAGGATACTCATATAAACCTTTACTTACATATTCACCATTTCCATCCTTTTCCTTAGAATCCACATCATACAAACAACACAAACTTGTATCATTATCATTTGATAGCTCACTAAAAGCTTGTATCCCTTATTCAAAAGCATGCTCAAAATTTTTCCATCAAGTCAATGTCAATGCTTATATATTTTTTTCTAGAATATTTCTTATCCACATTAGGGAATACACAGTCATCCAAATTTTTAATTAAAGACTCCTTATCTAAAACACTATTGCGATGAATTTTACAAACATATATTATCCACACTTGATTAAAATATGAGCTCACATCTACATGTACATCATTGTACTCAACATTCAATGTATCACTATGTTCATAGAGCTTCTCATATTTAGATGCATTATAACTTGGAAAACTATCTAGCTTAAGTGTGGAAGGAGAATAAAAAACATATGTGTCATACTTGAAAATACCAGGAATAATATCATTGTCAATTTTTGTGAGTTAGGCACAAATATGCATACCTCACAAATTCCATGGTTAACAAATCAGAAATTTGTTCACTGCTAAGTGAACATGCTTCTTCTCCCATATCTTCCATTAACTCTTTCTCTTGGTCTTGATTAGAACTTCCAACATCATTTAGTTGCAAACTAAAATCCTCAAGGTTATTGGCTACATCATTGCAATCTAAATAATTAATGAATTCATCATTACAAACACTATTTTCATCATTTGGAGTTTAATCTCCAACAACCTTGTCAAAGATGCAACCACAATCTACTGTAGCATTCACACTTTCTAAACATTCATCTTTTTCATAAATCTAATTCTTATGAGAACCACTTTAACTTGCACATTCATCTTCTATGGACTGATCGCAAACCCCACAATAACTAATTTGGGAAACGTTATCATATCCTAATATATCCCCATCATATTTGGACATAACATCCAAATCACTAACTCTATGATCCTCAACCTGTAATGTATTTTTAGATTTAATCTTCTCAATAATATCAATCTAGTCAAGAATTTGACTAATTCTTTCTAGTTTCAAAGATTTTTTCCACTATAATGAACTAGGTTCATAAGCTTTCATAAATAAATTAATGCATATAGATTCCTTAGATCTAAAACAACTGGGGATTTCCTTAGTTGCAATTAAAATCCTCATAAACAATTCTCTGGGTGATTCATTTTTTAGTCTTCTTACATTTAATAATGTATTGGCATGCATCATGGAATCATTACTAATTCCAACTGGCTTAGGATGTATCTGGGCTTGATCATGTGCAAGACATTGATATGAATTAATTGGTACAATAGAACTGCATCCATCTTGAAGATTAGACTCATCATCGATCTTATTATTTGACTGCATACATAATGTATTCTCAACTTTTTGGGGAAAATCACACTACATACTCCCATCAAAATATCCCAAGAAAATAATCTTAACATTCTTCCTTGAAAATACACTTTCAAGGGCAAGCTACTAAATTGTTCACTTGCATTCTCCTCAAGAGATCTTACACACAATTTCATGTATGCATCCTCTACACAAATATGATTATCTACCATGACATCATAAAATTACTATATATGTTGAATGGCTAACTCATCTTCCCTGCCATAAAACTTAGGCACATACCTCTTTAATTCAACAGGGAAGAATTTGGACAACCCTAGACATGACTAAAATTCATAGGGTTATACTCTTCTAATAAATTCAATCTTCTATGTGGACATGACTAAGAATTTTAACTTGACATTAAATTTTTGGGAACCATACATGGATGGTTACATTGTTCATACATCACTACTTGCACTTTCACAAGTTCATTACATGGGTATGTGCAGGATCATGATGGGCCAAAAGGTGGCAATATGATGGGTATGTGGCTGATGATTTTTTTTTTTACCCAAAGTATATGAAATGAAAATGGTTTTTAAAGGAGATTCTCAGCTTTCCACCAATATAAATTATGCTTTACTTTGAATTTAATAAGTAGTTATTATTCATTTTCTATTCAAATTATGAAATAAGTCCTGATTGAGAGACTAATAGAAAAAAATCTATAACTTTCAAATGGTATCACATTTTTTGAATCCAAAACATGTGTCACATTCTATGCTTCGCATACTATAGGATCAACAAAAGAAAAATTAAATTTCATGATGTTATGACCAAGTTAAGGTGGTCAGACATATGATTTTTTTATACTTTTTAAAAGTTGTAATAAAAAAACCATAATTAATTATTTACTTGGAAATAAATTATAAAAAAATATACATCACACTGGGACATGAATCCTCTACTTAAATCTAAAATATTATAAGAAAATATTATCATTTTATTGTGGTTACGGTGGTCAGATAGACAAGGTCTACTTATTTTTTCCCTGAAATTTAAGTACTACTGCATTGAAATTTCAAATTTTCACCAAATAGATTTAAAAAAAAACCTAATAGTTTAGAAACTACATTCAATTTGCTACAAATTCTATTCTTACATTTTTTTTAAATAATATAGATAACTTATTCAATTTTTTACGTCAAGTTCCCTAACTCTAATTTTTCTAATTTTTTTGGCACTTAAGGGCTTATTTTTTCCATGATGATCCTACACATACCCACATCAAATTGTGTAATTACGAACTTAGAAGTATAATATTCAGTGTGCTCCTCACAAGATATCTAAATTAAATTTGCATCAAAGAAGCATATACAACTGCCACTAATAATTCCTTGCTTAGTGGCATTCTTCAGCTAATAAGCAACATGGTTTGAGCTTTGAACAAGAATGCATGGATATTGCAGCAACTATTTGTTTCTTTCTGGTTGGAGACTTACAAATCTTCCTCAATTCTCAGGTTCCTTTTTCATAGAGTCACCACCTCCTTAGAGAGGAATAATTTCAAACAACTAGAATCCATTTGAGACACAATTTTATTTTGGTTTTTACACAATAGCAGAGTCACACTGTTCCTTTCATATTAGCAAAGACTTTGACTCATTCATCCCCAGTAGAGTTACCATTCTTTTGGTTCCCAAATCAATAAATTTCTAAAACGTAAAGACTAGCCAAGACTTATACTTGATTTTAGCACTAGATCTAGCCAATGAATAGGAAATGGACACAAGACACATTTCCCCTACACTTCAGGCACTATTAGACCTAGGGGGTGACCCTTTTGATAAAACTATTAGATTTATATACACATATAACTGAGTATTTCCTAACAGATGATCCTCTCTAAAAATATGCCAAGAATGGTAAAAGAATAACACAAAACTTGCTTATATCTTTGTCAATTTATCCACATGCATTGAGAGCATGATAATTACAATAAGTTATAGAATAGTACAAAATAAAAATGAAATATTTAATAGATTTAGGATGATTTTGGATCATTTGAGGGCTTGGACAAGGAAACCTACAAGACCCGTTCCTTGTCAATTTAGCAGATTCAAAAGGAAAAAACCAGTTCATAACAACATGAACACATAATTAGAGGCCCTTGAATCATTGTTGCATTACAACAAGAAGGCCTCTCATAGAAATAGAAGAAATATTCTTATAGATCCTAAAATATTACACAAAATTCCCAATATTTGGCTAAAAGAAAAGTTTAATATGTTCCTTGAACATAAGCCATTAGACAAACACTTATTACAAAAAGTGTGCAACAAAAATCACAAACATCCTTGATATTTATGATTTAAAGAAAGTTGTGGACAATCCAAGAGACATCACTATATGACACTTTCATTTGAGCTTCAAACGAACTTGCTTTCCATTATCATAAGTTTGATTGCATCATTCTGAAACTAGAAATTTACAAAAAACCCAGACCCTAAGTTGCTACCTTACAGTACAAAAAATTACAATACTTAAAAACCCTAGGAATGGAACCTCTGCAAATGAAAAAAATATTTACATTTTAATGACAAAGAGAAACTCTGGAAAGAATCTAAGCCTAACATCTGGTGCTTGCAACTCCCTTGATTTGAAATTGATAGGGCATGAAAAATATGCCATTACATTTTAATTTCCCTCAACCATTTTCCCTCTTTTGTCCTCATCTGCAATCCTCCATGAGTTTGTGACTCTCTTTGGTGCATTTCCTTTTGTTGTTGCAGGCTTATAGGAGAGGTCTTTTCTTGCGTGTAAAGTCTCGTGCACATAAAAATTTATAAAGTCATAATTTATAAAATGAATGAAATATTTAGGGCTTTCAAAGTTGTTTTAAAATCATTTTAAAACATTTAAAATGTTTTAAAATTTAATCCATTTAAACATTAGAACACAAGGATATTTTTTAATTTCAGCCATAGTGTAAATAGAGTAATTCCATTGTGCGCATAAAAAATAGTTCAAATCTGATTTTGAGAGTGTGAAACCAAGAAAGTGTACTCAATTATAATACATGAGTGTGACCACCAAGTAGTAACTCATGGAGATTAGCATATGTCAACTTATCACTCACCAAAGTAGGCCACTTAAGAAATTATCAGTGGTATATCTAAGTGTTGCAACTGATTTCCATTCGTAGGCACTTCAAATTTATCTCAAATTTGAAGTTTCCAAAATATCCCATGGGGTTTTACCATGTAAGCTATGAATCTATAATTTCATTTTCCAAAAATAATTGAAAGTAAGTCATTTTTCTATCTCACATCTTTTGTGTTGGTATTTTTTGTGATTTTTGTGGTTTTTCGGCCATGTGGCCCTGATTAAGTGGTATCAGAGGAGTTCCCACACTTGTAATAGAGCACCAATTGTAAGGAAGTTGCACCAAGACCTATGAGTGTGGGTTGAGTTCAATATGCCTCTAAGAATTTCCTAATATGGCAGAGGTAGAGGCTGAGGTCATGGAGGAAGAGATCCACCAAGAGATGAAATCAGAGCACTTAGAAGGAAATTAGAAACCTTGCAACGAGAGGTTCAAAGAAGAGATGTGCAATGATACAGAGATGACAGTGGAGATGAGACAAAAGTGGAAATGGAAGAGGAAGAGAAAGATCCAATGGATCTTGGAGAAACAAGATTGTTGCAAGCGATCTCAAGCATTGGGAAGAGACCTAAAATGGAGGTTTCAACTTTTAGTGGAAATCTAAATCCTGAAGAATTGAATGACTAGATCAATGACATGGAAGAATTTTTTGAGTTTGAGGAGATTGAAGAACCTCATTGAGTGAAATTTGTAAAGAAAAAATTAAAAGGTCACACTAGTATATGGTGGAGAGAGGTCCAATTAAAAAGAGGAAGACAAGTGAAAGATAAAATCTCTAGATGGGGAAAAATGGTGTCAAAATTGAAGAAATAATTTATTCCAGTTGATTATGAATTGGAGTTGCTCAAGAACATGTAGAGATTGAGACAAGGGACAAGGATAGTGAAAGAATACACATAGGAATTTCCCAAGGTTCTAATTCAAACAAGACATTTTGAGGTGAATAAAGAGAAAGTTGCTTGTTATATTACTAGGTTGAATCCAAGCATACAAGAAGAATTGACACTACTAAGAATGATCACCATTGAGTATTATTATTAGTTTTGTCTAAAGGTTGAAGAATGACTAAATAAGAGGCTTCATAACAAACAATGAGGTGGAGGCCATGGAGGAAGGGCCAGTGGATGGTCATGTGGAGGACAAAATCAAGATCAAAAGAAGAGTGAAGGCTCTAGTAGCAGGAAAAACCAAGAAAGAGGTCTAGTTAGAAAGAGGAAGACAAGGGAAAGATCAAATTTCTAGATGTGACAAAATGGTGTCAAAATTGAAGAAACAATTTATTCCAGTTGATTATGAATTAGAGATGTTGAAGAAGATGGAGAGCTTGAGGCAAGGGATAAGGATGATGAAAGAATACACATAGGAATTTCACAAGGTCCTAATTTAGATAGGAAATTTTGATGCGAATAAAGAGAAATTTGCTCATTATATTAATGGGTTGAAGCCAACCATACAAGAAGAATTGGAACTAGTAAGAATAACTAACATTGAGGATGCTTATCAATTTTCTCTAAAAGTTAAAGAATGACTGAACAAGATGTTGGAGAATGAATAATGAGGTGGAGGCCATTGAGGAAAGACTAGTGGACTATCATATGGAGCTTGAAATGAAGATTGAAAGCAGGGTGAAGGCTCTAGTAATGGCCAGAACCAGAAATGAGGTAACACCTACCATCCTCATGATTATAATAACGGAGGCCAAAGAGGAAGGGGAAGATCTAGACAATGATTAGAAAGAGGAGGCTTTTGTAGAACCTATTTCCAGTGTGGAGGGTGATGCATGAGTTGCACATGTTGATGAAGATATTGAGTCTTCATTTTCTGAGGATGCAGAAAGAAGATAAAATTTTCAATGTTATTATTGATGGAGGTAGTACTGATAACCTTTTTTCAGAAAAAATGTTTAGTAAGTTGTGGATGGAGAGAAGAAGGCATTTGAAACCATACAGGATTGCTTGGTTGCAAAAGGACCATAAATCCTTGGTAAATGGACAATTTCTAGTAAAGTTCAAGATTGGAAATGACCATGATGAGGTATTATGTGATATTATGCCTATGGATGTTTGTCATATCTTGTTAGGCAGACCACGGTAGTTTGATTGATGGGAAATGTACATGATGGGAATGCAACCACCTATTCTTTGAAAGGGGATGGAGTTCATCATAAGTTGAAGCCATTAAAAGAGGCAGACAAAAACTTATGCAATAATGCAAGAATTTTGTTTGGTTGATGGAAGAAAGTTCCCAAAAGGAATGAAGCTAAGCATATGTGTTTTACATTGATCCCTAGAGTTGATAAAGAAGATACTACTTAGGTATGTATAGAGGTTTTCAATTTTTTGAATGAGTTTCAAGCTATTATTTCTAATAATGTACTTGAAGGTTTTCCTACTCTAAGAAAGATTAGTCATCAAATGGACTTGACTCCTAGAACTAGTTTTCCAAATAAGGCTGCTCATCATATGACTCCAACCAAGAGTGAAGAGTTGAATAGATAAGTGCAAGAGTTATTGCAAAAGGGGTTGATCAAAGAGTTTTTGAGTCCACGTACAGTACCTATAGTACTTGCCCCAAAGAAGGATGGGGAATGGAGGATGTGTATAGATTCTAGATCCATCAACAAGATCACCATCCAATATAGTTTTCCCTTGCTAAGAATGGATGAAATTATAAATTTTTTGAGTGGATTTGAGTACTTCACGAAGATAGATTTGAAGAGTGGATATCACCTAATCCAAATTAGAGGAGATGAATGGAAGATAGCCTTTAAAAATAAGGAGGGCTAGTACGATTTGGTAGTCATGTTGTTTGGGCTAACTAATGCATTGAGCACATTTATGTGGCTTATGAATGAGGTATTGAAATAATTTTTAGGAAAATTTGTTATTGTTTACTTGGATAATATTTTTATTTTTAGTAAGATATTGAAGGAGCAACTGATGCATATCTAAAGAGTTTTTGAGAAGCTAAGGGGGGAGAAGTTGTTGATTAATTTGAAGAAATGTAGTTTTGTGAAGAGATAGTTAGTGTATCTGGTATTTTTTTTCTCACTAAAGGGTCTCAAAATGGTTCGAGAGAAGGTGAGAGAAATCATTCAATGGCCTAATCTAAGGAGTGTTACAAAGGTATGATCATTTCATGGTCTAGCAAGCTTTTACAAAAAGTTTATTAATAATTTTAGTATTATTTGTGCACCTCTAACTAAAGTGATGAGAGGGGATAGAAAAGAGTTTAAGTGGACCACAAGAGAAGGCAAAATTTTTGATATGATGAAGAAGAAAGTTATAGAGAAACCTATTTTGGCCCTTCTAGATTTCAATAGGTCTTTCAAGTAGATTGTGATGCTAGTGGCACTACCATAGGACCTATTTTTAGTCAAGAAGGTAAGCCTATTTCCTTGTTTATTGAGAAGTTAAATGATGCTAAGAAGAAATATTTTCTCTATAATCAAGAGTTTTATGCTATAGTTTAGGTTTCGAAGAAATGGAGACACTATTTGTTGCCAATTTTTTTTTTTATATATACTCATCATTGGGATTTATAATGTCTCAATAGTCAAGGAAAGTTGAATCAAAGGAACTTAAAATGGGTTGAGTTTTTGTAGAGTTATACTTTTGTTTTTAGGCATAGGAGTGGAAGGTCAAACAAAGTTGTAGATTCCTTAAGTAGATGGAAAAATTTGTTGATACAGATGAACATAGAGGTATTTGGGTTCAATGAACTCAAGATTCTATATCCAGAAGATTCAGACTTTGCATAAGATTAGAAGGCTTGTTTGGAACTTGTTACATTAGATAGGATGAGATGGTTTGATTTCTTAATCCAAGATGGAGTGTTTTTTAGAGGAAGCCAATTACACATTCCAAGGAGTTCTATGAGAGTGAATCTAATCAAAGATAACCATAGTGGAGGATTGGTTGGAAATTTTGGTCAATATAAGGCTATTTATCTTGTCAGTGAGAATTATTATTGGCCACATTTACAACAAGTCAAAGTACTAGGTTGTATCAACCATTACTTGTATCTGAGTGGCCATGGGAGGATATTATCATGGATTTTGTTCTTGCCTTCCCAAGGACATAGACATGACATGATTCCATATTTGTGGTGGTGAATAAATTTTCAAAGATGGAACATTTCAGTTTGTGTCATAAGACCAGTGATGTTGTTCATGTTGTAGAGTTTTTTTTCAAAGAGGTGGTGACACTACATAGTCTACCAAACAGTATAGTTTTAGATAGAGATACCAAATTTGTTGGTTATTTTTGGAGGACATTATGGAAGAAGTTGAAATAGATTTGAAGTTTAGTTATACGCACCATCAACATATTGATAGACAAATAGAGGTGGTGAATAGGAGTTTGGACAACCTTCTCAGATGTTTAGTTGGAGATAAGCCCAAGGGATGGGATTTGATTATACCACAAGCAGAATTTTCTTTCAAAAATTTTGTCAATAGGAGCATTGGTAAATCACCATTCCAAATTGTGTATGGGAGTAGTCCAAGAACTACTACTAAATTGAGAAAGATGGATAAGGGGGAGAAGAGTAGTGTTGAGGCTAAAGATTTTGCTGAGCAACAGAAGGATTTGCAGGAAGAGGTGAAGAAACATATCAATAAGATGAAATCACAATATAACACTTAGACAGATCAAAAAATGAGTTATAAGGAGTTCTAGGTAGGAGATGAAGTCATGGTTCATTTGTGAAAGGAGAGGTTTCCAGTTGGTACATACAAGTTAAAGGTGAAGAAGTTTGGACCATGTAAAATCCTGTAGAAGCATGATTCAAGAAATGCTTATGAGCTAAAGTTTCCTAGTGGAATAAGCATTTATCTTGTGCTTAACATTATTGATTTCATGGAGTATTATGAAGGTGATATAGAGGAGGGGTGGATAAAAAAATATTGGAAAATTAAAGAACCTACTTCAAAAAAGGAAGAGATAGAAGAAATTTTGGATAGTCGTGTGGGTATAAGCACAAGAAATAGATAATATGCAGAGTACTTGGTGAAATGGAGAGGAAGCCTTATTGAATATTCATCATGGTTGGCTGAGGCTGAGGTTAACCATCCTAGTTTCCCTCTAACTCTTAAGAAGTGGCAAGGTCACTTTTCAAATTACCCTGGGTGTCTCATGTAGGAACATCTAACGGTGTAGGGAAATCTTGCATCACCCAAAATAAATTATTTTCTTTATTTTCTTTAGTTTTCTTTAGTCCCATGGTGGAACTTTAAGGGTATAAGACTGTCAAGCATAAAAAATAATGAAAAATGGGAACTTACTATTTTTAGAAGTCAACCAAAATGGGCTTGTATGGATGTGAAAATTTACCACAAGGAGCAAAGTTGAAAAAAAAAATTAGTTGCAAAAGAATCACCTCAATGCCCTACATAGTTTGGGAGAAATTAAAGTTTTTGTCATAGGAAATTTCTCCAATGTAGCTTCAAATTTAGATATTAAACTTTAAAGGCCTGGAAATAGCTCAAAAAGTGGCCAAGCCGACCTACGGTACACTCAAAAGTTGTAGAGATTGTCGAGAGATTTCCAATGATATGAAATAATAGAAAATCAGACACTTAGATCAAAAGTTATGGCCCTGAGAAGTTGGTTCTCTAAAACATGAATTTCATAAAAATTGCTTCCTAGGCCAGAAATCAAACGGTGGGTCTTTTGGCACAAAAGAAAAAGGGGAAATTTGAATTTTCTAGAAAATTATAGGGTAGTTATTAGGGAAAATAAAAAGGTTTAAGTGGGGGTTGTAGAAGGTCACCCTGATAGTGCATATTGCAGCTCTAAATAGTAGATTTTCTTTTCATCTAGTTTATTTTTGTTGTAATGAATGAAGCCCATGGGGCTATAACATGTAAGCTTTGAATCCATAATTTCATTTTCTAAAAATAATTGAAAGTAAGTCATTTTTCTATCTCGTATCTTCTGTTTTGGTATTTGTTGTTGTGATTTATCTAGGTTTTGGGTGGTGTGGCCCTCGTTAAGTGGTATCAGAGTAGGAGTTCTTGAGCTTGTAATAGAGTGTCAAACATGAGGTAGTTGCAGTAGGACCTATGAGTGTGGGTTGAGTTCAAGATGCCTCCAATAATTTCCCAGTATGGTAGAGGTAGAGACCGAGGTCATGGAGGAAGAGATCCACCAAAAGATGAAATCAGAGCCCTTAGAAGGCAATTAGAAACCTTGCAACAAGGGGTTGAAAGAAGAGATGTGCAATGAGACAGAGAGGATAGTGAAATTGAGACAAAGGAGGAAATGGAAGAGAAAGAGAAAGATCCAATGGATCCTAGAGAAATAATATTGTTTTGATAAATCTCAAGCATTTGGAAGAGACCTAAAATAGAGGTTTCAACTTTTAAGTGAAATCTTAATCATGAAGAATTGATTGACTGGATCAATGACATGGAGGAATTTTTTGAGTTTTAGGAGATTGAAGACCCTCACAGAGTGAGGTTTGCAAAGACAAAATTGAAAGTTCATGCTAGTATATGGTGGAAGGAGGTATAATTAAAAAGAGGAAGAGAAGGGAAAGATAAAATTTCTAGATGGGACAAAATGGTGTCAAAATTGAAGAAACAATTTATTCTAGTTGATTACTAATTGGAGCTGCTCAAGAACATGTAGGGCTTGAGGAAAGGGACAAGGATAGTGAAATAATACATAGAGGAATTTCACAAGGTTCTAATTTAGATAGGACATTCTAAGGTGAATAAAGAGAAAGTTGCTTGTTATATTAATGGGTTGAATCTAAGCATACAAGAAGAATTTGCATTGGTAAGAATGATCACCATTGAGGATGCTTATTAATTTTCTCTAAAGGTTGAAGAATCACTAAACAAGAGGCTTTAGAATAAAAAATGATGAGGAGTATATGGAGGAAAGACCAATAGATGGTCATATGGAGGACGAAGTGAAAATAAAAAGAAGAGTGAAGGCTCCAATAGCAGCCATAACCAGGAAGGAGATAACACCTACCATCCTCATGATTAGAATAATGGAGACCAAAGTGGAAGGGGGAGATCTAGATGAGGATTTGGAAGAGGAGGATTCTGTGGAACCTATTTCTAGTGTGGAGAAGAAGGAGATAGAGCCTGTGAGGTTCCTCAACATCAAGGAAGGACAAATAGAAGACCTAAGTGTAATGCACAAGTTGCACATGTTGATGAAGATGGTGAGTTTTCACATTCTAAGGATGCATAAAGAGGAGAGGTTCTTGTTAATAGAAGATCCCTAATGAATGAGGAGAATGAGCCAATTCAAAGGACAAATTTGTTTCACACCAAAAGTAAGTTTGAAGGTAAAGTTTGCAACATTACTACTAAAGGAGGTAGTACTGGTAACATTTTTCAAAATAAATAGTAAGTTTTTTTTTTAAGAAAATAATGCATTTGAAACCATATTGGATTCCTTGGTTGTATAAGGACCATAAAGCCTTGGTAAATGAACAATTTTCGATGAATTTCAAGATAGAAAATTACCATGATAAGGTATTATGTGATATTATGCCCATGGATTTTTGTCATATGTTGTTAAGAAGACCATGGAAATTTGATCAACGAGCAATACATGATGGACATGCCAACACCTATTCTTTGAGAAAGGATGGAGGTCATCATAAGTTGAAGCCCTTGAATGAGGCAAAGGAAAAGGTATGCAGTAATGCAAGAATTTGTTTGGTTCATGGAAGAAAGTTCCTAGAAGGAATAAATCATGAGTATATGTGTTTTACATTGATCCCTAGAGTTGATAAAGAAGATACTACTGAGGTACCTATAGAGGTTTCAAATTTGTTGAATTAGTTTCAAGATTTTATTTTTGATAATGTACCTAAAGGTGTTCTTCTTGAAAGAAAGATTAGTTATCAAATGGAATTGATTCCTAGAGCTAGATTTCTAAATAAGGCAGCTCATCATATGACTCCAACATAGAGTGAAGAGTTGAATAGACAAGTACAAGATTTTTTGTAGAAGGGATTGATTAGATAGAGTTTGATTCCATGTGTTTAGACTCTATAGCCATCAACAAGATCACCATCAAGTATAGATTTCCCTTGTCGAGAATGTATGATATTATGGATTGTTTGAGCAGAGTTGAGTACTTCATGAAGATATATTTTAAGAGCGGATATCACCAAATCAGAATTAGAGAAGGAGATGAATGGGATATAGCCTTTAAAACCAAGGAGGGCTTGTACAAGTGGTTAGTCATGCATTTTGGGCTAACTAATGCATCGAGCACATTTATATGACTTATGAATGAGGTATTGAAATATTTTTTAAGAAAAAATATTATTGTTTACTTAGATGATATTTTTATTTTTAGTAAGACATTAAAGGAGCACTTGATGCATATCCAAAGAGCTTTTGAGATTCTCAAGGAGGAGAAGCTTCTAATTAATTTGAATTTATTTTTTGGTGAAGAGAGAGTTGGTGTATATGGGATTTGTTTTCTCAATAGATGGTCTCAAAATGGATCCAAAGAAGGTGAGAGCTATCATTGAATGGCCTACTCCAGGGAGTGTTATAGAGGTAAGATCATTTCATAGTATAGCAAGCTTTTTTAGAAAGTTTATTAAGAATTTTAGTAGTATTTGTGCACCAGTAATTGAAGTGATGAGAGGGGATAGAAAAGAGTTTTAAGTGGACCAAAATAGCAGCCAAATGTTTTGATATGTTGAAGAAGAAAGTTTCAGTAACCTATTTTGGCCCTTCTAGATCTCAATAATGTCTTTCATGTAGATTATGATGCTAGTGGCACTACCATAGGAGCTGTTTTGAGTCAAGAAGGTAATCCTATTGCCTATTTTAGCTAGAATTTAAATGATGCTAAGAAGAAATATTTTGTCTATGCTCAAGAGTTTTATGCTATAGTTCAGGCTTTGAATAAATGGAGACACTATTTGTTTCCAAAAGAATTTTTTTATATATTGATCACTAGGATTTATGGTATCTCAATAGTCAAGGAAAGTTGAATCAAAGGAACTTAAAATTGGTTGATTTTTTCTAGAATTATACTTTTGTTTTGAAGCATAGGAGTGGAAGGTCAAACAGAGTTGTAGATGCCTTAAGTAGAAGGGAAAAAATGTTGATATAGATGAATATAGAGGTTGTTGGGTTCAATAAACTCAATAGTATATATCCAGAAGATCTAGACTTTGTAGAAGCTTGGAAGGCTTGTTTGGAACATATTACATTAGATAGGATGAGATGATTGGATTTCTTAATCCAAGATGGGATGTTGTTTAGAGGAATCCAATTGTGCATTCCAAGGAGTTCTATGAGAGACAATCTAATAAAATAGAAGCATAGTGGAGGATTGGTTGGACATTTTGGTTGAGATAGGACCATTTATCTTGTCAGTGAGAATTATTATTGGCCATAGTTACAACAAGATGTGAAAAAAATTGTACAAAGTTGTAGAGTATGTCAGATGGAGAAATGAACAAGTTAGAATACTAGATTGTATCAACTATTATCTATACCTGAGAGGCCATGGGAGGATGTTAGCATGGATTTTGTTCTTGTCTTTCCAAGGACACAAAGAGGACATGATTCCATATTTGTGGTGGTGGATATATTTTCAAAGATGACACATTTCATTTTGTGTTATAAGACCAGTGATGTTCACATTGTAGAGTTGTTTTCCAAAGAGGTGGTGAGACTAGATGGTCTATAAAAGAGTATAGTTTTAGACAAAGATACCAAATTTGTTGGTTATTTATGGAGGAAATTATGGAAGAAGTTGAAGATAGATTTGAAGTTTAGTTCTATACACCATCAATAGATTGATGGACAAACAGAGGTGGTGAACAAGAGTTTGTGCAACCTACTCAGATGCTTAGTTGGAGATAACCCAAGGGATGGTATTTGATTATACCACAAGAAGAATTTGATTACAACAATTCTATCAATATGATCACTAGTAAATCACCATTCCAAATTGTGTATGGGAGTAGTCCAAGAACTAATTCTAAAATGAGAAAGATGGATAAGGGTGAGAAGAGTAGTTTTGAGGCTAAATATTTTGTTGAGCACCTGAATAATTTGCATGAAGAGGTAAAGAAACATATCAATAAGATGAACTCACAATATAAGGCTCAGGCATATAAGAAAAAGAGGTATAAGGAGTTTCAGGTAGGAGATGAAGTCATGGTTCATTTGTGAAAGGAATAGTTTCTAGTTAGTACATACAACAAGTTAAAGATGAAGAAGTTTGGACCATGTAAGATATTGAAGAAGCATGATTCAAGATATGCTTATGAGGTAGATTTTCCTAGTGGAATAAATATTTCTCTTGTGTTTAACATTGTTGATTTGATGTAGTATCATGAAGGTGATATAGAGGAGGGTGTAATAAGAAAATAATGGAAAATTATAGCACCTACTTCAAAGAAGGAAGAGACAGAATAAATCCTAGATAGTCGTGTGGGTAGGACAAGAAATATGCAATATGCAGAGTACTTGGTGAAATTGAGAGGAAGGCCTATTGAAGATTCATCATGTTTTTCTAAGAATAAGGTTAACCATCTTGGTTTCCTTCTTGACTCTTGAGAAGTGATAGGGTCACTTTTCAAATTACCCTAGGTGTCTAATGCAGGAGCATCTAGCGATGCAACACAATCTTGCATCACCCAAAAAAAATATTTTCTTTATTTTATTTAGTTTTTTGAGTCCCATGGTGGCACTAAACGGGTATAAGACTATCAAGCATCAAAAATAATGAAAAAAAGGAACTTACTAGTTTTAGTAAGTCAACCAAAACGGGCTCATATGGATGTGAAAATTTACCCCAAGGACTAGAGCTAAAAAAAAAAATTGGTCATGAAAGAATCACCTCAATACCCTACATAGTTTGGGAGAAATTAAAGTTTCCATCCCAAGAAATTTCTCCAATGCAGCTTCAAATTCAAATATTAAAGTTTAGGGGGTCTGAAATAGCTCAAAAAGTGGCTGAACCGACCTACGATGGATTCATGCCTTGTAGAAATCGTCAAGAACATTCCAATGATATGCAATAATAGAAAATTAGAAATCCAGATCAAAATTTATGGTCTTGTAAAGTTGGTCCTCTAAAAAGTGAATTTCACAAAAATTGCTTCCTAGGCCAGAAATCAAATGGTGGGTCTTTTGGTGCCAAAGAAAAAGGGGAAATTTGAACTTTCTAGAACATTCTCGGGTGGTTATTGGGGAAATTAAAAAGGGTTAAGTGGGGGTTGTAGAAGGTGGCCCTGATAGTGGAGATTGTGGCTCTGAATAGTAGATTTTATTTCTAGAGTTGATTTTTGTTGTAATGAATCAAGCCCATGTGGTTGTAGCATATAATCTTTGAATATCTAATTTCATTTTTAAAAAAAATTGAAAGTGAGTCATTTTTATGTTTTGTATCTTCTATGTTTGTATCTGTTATTGTGATTTCTATGGGTTTTGGGAGGTATCCCCCTCATCAAAATCTTTTACCTAAAGCATTAAATGTCTCATTCACCATCATTGTGCATCAAACTAATTTCATGTGAAGTAAGGTTTCCCATGGCTTTGATCCATGAATTTTTTCCCCTTGGTTGTGCATAATTTTTTTTAATTTTCCATTTGGAAATGATATCTTTACTATGCATCATAGTGGGTTTAATCCTGCATCTTCCCAAAGGAACTTTTTATTAGATTTCTTTTGGCCCAATTCTATAGAACCTATTAAACCTCATGAGGAATTTTTTTTCAAATCATATCAAATGTTCAAGGAAAAGTGTATAGAAAAATTATCCTCTAGAAACATGTTAGAACCTATGACTAAGCCACCTATCCTTGAAAATATAATGATTGAATAGAAAGCCCTTCCAAACATCCAAACTTAACCTATAAAAAATCCTCCTACATTTTATTATAATAGACCATGAGATAACCAATACAATCACATTGTCCCTCATAAAATTTACAAAGCTAAAGAGAAAGTGGTTGAAGAACATCCTATTGTTCCTTCTATTCCTCCCCTAAAGAAAGAGAAGAAACCTATGATTGAAAACTCCACTCTTCATAAATAAAAATTCACAATAGATTTAAATGAAATCAAAGTGCTAGAGAACATAGATGTAGATGTTGTGCTATTGCTTGTATGTTACAAACTAAAGAAGAAAAGAATAACATAGAAAATCATAATCAAAACTTATTTGAAGCAATGCATGATGATTCTATACCTTCACCACAACATAAACAAGAACATTCCATGGAAATCATTTGACCTCTTGTTGTGATTAATCTAGATGATGACATTGATATTGCAAAGATTGATGATAATTTGCATAATGAATTGAATACATTTGTTTCCTCTTCTATGAGTTTAAATTACAAATCTCCTAAAATGAGTGTTGAACCTGGTGTTTACCCTAGTTCAACACTTGTTGTTGTCCCTTTGGCTAGTTTTTTTCCTTCCATTTATACAAACCAATATTGGGATGTGGACAACCTACTCTAGGTTGAGCCACATGTACCTTACTATTCTTTTTCTTTTTCATGTTTCTTTATGTGATTGCATGTGTGTAATGTGATCCCCAATGATGTTTCATTTAATTCATCTCTCTTTTTACAACATCCATCAATATGTATTTGCATTCTTCTTTATCTCATAAGCATTTTATCTTTTTTCCTTTCTCTTGTCTTTTCCTTTTGGTGATGATGTAAGGCATCGAGAAATTTAGGTCTTTTCCATGTTGACCCAAAATATTTTATTTTATTTTCTCTCTTTTTGTTTCATTCTTTTAGTCCTTTGAGTATTTGGGGAATGATGATAGTTCTGAGCTCTATGACAACATTATAGAAAAGATATACTTACACCAAATCCAAAGATCCATTATGTATTCTTGGGGGGAACTCCTACCTTCCTATTTCATGACATAGCTTGATTTTTGAAACATATGACTTGGAATAGGGTTTTCCATGGAAATATCTCATGTCTTAGGAGAAAACATTAGATACATTAAATTAGTTGCTCATAGTAATGGTGTTTGTGATTGCTTTAAAGTGGGGGGCATACATCAATGACATCTTTTGAAATTTTTCATATTTTATGGTGTGATTTTCTCTTTTCTTAGGATGTGTACTTTTCTTGGTGGTTTCATTGGGTTTCATGTCCTCCAAGAGTGATATTTCTAACCATATGATTTCCCTTAGTGGCATGATGCAAATGAGGCATCCCATAAGTGGCAATTTGATATTCTTTACCTATCCTCTCTTGGAGACATTAGCCACAATGTTCCCTAAGAAGAAGACCTTACATAGCATTGTAAAGCATAACATTCAAAAGAAATAGCATTGTGGTGTCTTATTGAAGTTATTAGGAGGAAAATTTTGGTATGGTATGGAAGGCTAATATGAATCTCATTTTCCACCTTGTCAGGATAACTCACCTAGTGGATGGCTTGAGGTTCCACTACCATAGAGTGAGCACACATATTATATAAAATATCCTAGATATGTTATACATCATGTTGGACTATCGAACTTGATCCTTATGTAAGGTAGGAGGACCAACCACACCAAGGCTCTAGGTCATGAAGAGCCTAGAGTGGAGGGCTGCCCTATCTTACCTCAAGCTAACAGGTGTCTAAGTCAAGGATAGAGAATGAAGACAACACTCAAGTTCTTCTATCACTTTACAAATAAAAAAAACTAAATGGGTATAGACAAGCTTGTCTCTAGAATCTAAACTACACCTTTGATAACTCTCTACCCAAGGATGGATATGCTAGTCTAGGATGATAGCACAATGAGCTAGCATCTCACTCATGCACCAGAATCCATAAATTCATAAAGTGTAAAATACAATACAAGAAAGAAGAAAACCTAATCACAACCTAGTTAATAAATTTTAATGAGATGATTAGAATAATAAAGTATGAGAAATAGCTATATAGATGGTAAAGAATGTAGATGAAAAAGAAGGGTGGCAAAGATCAACTTACTAAGGCTCTAGTTTAGCAATGATCTCCATGCACATATTCACCTGCACATAGTCAAGAGAGGGAAAAATGTTGGGTTGTATAGGAATTTACCTCAGTCAAACCTCCACTTTGGTGTTTCCACCTCTATGGACAACCAGGAAAGCCACTACAAATGATACAATGATACTCTATCAAACCAATACAAGAAATTAAAGTGAAGCAATACCATCTCCACCCAAAGGATCTCAAGGCCAAATAAGGGAGAATGCAAGACAACAAGATTGGGAAAGTTAAAATGACTACAATAGTGATGAAGGGAGGTCTCACAAGACCCTAAAATCATAGCTTCTATTGTAGTGCAACATGTAAAAAATGAAGTTGATGGAGTAAAAAGTTGTTGTAATGCTCAATGAAATGGTATGAAACTACTCAAGATAATTCCATAGATTGCTAGAAACTATGAAGAAGATGAAGTGAAGTTGAAAGATAGGAATTTGAAGAAAAAAATGCAAGGGAAAGAGCCATTTTTGGGATAGCTAGTCAACACAAAGGAATTACACTTTCATGACTAATGGAAAGTGTAACATCCCTATAGGCATCAGAGGTAAGAATTTTTTATGGATGGTAGCACATTGCACAAATGTTCACACATCACACTCACATCCCTGAAAAATATTCATACACCAACAAAAATAGGTGCCAAGTGGATGGGTTTTGGATGGGTTATGTGGAATATTTCCTTTGGGTTTGATCATTCTAAAGTTGGGGATGCAAAAGGGGAATTTGCAAAAGGGGAAAAAATTCATTTCTATACATTTTTCCCCCACTTTAGCAAGCACAAGTTTCAATGAGTGTTTGATGTAGATTGAAGAGTTTAGAGATCTATACATAAACCGTCAAGGAAGTAGACCATAATATAGTGAGCTTAAAATTGTAGGGTAGGAAAAGGGAACCATAGGTACGCTCTCTTGAGGAGGTTCAAACAAGGTATTTGTAGCTCCTTAGAACTATAGATTTGAACAAAGTACAAAGAAAGTCCACAGACCAATGATGGGAAAATATTGTAGGACGCAAGCCCTTCATAGGCCCTTAAACCTAGAAAAAAGGCGCCCCCCAAGTAATCTCTCCTGAAGGAAGCCTAATGCAAGGGGACTTCATAAAGTTGGAATGGAAAGCAGCTTCACATGCACACCTCCAAAGCAACATGTTAATTTATAGATAAAACATGTTAGAGATCAAAACGTAGCCACATAGGAAAACCAAAAGACATTCAAGTAGATAACTAAAATTGAAGGAAGATATTTCAAAGGGGTGCCTTGATACCCTTCAAAAGAAAATGGGTCCACTTAAGGGACACACTATTTGAAAGTGAGAGAGATTTTTTTGCAAATCAATTCAAGATCAAGGAATCCTTTTGAAAGATGTTCACTTCATCAAGGAATTCCAAAGGAAGAAATTGTCCCTTCATGAGGGAATTGTTAAGTCCTCTCTTGTAGGAAAAGCTACTCCTTTCTCAAAGGAAAGTTCTTCAATTTCATTATTTTTGAACCCATGATGAAGGGAACATGTTCTACTAGAGGTCCTTCTTGAGAATGCAAATTTTGAAAAAGTGTGCAAATATTTTGGAGAAAAGATTCATTGACCATAAAATGTGTTTTATAAAAATCAAAGTTGATACGATAGCCCCTCCTTAGGATGGTGCATGTTGAATGTAGAGGCACGTGACATCCTAAGGAGATAAAATTAAGAATGAAAAAAGTGATGTTGTGGCTCATGAGACATAGTGAGATGTCAATGTCAAGGGACAACACTTGAACACCACAACATTGCAAATCAAGCAAAGAACAGAGAAGTATAACAACATTGCAAAAGGAAATAATGACATCATAAACAATGGGCATAGGGGCGATCTAATATTTTGAGGTCAAAGCTGCTCATAAATATAGATAAGTACATATAATAGTATATTAATGAACTATCATCAACCCCATACTATATCATATCATATGAAAAATGCATGAGAAAATAAAGTAAAAATAAAAAAATTGGGTCAACATGGAAGGGAAGCCTAAATTCCCTCAACACTTTGTATTATCCCAAAATTATTGAAAACATATACATATAATAGAGAAAGAATGATGCCACAAATAGAGGAAGTTTTACAACAAGTAATAAATCCTATATCCAAGCACCTATAAGTGTGACAAGGGTTGCCTAGGAACACATAATGCAAGCATGAGGGAACACACTCTACACAACAGATAAAGAAGAGGCGCCCCCCTAACACTCATCAACCAAGAGGTCATCGACCTCTTAGTCTAGATAATTATAGAGGGAAGAAAAACTAGCCTACAAGGGTGGAATTCCAAGGGGGGAACCCTCAAACCCTCCCATAATAAGATCCAATGAAGAAGGACTTGCAAGGTATTCTCTCTCAATTCCTATGGAGCAAAGGTCAATGACTTCGTGAAGATCACAGACAAGGCCAAGACCTCATCTAGAGAGTTAAACTTGCACTTCACAAGAGTTTCATGCTTTACCTCAATTAATGAGGGAGGCAACGCTCAAGATTTATTGCTAGGATCATCAAGTGACTCGAGAGAAGTGATGAACTCTGTGGATGTCAGAATTTCCTCTCTCACTAGGACAACACATGCTAAGATAAGATCACCCTCTTAAGAAGGTTGAGTCCTCTTATTCCCCCATTATTAGAGGGGACAACCTCCATCTTCTACATTTTTAGAGGATGTGAGTTTCCCACAAATGAGGAAAAAAGTGTGGAGAAGGAGGAAACCATGGTGGACACCACCAACGTGTTTGACATTTCCATGAGATTTGAGAATAGGAGGACATTTGGAAGAGATAGCAAGAGAGGTGGCTTGATCGAAGGAGCAATAATAACCTACAAATTTTTAGCAAGAGCCAATTGGATAACTAAGGCTGACTCAACTTAACTAGAGGGGATGGTAAAGGAGGAAACCATAATAGGCCTTGATACAAGGGCGATCGACTCCCCTTCCTTTGCAAAGTGACCTTCCTAGCTACTAGATCCTTTCACTAAGATGGAATAGAGGTCCCTTGCTCAACCATTGGAAGAGATAGCAATACATGGCGCTCAATCGAAGAAGCAATAATAACCTACACATTTTTAGCAAGAGCCAATTGGATAACTATGGCTGACTCAACTGAACTAGAGGGGATGGTAGAGGAAACCATAATAGGCCTTGATACAAGGGTGATCGACTCCCCTTCCTTTGCAAAGTGACCTTCCTAGCTACTAAATCCTTTCACTAAGATGGAATAGAGGCCCCTTGCTCAACCATTGGAATAGATAGCAAGAGAGGTGGCTCGATCAAAGAAGCAATAATAACCTACACATTTTTAGCAAGAGCCAATTGGATAACTAAGGCTGACTCAACTGAACTAGAGGGGATGGTAAAGTAGGAAACCACAATAGGCCTTGATACAAGGGTGATCGACTCCCCTTCCTTTGAAAAGTGACCTTCCTAGCTAATAGAGCTTTTCACAGAGATGGAATAGAGGTCCCTTGCTCAACCATTGGAGTGTCCAAGGTTTGTGTAGGATCATGACGGGCCAAAAAGTGGCAATATGATGGGTATGTGGCTAATGAATTTTTTTAACCAAAAATTGATGAAATCAAAAGGGTTTTTAAAGGAGATTCTTAAATTTCCACCAATATAAGTTATGCTTTACTTTGAATTTAATAAGTAATTATTATTCATTTTCTATTCAAATTATGACTAAAGTCATAATTGATAGACTGATTGAAAAACATCTATAGCTTTCAAAAGGTATCATGTTTTTTGAATCCAAAACATGTGTCACATTCTATGCTTCACATACTATAAGATTAAAAAAAGAAAAATTGAATTTCATGAAGTTTTGACCAAGTTAAGGTGGTCAGACATATGAGTTTTTTTATATTTTTAAAATTTGTAATAAAAATTCATAATTAATTATTTACTTGGAAAAAATTACAAAAAATGCATCACATCAGACATGAGTCCTCTTATATCTAAAATATTATAAATGTTATTTTTATTTTACACCTACTTTTTTTTCCTTGAAATTTAAGTACTCGCATTAAAATTTCAAATTTTCACCAAATAGATTTTTTTAAAAGAAACCTAGTAGTTTAGAAACTACATTCAATTTGGTACAAATTCTATTATTACTTATTTTTGAAATAATATAGATAACTTATTCAAATTTTTGCATGAAGTTGCCTAACTCTAATTTTTTTAATTTATTTACCACTTAAGGGCCTATTTTTTCCATGATGATCCTACACATATGCTCCATTATAATAGTTTTCAATGGAGGACGGGACTCATGTATGGGAGGAGGAGGGAGAGAATGGGAGGAGATCATAGCAACAACAGGAGGAATTGGTTGTAACACCTTGGATGCAAGCCTCTCCCCATTCACTCCCTTGGAAGCAGGGGTGCTAGGAGGTTGTGGAGGCTGAGACATAGAGGATTCCCCATGGAGACCCTTCTATCTACCTTACAGGTAGGTCCAATGTCCACAAGACAAAGTAGGAAGGTATGATACCCAATTCTTGGCTTTATGCTAAGTAGTCACAATCAAACTTCTTACACAAAATCCAAGAGTAGTCATCCAAAACTCCTCTTCAAAAAGGGGGGTAGAAGTGGCACCCTAAGGATGGGAAGGCCTCCCTTTTCCCTTTTGAGAGGAGGGGGTAGCTTGTTGTTTCACTACAAGAGGGGTCACTTTCAATTCTCCTTTGCTCCTAGTTTTCTAATTTACATAGTTTTAGTAAAGAAGGTCCATTCTAGGGGAAAGTAGACCAACTGAGGCAACCAAAAATGATCCAATGAATAACCCTATGGGACACCAATGGTTGACATATAGTGTCATGCAAAATGTGCAAGAAACCTTTGTGAGAGAACTTTAAACATTTATGAATAACATAGGTGATTTCATTCATGAAAGCTCACCACAAGACGTGCAACTTCATGGTGAATAGATAATATTCTAGAATAACATCAAAATTTGTATCCATAGGCCTAGGTCCAGCTAGGATGGAAAGAGTTATAAATCCATATAGCTTAAGAGAGAGATTTTCCTACATATGTATGGTAGAATTCATTTTTTCATATTCCTCCCTTTGTGAGGAATTTAACCATAATGTCTCCTCTGTAATAAAATTTACTCAGCTTGTAGGGTCAACTAGGACTCCTGTCACAATGTTTCCATTGAGGTGAGCAGGAATGTATAGAGGAGAGGGATTAATTTTCAAAGCCAAGTCCTCTGAGGTGAATGTCACATTTGGAGAAAGTTGCATGTCATAGGGGAGGAGTGATCAAGACCATGTTAACATATGCTGAGTGATGAGGAGAAGCATCAGAGGGGTCAATAATCAAGTTCAAAGAATGAGATGAAAATGGATCCATGTATATCTGTAGCTCACTATTGGCCTTCACTACTAACTTATTCACATTTTTCTTATTCTCATTAAGGAAAATGGTACCATTTTCTATGCAATCATGTATCTCATGATGCAGGTGCATACAATGCTCGGTGTCATGTTGATTGGCATGATTGTACTAACAAAAATCATTCACATCCTACCAATCAGGATAAGGTTCCTTTAGAGGCTAGGGATTTTCTAAAGTTAGGATCTTATCCATCAACAACTCTGCAAAATGGAAGAATAAGATTCTACTAGCTTTGTAAACTTCCTTTCTTGTCTAAGGCTATGATCATTAGTCACAACGACTACATTTGCAATATCTTTTCCTTTTCCTAAGATAGACACAATAGAATTTCCTTCTGAATGGTCACATGAGTAATATCCCCTGAACTAAACTATCATTTTTTTATATTCTCACGATGCAACACATAGATGCACAAAGGAAGAATATTTCATTAGGGAAAAATTCTCCTACCAAGCTTATTGCAGGTTATGTAAGAACACCATTTCCACATCAGAGTCATGTAGTGGGTATGATATCTATGAAAGGAGCAATTGGTATCATCCTATGAAGTTAGTTATCTTCTTGTTATCTCCCTACTTACATTGAATGAGATCTAAGAAGGTCATCTTCAAACTGATGTTAGTCTTGAACTCATGGAGAAATTGATTAACAAGGGGATTAAATAAGAATATAGAATTATCAAGAAAGGAACACTACCACTTGAGTGTTGTGTCCTTTAGAGATCAAGGAAATAAATTCACCATCAAAGCATCATGATAAAATAAATCAATGCACATGGTGTTGAAATTTGATACATGTGTCTACAAACCTCCTTTACCACCATATTTTTCAAACTTAGGAATATCCACTCCTTGAGGGAAATGCGTACTTAAAATCACCACCAACAATGGGCTATGCTGAAAGAAAGGTTAAAAAGGAGGTTTGGTAGAGGCCTAGGAAAGGCTCCCAACTGATTTTGCACCTAACCCATGTTTTGAAGAAGAGTATTCAAAACAGGATTAAAGATGATGACAAAATTCCAATGGAGCATCCATAACCATCACCACCAAAACCACCTCTGGATCCACCTTCAGATCCATTTCCATGACCATATTTAGAGCCGCCACCACTAGTGGGACGTCCATTAGAGCCACCTACACTATAAAAGCTACCACCATGGCCTCCACCAGAGCCACCTTCATAGCATGACCTTTTCTACCAAATTTTCCACCACTCATCCCATAAGAGCCCCACTATGAGGGACATTAGGAAGGGTGAAACTAAAACCAATGGGTATTTTACTCACCTTTAGAGTAGGGGGATTTTTCCAAGCAGAGGAAACACTAATTGAAGGGTCTATCTAGGCCATGCATATAAACATGTTATGCATTGGAACACCTATCTGTCTCTCATAGGCATTGAGCACCTCTCCTTGGATAGTACCCAATCTAGTCTTATATGAGAGGATATAGGTTTCAGTTAGATTGATAAGGCCTTGTAAGAACTCAATACCTATCTAATACTTTCCTAATAGATATATCACATCTCTATCAAGTCTAGCAACTCTTGCCATGTTTGGTTCTTTCTCCAAATGATTCACAAGGTTTGACAATTTACTATCCAATTCCAAAAGGTTTTCCATAGGGATATTCATGACATCATCCCCATCCATGAACAAGGTCATAGGGGATACCAGAGGGGTAGGAGCACAATTTTTCTCATCTATGAAATCCATATCATTATTAAAACCTATAGGAAAACTAGTGGTCAAGTCAATCGCCAGACTACTTGAAAAACTAGAGGTGAAACTAGAAGTGACCTTTGTCTTTTCCATTGGTAGGGATCACACACTTCTCCTAACAATGTACCTAAAACTCATGGAATGGGTTGTGATGCTCATAAAACTTTACAACAATTAGGTTTATGATATCCACTAGCCATGAATGATAAAGTTTCAACATAAGAAAATAGATAGATAGTGTTCACGTCAGGTGCACGAAAAATATAAGGCGGGGGGACTAACCACACCAAGGCTATAGGTCATGGAGAGCTGATAATGGATGGATACCCTATCTTACATAAAGATAATGAGTGTTTAAGGAAACGATAGAGAATTCAAATAAAAATCATAAGTACTTTTATTACTCTATAGATCTAAAAACCTAAATTGGTCTAAATGAGCTAGTCTCTAGAATCTGGACTACACCTTAGATACCTCTCTGCCTAAGGATGGTAGCATGGTTCTAGGATGATAGCATGATAGGATAGTGTCTCACTTGCATGCTCACGTCCTTATGGCTGAAAAGTGTAAAATGCAATATGGGAAACAAGAAAACCTACTAACAACCTAGCGAACAAAGTTTAGCGAGATGAAAAAAATAATAAAGTATGAGAAATAAATATATAGATGGTAAAGAAAGTAGAAAAAAATAATGGTGAGGAAGATCAACTCATGGAGGCTCTAGTTCACTGGTGATCTCCACACAAACACTCACCTACACATAGCTAAGAGAGGGGAAAATGTTGGGTTGTATAGAGGTTTCCCTCAATCAAACCCCCGTTTTGGTGTTTCCATCTCCACGGATAGGTAGTAAAGCAATGAAGTAGAAAATGTGATAAAGGAAAGAAGAATGTTGAACACTACAAAAGATAAAATGCTACTTTATCAAATTAAAACAAGAAATGAAAGTGAAGCAATACCACCTCCACAAAAAAGCTCTCAAGGCCAATGAAGGGAGAATGAAAGACAATGAGCTTGCAAAATTTGGCACAACTATAGTAGTGACAAAGGGAGGTCTCACAAGAATCTAATCTCATAGCTTCTATGGTAGCACAACACGTATGAAATGAATTTGATGGAGTAACAAGTTGTTGTAATACTCAATGGAATGGTATGAAAGTGCTCAAGAGAATGTCATAGATTGCTAGAAACTAAGAAGAAGATGAAGTGAAGTAGAAAGATAGGAATTTGAAGACCAAAATGTGAGGGAAAGAGTCATTTTCAAGCCAGTTGATAAACACAGAGGTGTTACCCTTCATGCCCAATGGAGAGCATAACGTCCCCATGGACACCAAAGGAAAGAATATGTCAAGGTGATAGTACACCATGTATATGTCTACGTGTCACGCTCATGTCCTCAACAAATATTCTACCACTGACACAAAAAATAGGCACCAAGTGGATGTGTTTTGGATTGGTGCTATGTAATTTCACTGTTAGGTTTGATTATTCTAAAGTAGGGGATGCAAAAGGGGAATTTACACAAGTGGTGAAAATTTTCTCCTATACACCTTGTTACAAACAAAAAGCCTAAATATGCTCCACATTGCATTGGACTATAGAAGCTTGATCCTTGTTATGGAAAAATAGATTAGATGTGTTTCACATCACATTAGACCATGAAAGCTTAATCCTTTTTCTTGGAAAAATAGTCACATTCCACATTGTGCTGGAACAATTGAAGCTTTATCCTTTGTTTTCCTTTGTTTTTCTTGGTGTGATTTTGTATCTTTGTTATTGCTACATGCTTAAGTGTCTTGAATGTCTACTTTAGTCTTTGTCATGGGAGAAACTCTCACTAAAATGGGGTAAATATATAGCATCAAAAGAAGTAACCCTTTTTCAATTTTAGTTTGGTAATTAGTAATTAATGATAAAATATACTTAAATGTGCCTTATTTACAGTGTTGTAAAGTGTTTTCTTACACTTTCACACTAATCTAGGGCTTCATTACTAAGAAATTAATTGGACCTTTAATTCAAATCCAAGCCTTAATTATTGCATTTTTCAAAGGATCTATCCCAACAATGATTATTGACATTGCATAACATTTAAACTGGCTAGGTTTTGGTCCTAGAAACTTGTGTTAGGACCCATTCACCACTTTGGTTCAATGGTTCTTCCTTACCTAGGACACTCTTTTTTACCATATTTGAGTTGGGTTTTTAGTAGTATTTCACCCCCGCCAAAGTTTGGTCTTAGAAAATTGTGCTAGAACCCATTCGCCTCTTTGGGAAAATGGGTCCTCCTTACCTAAGACACCCCTTATAAACTTATTTGTGGTGGGATTTTAATTTTTTTGAATCTTAGATCTTATTTCATCTTGGATTATTTGAATTTCATGGTTAAACATTATATTTAGTATAAATGTAAGGTTAATTCACATAGTTTCATGTAAGCAATCCTAGCAAGTTCAAGTTATCATTTGAGCACTTTTACAAGGGAATTATAGAGTACTTCAAAGGTATTCAAGGGAAGATTATTGAATTTTTATTGCAAAAATTCAAGATCATATCATCATGTCAAAGGCATAGTTTATCAAACATGTTGTTGAGCTAGTCTGTTGATGTAGTATTGAAGATCCATTTACAAGCATTGTTCACATTCAATTCAAGATCAAGATCTACATTCTTCACGACCACTTCATGTTAGTTTGTAGATTTACACTCCAAGGCATCATCCAAGGTATCATTTTTTCATGTTTGATGTTTCGTGTTCACATTTCACTATTTCATTATAAAGTTTAATTACCTAAATGGGGTTTGACAAAGGAAAACTCCTATTCTCTAACAATAAAAAAATTTATCTTCTCTTTGATGTGTGATTGTAGGTTCTTAGGTTGAATATCAAGGGGAGAACAAGATTGAAGCATATTTTTCTAAATTGTCAAGTTGCAAAGTTGTCATCTACACTGCAAGATCATAAATATGAAGCTACAAAATTTGTTTTAGACTTTCAAGAGCTAGTCACTTGAGAGCTGAAAGTGTAGACCTTGAAGAACATAACCATGAATTTAGTTTTTAGAATCCCTAACTAGGAACCATTCACCACTTGGGGTGAATGAGTCCTTAGTGACCTCAAAACACCACCTTTTAAACAAGGTACACATTGTTTCAACCTTCCAAAACTTCACTCATTATTTCTATAATAGTTAAGATTATTTTCTTATTGTTATTTCATCATATCATACACATAGTTGTATGTTTCATAGTGAAAATTAGTGGAACTTCATCATCTTGATTAAATTATTTTGATAAGAATCCTCCATAAATTTCTATTAAAACATTTGCAAGGGAAAAATTGTAAAGGCCCAACATTAAAACGTGGTGCAAATGGGGTGACACCCCATTCTCAATTATATTTTTCTACAAAAAGGATATGATTGAGTATGGGGAAATGGTAGGCATGAATAGCCATGTACCTACCTTCTAGGGTAAGTATCACATAACAAACATGCTTCGTTGGGAAAACAATAGAGGGATTTCAAGCCACAAATATATATTATGAAACCTTGTTAGCTTCTTACCATTGTGAAAGAATTTTTCCAATTTTTTTAAAATAATCTACACTACTTTTCTTTGCCACCTTTCTTCCATCATTCACCAAACTAGTAGCTTCTACTATAAACTTTGTAATGACTTTAAATTTCACCGCCCAATTGACACATTACTTTTTTTCTAGGAATTTACAAATTGGCCATCAAATATTTATTATATCCCTTCATTTCTTTGAAGAAGGAATTCATTTCCACCCTTCTAAACATCTCCCGTAGATCATAATTTTACATAAGAGTAGCATAGTTAGGGGGTTTAATGCATTTCTTAGGCCCACCTATTTTAGAAGTTTGAAAACTTTTGAATCTCTTCTTCTAATTAACAATTCTCTTCATTCCACCCCAAAGAATGACCACACCACCTCTACATACTTCAAACTTGCAGAGAAAATAACTAGAGTTAGTGGGATATACAAATCTTCCAAATTGAAGAGGCCATAAACTCAAATTCGAGGACAGTATTGGAATGACTAGCCTTCCTCATAATAAATTTCACCAAATTATCAAACTTGATTTGTGCCTGAAGAATGTTGTAGGATGATACACTTGGAATGTAAAATAATTTTGAAATGACCCAAGCTTTGTAGTTGCAATTCAACATGTGAGACAAATAGTGCTCTAGAATGATTGTTGTTGTCAATCAAGATTGAACCCTTATCCAAGATAGACTTAGCTATCCTATTGGAACATGGAAACACTCTCAAATTGTGGGTTACCTATGATGAGAGTGAATCTCTAGAGTAGGATGGTTCCCCTAACAAATATCCTAATCTAAAAGACTTTTTGAGGAAACGGTTAGGAGGAAAACTTAAAATGAATTCCTGAAACCTAAATATTCACTAGAAGTTTCAAAGGATTTTGATAACTTTCATTCTCAACAACCTCTCGAAACTTCAACTCTCACAATATCACCATAAAAACATAAAATCCAATAGTGATTTGTATGGATGCTCACAAAACTAAAGGACAAAATAGAACCTGAAATATATGAAAATCTTGTTCACAAGTTAACAATAACAATACATGAAAAGGATTTTACACTTTGAATCACAATTAACATCAAATTTATACTACAAATATAAGACAAGAAAATGAGAAGAAAAGCTCTATTGTTTTATTATAACTGAAGGAGTATCAAGCTCAAAATCTAAGTACAAGAAATGTTTTTAAGACTCTCTGAAATGAGTATGAGAGTAAGAAGCAATAATTTGAATTGAGAAAAAACAAAATTTTCTCCATTTTATATCTCCCAAGTGTCTCCAATAGTGAGAATAGAAAAAACAAGCTCAATTGCATCTATGAATTAGCAATTCTGATCCAATTTCGAGCTCCAAAGAAAAGCTTAAAAAATAGTGTCCAAAACTACTCCAAATTGCATATGAAAGATAGAAACTTTCTATCTCCAAAAGATTGATCCAAAAGAGCCACAAAATCAGGCTCAAACTACCCCAAAACTTGAAATAGAAGGTTCAATTTTCCTATTCCTTTCCAAATTCATTGAAGAACTCAAACTCAAAAATGGGAGGTTTCAATGAGAACTCGACTGCACTAACTTCATTTTAAAATTATAACAAACATTAAAGTGATTTATAGAAATATTACCTTAATGATTTACATCATTTGCAATTTGAGAATTACAATACAAAAATTTTCTCCTTAGTCTTGATTTTCGTACAACCTAACTACAATTATCAAACATCACAAGGAAACACCGCATTTGAAGGATAACAAAAAAGTATAACTCATGACAACCAAAAAGGAAAAATATGACCAATAACACATATCTGGGCCAACATAAAGATAACGTAACACACCAAAGAACTAGAAGAAGTTAATACCTACATTTACTTATATTTTAAGTATAAAATATTTTGGCCAACCATTTTGTAGGTTTATATTGTCAAATTTTCTCATGTACTTTTGGGTTTGAAAATTTATTTTACTAATAAAAATGCTAAAGTTGTATATTAAGATATCTAACTATTTAAATTTTAATGGAGAAGATGCAGAGAAACATTATAGTTCAATTAAAATAATCTCATATAAAAAATTAAGATGTGTTCATTTAAATATCATATTAAAAAACCACACGAATAAAATTTAATCAATCAAAACAAAAATAATACTTCTATTTTTCTATGTAAATCAAACATTTTTATGAATTTACAAGCAAAAAATGAGCATTAATTAGATATTTTAAAATATAATGATTTAAAGAGGAACTAAATTTAAAATTTATGAACATAGTTGTAATGTCCTCATTTTAGCCATACACTCTTCTATGTCTTATAGCCTATTTTCGGAAGTCTGTAGGCCATTCAGAAGTTGAAATTAGAGTTTCCACTTTTAGAGGAGGTTTTCAGGGCTTGCACGTGAGTTTTTCTTATGCATGTTTGGTGGAGCTTTCTCGGATTTTGGTGAGCTTTGGGATGTGGTAACATGCATAATACGATAATAACTAGCATTTTTAGTTGTTTCCTTGGTAGTTTTGGAGGCTTGCATGTTGGACTTTTACAATTTTGATTATGGATTTCTTCTAGGATTTTAGAAAGCTTCGTGATGATGTGACATGTAATTGAATCAAAGAAATTTTCTAGACTTACTATTTTTACTAGGTCATGATGGTTGCCCAGTTTGTGCTATAAATGAGTTTGAAAAAACTTACTATTTTTAGTAGTATGCTATTTTTAGTAAGTGCTATTTTCGGGAGTGATATTTTTAGCATCACTTTAGTAGTTCAATGTAGTGACTATTTCTGGCAGGTCATTTTATTTAGTTTGGTCTCCAACATTCGAGGTGATTATTTTGGAAATTTTGATATTTGGTGAAAATAACATTTTAAGTGAAATAATTTGGTAAGGCTTGGGAATGAATTTGGAGAATTATTTAAGTCATATTAGATATATTTTCACCTTAGCCTTTGAGGCCTAAATGGAGAGATAAATTGGGTTTATTAAAAAGCAATTTTTATAAAAGGTTTCTCACTTAAGTAATTTTGGATGCCATATTTGGAGAAATATTTACATATTCTAAAGTATTTTACTTAAGTGACTTGGGATGTTGAAAGTCATGTTTTATTTTCATTTTCTATTAAGTAATTCTCCTTCATGTGGGACACCAAAATCAAGGAGATAGATGAAATTAAAAATAAAATGCAAATCCAAATTGGGCACTATAAAGAGAGGGAAATGGATATTTGAATTTGGAGAGAGGAGGTTATAAATAAGAGTTGGGCTCTTTTTTCTCATCCATGAAGAAATTATATTGTTATGTTGGCGAAATGGTGAGTGGGTTGCTTCGAGAAATGCATACATCCTAGCTTGGGCTTAGTTTCTTGCTTGAAAGTTAACAACTAGCATAGTTAGAGGTTGTTCTTAACTCTTGATAGTAGATTGAGCTTATTGTAATGGAGTCTTTTGATGTTTTATGATGTATTTTGTGTGTTTTTTCAGTTTATAGGTTGCCAGTTTAGGTGTAGCTAAGATAGATTTTCACTCATAGCTCCTTGGGAAAATTTTGTTTGGTTCTTGGTATTCATCATATCTCTCCCTTGGCTTTGGGTGCCTCTTTGTACAAATTTTGGGACTTTTTGGAGAAGTCTATGATTTTTTCCAGTTGGTCACCTCTTTACATAGTTGTATCCTTGCCTGGGACGTCTTTGAAAACTTTAGAAAAAATAACTCCAATTTGTTGTAGTTTCTTAGTTCTAGATTGGTTGTCATCTTCCTAGGAGCGCATTGCATTTGGTTTCACGTCATCTGGAGTTGTTTTGATGGAGTTATGTGCATTTTAGTGAGTTTTATAGTTGCTGATCTGTAGTTTGTAGTTTGCTGGTCTATCATTTCAGCTTGTTAGAAGTTGGGTTTTTGGTGTGTTAATTCTTAGTTGGGAGCCTTGTGAAGTTTGGAGAACATCTAACATTATTTGCAGCATCGGGACATCTCTAATATACTATTATTTGTAGGAATTATATCTCATTGCAAGACTATTATAGTAGAACTATTCAGCTATCTTTCATAGCTTACTAAGTCACATTGTAATTCCCACTCTTAGTGGAAGAGGCTGGTCATGCCACCTATTTTACTTATTTGCAAAAAGCATATTCTAATGATTGTGGAAGAGACAAGCCTCGTTGTCTTCATTGTATTGCATTATTCATACTGCTGATCGGCTGAGCCATCACCAATGCATTAAATCTCCAATGCCATATGGTAGCACCTCACCCACCTTGGGTCGTGAGTGCACATTCTTGGTGTTGGGTTACTTTCCAACATTGTAATTTTTTAGTTGTTACTGACGATCCTCGACGCCATGTGACAACACCTTTTTCCATCTTGGGATTGAGTGTGCATTTTTGGTGTAGAGTTACTTTCCAGCCATTGATTTTGGATTTCAGCTAAGCTCAACGAGTGATTGTTGTACTCAGTTGCTTATTGAAAAATTCAAAAAAAATAATTGGCTCATTACAATAATTGTTGTCTTAGATACATTTAAGTCTTTACCTATAATACATATTGATAATCCAGCATATACAATAATAGAAGATTGAGTATACATAAAAACATCATCTAACTTTACGCATATAGACATCCATTTAAGAAACCCTTGAATAGAGGAAAACTAAAAACGAGTTGGGACTGACTCAGAGACTGTGATAAGGGATCCGTAGACAACTAAGATAGGAATATATAAATCTTGGGTTCAAAAAGCATCAGTCCATAGGCTTTCATCATGTTCAATCCACGCCTAATCAGGTTGGATCTTCCTCTGCAGGAGCACCATCACACTCTTGTGCAGGCCTGCTGCAGAAATTCAGTGTGCCTTCCCCACAAACATGGAGACTCATACAATCCCATTTCCCACTCTATTGAACCTTCCATACCTTCATACGAGATGGGAAATTCCAGTTGATTTCTATAATCATTTACCTCTTCAAAGATGCTATACAGAGAGGCTGATGATTCACCCAATAACTCATGGGTTTTCTTCCCATATGTCGGACTCGAGCATATGACTTGTGATTCATGAGACTCTAACACACCATTATCGAAATCAGCACCCACTGAGAAGCACTGCAGGGTGCCGGTTTGAGGGTTCCATTCCAACATCCCCTCCATAGTTTCCATATACTCATCTACTGCTGCTTCAGGAACTACAGGAATCGGACACTCACTTTCCTTATCAAAATTTGGAGGAGGAATTTCTACAGATTCCTCTTTGCAATTCTCAGGGAAGTAACTATAAGATTCGCTTGTTTTTGACGTGGATTGAAGAGAAACATTCACCTTGTTCCTAGAGTTATCGATGATAATGACATGTGGAGGAAAATTGAACTTTGCCATTTTATCTTTGATCTTTTGGGCTTCACGATCATAGACCATCGCAGCTTCCTCCGGCGAGCTGTAAGTTCCCAGCCAAACTCTGACTCCCTTGATGGGGTCTCTAATCTCTGCAGCCCATTGTCCTGAGCGACGCTTCCTTATCCCTCTGTGCATATGATTCGCCTTCCTCTTCTTCTCCTTTGCTTTCTTTGCCACACTTTTCTCCTCCTCTTTTTGGAAATGGAGATCTGCGACATCACCTGGATGGCAAGGGGCTTTACCAAGATGATACTCTAAAAATTTGTCAAAACTTATACATGAGTTTCTGGCTGTTGTTTTTCGGCCATTAGTTTTGCCGGGTATCAAGTGTGATTTTACGGTTTCTCCACACATTTTTTTTCTGGGTAAACAAAATCAAGGAAACAGAGGGTCTCTAGTCGTTTCAACGAGAAAATAAGTGATCATTTAAGCCCGCAGGCTTCCCCTTCTTTCCCAAGCTTAAAAAAGAAATCAAGGCCAGTGGATAAGAATAATTCCCTGGATTTAAAAACTAAACTATTAGCAACTTCTCTCAGATATTTAGACAGTGGATTGGGATTCGGGACCACTCTACACCCTATACATTCTATTAATATATGTTGGTAGGTATTTGAGCTCACTGGTGTAGACCGGAGGTCAGGTATCTGAGCTCACTGGTATAGACTGGATGGTCGAGTTGTTGAAAGATAAGGACTTTCATATTGTCTACCCCACGCGCACCCCCACAGTTGGGGAGGGCCACCACAAACAGAAGGCCGGTCCCGTGTGACAGAACAGAGGATATTTTCAAACACTTGAATAAGTAGAGTGGTATTCCCTAAATATTATAGAGGACTCACCCTATATCTAAAACTACTAACGTAATTACTGAGCTGTCAATTCCTCGATTATATGGATGGATATGTAAAACAATATTTTGCAAGTTGCAATGCTTCACATCAACGTCCCCTTGCCCCGAAACCAGTGGGGCTGAGACTCACAAACCAAGGGTACGCACATTGTTTAGATTCTAAAACAATGAACAACTTAATGAATATTAATCAAGTCAAACTTTATCCAAAAAATTCTGTTTCTTCGCTATTAAATTAATAAGGACATATCTGCGTGAAAAGTTATCTCCCTGAGATATGGTGTAATATATTTTTTTGGTCTGTCATCAGGGTATCATTTTCGTGGGTGGGATACGAGGGAACGACCATAAGACGTGTAAGCGTATATTTTTATCCAAACAATAACATCTAATGATAGTTGTAATTGTTTAAAAATAGCGGAAAGTATAAAAGATTATAATGATTTTCTTTGTTTATATTGAAGTATGGAAGACTGTTACGAGTTTCTTCGTTTCTTGGAATACCAATGAAAGGAACCAGTAGCATTCATGGTAAGGGGATTAAAAATGCCGATTGAACTCTATTAAAATTTGACGGTATACTCATTGAACCCGCTTATTGAAGGAAAATATTCCTGAATCCTTTTGTTTTTACATAGCAAATTTTAACGTACTTTTATAATTTTTTAAGTATAGTAATATTGAGAATTATGAAGGACTTTTTTAATGAATAAATGTCATTAATAGGATTTAAAAATATACCATACATAATAAAAACAGGGTGGGCAAGAAGTCATCTAACATTCATAGGTAGATAAAATTTAAAATAAAAAAGATAACAAATTGTTATGTTACAAGAATTAAAGCATTAGTGTGACAAGGAGGAGGAGGCTCTTGACCATTCAGTGTATCCCAAACATCCCAATAAATATTATGATGATTGCTGACTTTATCTAGAGGTTGAATGTCATGAATAGGTAATGACGAAAGGTCAAGTCAAGGGAATTTTCTAGATTTTAGCAATCCAACAAACACATGACTAAGAGCTTAGGAAGTGGAAAAGTGGTGGTGGGTAGTGTTGGGTCTCAAAATTGTTTCTCCAATTTCTAGATTCAAATCTCACTCACAAGGTTAGGGTTGTCATCATGCAAGTGAAATTAACTCATTAGTAAACCATGGAGGGTTGAAGGCCAATTGAATGCGAGTGGGTTATATCTCCAACACTTCAAGCTTATCTTAGATTCGCAAGGGTATTTACAAGGGTATACCTTAACAAGTATTGAAACCATATAAAATAAAAATAATGTTCAATAAAAGCCAAAATGAACTTGATGTCCTAGTCCTAAAGACTATCATTGAATCAAGAACAATTGATCGTCTCAAAACCCCTATATAGTTGATACAACTATGCAAGCATGACCCACACAAAATATATCTATTGTGTGTTCACTTAATATAATCCCTAGTTATACCAAGGTCTCGTGATTGCACACGACTACTCCTACTCTTACACTATTGATTTATTATTTTTTGATGGTATATGATTGGTACATGGTTCAAGATCATTTCCTTTTCCTTTGGGAAATAGATCATAGCACATTAATAAGGAAATAATTGGAATAAAATAACATGAAACCACACATTTGCATAAAACGAAGATCATGATCTTTTGTAATAAAACATATTTAGTAATCCATGACATAACAACATATATTCATGTATAAATGAGAGATTGTTACAATACTTGCAACAATTCAAGATGTTACATTAATTTGATCCAATCTTACACTTGTGTCAACAAATGTGAAAGAGGAAAATGCATGGTTGTAATCAAGAAATCTCCCTAAATATACATCTAACTCCCTAGAGATATGTTGCAATAAAACCCATTTACAATATAAATCTTCTTTGGTTCTGATGGCTTGCGCACACAAAATGAACTAGACTAGCATCAATGGATACCCTAAAACATTCTTGGCATCTCAAGACCATAGTCAAACCAACATCCTCAAAATGATAAAAAAGTTGTCTTAATATTTGAAGGGCATCAAACCCTACTCATTATAGTATAACACATTTAAACTATATGATTGAGGATAAAACATACCTAAAATGGATGCTCCAAATCAATGGCAAATGTCCAAATTGAATTATAGTCAATGGGTGAAACAATGCCATTAATGCAAGTTGGTTCAAATTAGGTGGGAGAGAATTATTCCATTGAAACCTATGAAGTAATTACTTTACATTTTGTTGGACACTTAGAGGAGAAAGAATTCATGAATGCATGACAAAGGAACAAGGAATCCATTGGGGATCAATCCTTAAGCTTATGACATACCATCTACCCTTGGGTTTGGAGCATGAGAACTCTTAATGACTTGACAAGAGAAATATATTGGAAATTGGGTTGTTGGCCCCACCACTGAATCACATACCAATTAGACCAAATCACTAACACATTCATTTATAAAACCTCAACAAGGCATTGAGCTATCGAACATTAGGATTTACAAAAATCTATCATAACATCACATGCTAATGAGAAAGAGGAGCTTGAGAAACTCTAAAATGCCCAAAGGTGAAAGGTAAAAGCTACTCAAGAAGTCAAGAGTCAAGGGGAAGCTTAGTTCTAGGTACCAAGTTAAGGGGAAGGCTAAAATTTTCACCCTCAATAGATTTATGAAAACTCACAAAAGGGGGGGGGGGAGTTTTGGGGATTAGGGATAAATGTTGATGGATTCCAAAGATGGAAATGAGGAAGAGGGATGTTGAAATTTAAATCTATGATGAAAAGAGAAACTTTGAGGAACCAAGAATTGACAAAGGTTGGAAAGGATGTAGAACATTGAAAGTATGATGAAATGAAAAAATAATTTGTAATAAGTTGAGGGAAAGAGTTTGGGGTCAAGAGTCACAAAGGACTCATATCATATAATAAAATTGTATCAAGGAAGGAAGATCTTCAAAGATATAATGGGTTGAAGACTTACAAACTTTAGAAGGCTAAGCTTTGGGGATCAAGGAGGAAATGAAAGCATACCAGAAAAGGATGAAGGTAAGGAAGAAGTGGACATACCAAAAGTCTAAAATATTTAAAGGAAATTTTACAAATAAAAATTTTGACGTCAGATATCAAAAGTAGTATGAGAGAAAGGGAGCCACCAGTAGCTTGAAAGTCTAAATAATAAACACTTTAACCCACTTAACATTGGGATTTGAGGGTTAGGGAGACTTCATGAAGGGATCATAATTTGGTATGTATGGAAGATAAATACTGATAACCCAACAAAATAGAAAATTAGTCAATTTTAGATGAACTATAATTTAGGTTTTTTTACTTAGGAACAAGCATGCGGCCTAAATACAGTATCCAAAGGTGTAATATAACCAAGGTGAATCATTCAAGATTTCTCAAATTAGTTATCTGCAATGGAACACTTACTACTAAGACACATAAAAGGAAATGACTCAAGTAGATAAGGACATGACAAAATTGAGTCCCAATAGTTGGGTTGAGATCATTCTCTCTAAAATTAGTCCTTCGCTCTTCTTGCAAAAGTCTAAGAGGCATGAGAGTGTGCATCTTATTTAACATGAGTAGAGTGGCTATTTTCTTGAAAATGCTCATAAGGTGAAGTATGAACTCAACTATAGGTAGGAGTTGGAGGAAATTTAACAATAGTCCATGAGGTATTAATCCAAATATTGAAGAGAATGTAAATATGTATCACCTTGAAAATGAAAACTTGTTATCTTACACCTTGACCTATATAAGAATAATAGAAAAATCATCACCTTAGTGTAAAGTGAGAGGTTAGTATTCCATTACAATGGTGTAGGCTCGACCTAAAATCATCATAAATCCAAGTCCATGTCATGACATGTTTAACAGTTTTCTAATGACTACAAAATGGGAATCAAGGATCCTTAATCTTAATGTGAGATAATTTAGAGCCAATTGAAAGGGCTTGGAAATGAATAAACTAATCAAAATTAGAAATATTCTATTTTAGAACGGTTGATCAAAAATTTTGAAACCTACATTATTAATGCTAAAAAATGATTTTCATAACTATAGCTATTTTTAAATATGCACCATAAATAAATGTGGAGAATGCTAGGAATAGCCCTTATGAGGCTTGTAATATTGAAATGACATGTCAAGGTACCTTTTTTAGCCTTACATTATAAGCTTAAAATAAAGAAACCTAATTTTTTGAATTATACCTTGTGATGTAATTCCCCACCAAAATAGTAAGGAAAAATTTGACAAAATGACCTTTTTTGGAAACAAAACCACCACAACACTAAATATATCATACCAACATGTCACACTTTCACGACAAAATGCACAAAAGTGTTGGGTGAAAATAACGACACAAAGAAAATAACAAAAAGATGAACTCTCCATTGAATAATAAAGAACCAAAAAAAAAATACTAACCACTTGTGGGATAAATCCACCACGATGAACATACAAGAGAGAGAGAGAGAGAAGATAACTCATACATGGTGATTGGTTACAACCCACTATCATGTTCTCTCACAACACAAATCAAGGATAGGATGAGAGAATAATCAATATCTAATTCTCATCCAAACTCACTTAAAAATATAAAAAATTAAAAACTTCAGCAAAGGATGCATAAATAGGAGATACTACTCCACTTAATGAGAATGAAAATGTGTCAATCCCAAACAACAACACGTTGTTGAAGATGTTTTGTAGCAATTTGAAATCACACAAGTAGATGGATGATACAACACAACACGCCATTGCCTATGATTAATATTCATAACAAGTTAATAATAGCAACCATGAAGTATTAAATCCTTCCCAAGGCTTCAAAAGACTAGGTGCATAGTCTCCCTAACCATAGGTTTGTCAACTTGATAAATTTGGAAGAGTGCACAAAAAATGATGTAGGAGGTGTTTGTTATTTTTCTTCCAACCTTAAATCCTAAGGAGAAACATAGTGCCTAAAATAGGGGATTACATGTTTAGGACAAGGAATTTTCACTATCAATGGATTAAAGATAAGAAAATCCAATGAACAAGGCTATGAAATCCTTATGTACTTTGAGCTCCATAGGACTCAGGAGGGTGTTCCGAATTGTAGGCCTGAATGTATGATAAATTTATGCCAAACAACAAATTACAGACCTATGAAAGTGGATAATTATTAGGTATATGACTGATGAGTATTGTATATTCTACTAAGCTCAAGCATAGTCCCAATTTCATTGAACATTACTAAGAAAAATTAACTTATATATCTTCATCTTGAACACATAGAGGGTTAATAGATGAAATTCTCTAAAATTTAGCCTCTATACTCATTCAAACACCATGAAGATACATGAAACTATGATAACTTAAACATGAAATAAAAAGGACAAAGTAATAGAGATTTAATATGATTTGATTTGTTTCTAAGAATGTCTCATACTTTGTGATGTGTTAGTGCCTAATCATGGGCCACATAGTCAAATATAAAAATGCAACAAAGATCCTATCAACAATCTAGGTTCAATCAATGAATTTAAAATATGTTAATACCTTACATTAACAAATCCACTTATATTTGTCATAAAATTATAGTTACCAATCCCAATTGGAAACTCTAAATCATAGTTATCTAATCAAAGTAATTTAACTCTTTACTTGAAAGAGAAACAAGGTCAAACAACATAATCATACGAAAACTACATTGACAAATTCAAACATCCTTGATATATTGAAATCATATGATTAAAAGCTTACAAATATCGAGACAACTTTATGATAGTAATATATTTCTGTACAAATTGGCTAATATTTACTCATAAAACTTGGCTATTACAATTTACATACTTAGTTTATGACTCATACTCAACACTATTCTACCTTACTTCCTAATTTAGAATTTCAGAACCCTTATAAATGAGAAAGAAAGAAGAGATATAGAAGAAGAAGAAGCTTTAAAAATACATCTATGGAAAACACTTGGCATTTTGATCTCCATCTGATTAATAACCATCTCCAGTAGTTGAAGAGTTTTCATCTGCAATTTGATTCGTGCCTCTTGCACTTGCCCTTCCATTTTCTTTCCCTCAAGCAGAAAATTATTCCCATCATGATGACCCATCATTCATCTATGCCCTGTTGTTAAAAATATCTTTGCCACTATCAAAGCCTTTCACTCTAAAATTTACCTTGACCACGAAAAATCTTCACCTCATTTTACCCTGCAGCTGAAAATCCTTTGTCTTTACAGTGAAAATTTATTTGACTCTACTAGCTATAGAAATTCCTTTCACTCTGCTACTTTGCCCAGTAGATGCAAATAATTTTATTTTTCCTATGAAAGCTTTACTCTCTTTTTGCTTTATCAAGTGTAAAAATCCCTTTCACCATTGCATCTTTTACTTTATTACCCATCACTTAAAACTTTATAATTAATTGGGAAAGGTTTTTAATTCTTTTCCACTAGGAATTACATTTTATTTACTTTATTAGACTACAACATATTTCTCCCCCATTTCATTCTCTATTTCCTAACAGCAGATAGTGTTTTTCTTTAATATGATGAAGGAAAAATTATTTTACAAGGATAAAATATTTACCCATGCCTCCTACACTATTCCACTTCACTTTTAAAGTATTTTCTCTTTTTAAAATTGAAAGCTTTTAATTTTTTCATCAGGAAATTAGAACCTCTTACTTGTGCCTCATATATTTTAATTTTTCACTAACAATGTTAAAAAATTCTTTTAATTATTAAACACGAGCTCACATGTAGCCAGATGGAAACTCCCTGCTCCCCCATAACTTCCCTCACACAACAACACCAACTTGCATGAGCTAGCAGGCATAAATTACTAAAACCCAAAATAAAATACTTGCACACCTAATGTTTGGCTTCATAAAATATTTAAAAAGCTAAACGTCCATATCCTCTTCCCCAGACCCCTGCCATCCTATGTTGCCATCAACACTTTCCCTCATGGGTTAACAAGGAAAGCTTTGCTTCAATTTGAAATGATATAAGCAAATGCTTACAGTAGTCAACCTACAACCCTTTCCTCCTCTCAAGCTTTTGACTACACCTAGCCACAAAGAATATATTGCAGCAGCTTCCAATTAAAGTTTTTATTATTACTAGATCGTTTTTCTTGATGCGAGGGTGTTTGGATGGCTACAGGCATCCAAAAAATAGATAGAACAGTGATGAAAGTGTTCCCAACATGTGTAGATATTTCTAGGCATCATTTGGAAGGTGAAAAACATCATTTGTAGCACATATATAGCTCCAAAAATCTTCGTTAGAGCCAAAAACGTGATTGCACTTTGAAATCTGCTCTCTCTACAATAAAAGATCTCCTCCTCATAGTGATGAAATGCACTCAAACCATGTGAAAACAAGAACAATGAAGTTCCAACACCAAATCTTGCAAATTCATGGTTAGAAAATGCTTCCCGCTCAACTCCCCACTTCTCCATGAAGTTCCTATGACGTCAACCCATACTCCCCCAGGCTGGTGAGGAAACAATAAAAAGAGCCTATAAAATAATTTATTCCTTTAATAGTTTTAGATAAAGCTATTAAAAAATATTTTAATCCCCTTCCATGGGCTACAACAAACTTCTCCCACTTCCCCATGAGACTTTGATGTCGTTAGCAATAACTTCCACAGGCTGGCAGGGAAGTCGTGAAGGAAAATTTATAAAGTCCACAACTTAATAAATTATCAAAAAATGTTTTTTTCCCTAATTTTATGCTTTTCACTTTTGAAGGCATTTAAAACATTTAAAATATTTCAAAACATTTACCTTTTAAACTTTAGGAAATAATGAAATTTTAATTTTGGCTACAGGAAAACCAGGACACCTGGAGCTGCAAAAATTTGTGTAGGGACATTATCAATTATTTAGAGAAAACTCATTTCTTCTAAACTTGCATTGCCAAAAGATTTCTAGGACCTCATTTGTAAACTAGCCTGCTTGATGCCCTTGCCACAATTGAAATGCATTAAAATAATGCATTAGATGTCTCATATTCTGATGAAAATGGAGCTGGAGATGTTTTGGACCAAAATGAGAAATGGGTAACCTTTAGAATTGCAAAGTTTGAAACTTTTTAGAACACAAATTTTGACCTAGTAGCAGTCAGAAAGTAATTAAATGACCCATCAAAACTCATCTTGGGATCCTGAAACTAAGAATTCATGTAGACATTTGAACCAACAATCTAGTACAAAAAATAGCTTGGAAAAATTCATTTTGAGGTGCATGATATTTACATCCAAAGTGGCTCTGTCAAACTTTTCTACAACTACCTATCAAAAACCAATTAGGGCCCACCAAGTCACCATCTTGAAAAATTACCAAATCTTCTCTTGGGAAGCTACCACTGGAAACATTAGATCATTTAGGTCCCTTAAGTATATGTACAAGAGGGATTTCCTTCAATCCATATTCTTCACCAGATATTAAGAGTGAAATTTGACCTTCTTGAAACATTCAAATGTCAAAATATGACAAACTTGATCTTGAGACTTTGAAACCAGACTAGGGAGCATATGAATATGAGGGGAATGTAGAGTACCAATCCATTTTCCATGAAAATCATCCAGTTGTGAAATACCAACTCGAATAGGAGGCTACTTCCTAGGCTTGAGAATTTGCAAACAACAAAATAGTCCCAAAACCCTCTAGCTTTGTTCTTCAAAACCATACCAAAACTCATCACAAGAAGCTAAAATCTGACATACATGTTCACACATGTCAAATGAATACACTCACCAAGGGATTTGGGATGAAAGAAAATGGGCTCTGAATTATTACCTTCCAAAGTAGGTCACTAGGGTAGATTTTTTAGGGGCATTTCTAAGTGTGCGTATTAACTTTTTTCATCATGGGCACTAAGAATTTGAGAATTTTTAAGGTTTCATCAATGGATGCAATTGGGAATGCATACCTCTTGTGGGCATGGAGAGATTCTAGATCTTTGGGGAGTAGAGCAAGTACCGAAATCATTGGCAACTAAGTCTTTATTCAATTTTTTCTCTTCACTTGGTGGCCCCAGGCCACCAAATGAAAAAGGGAAGTCAATTTTTCTCCTTCTCAAATGCTAATGTATTAAAATATATTAACTCATTTAATCCATACTTTCCTTTGTCATACCACATCAACATGAGTGACTTCATTCTTGCAAAGACAATTGTTAGGCTACCTTTGAACAAGTGAGAACTTGCTTGTCATCTAGCTTTACTGTCACATGGAAGCAAAATAGCATAGGCTGCATCACTGCCACCCATTTAATTTTTTAATTCTTTGGAAAGTGATAACACATGAGGATAATGATCAAGAATACATGAAGACTCATCCTTTTCACACTTCCTAACCCCCTCATAATGATTAGGCTCATAAGAGAAATCATGTCTTAGAAATGGTGTGCAATCCTCTTGTGTGTTAAGCAAAGAATAATCACACGTTTGTAACCGATCCAACTGAATTGCATCATAGGTGATATTGCCATCATCTCAACAACACTACCCTATCACATTATCATATACCTCAAGGTTTTGAAAATAAGACTTATCATCATCCACATGTCCATTGTCCACACTCAAATCATAGCATTCAAAATAAAATTCAACATTCCAAACAGTATTCTCCACTTCATTTTCATGGACAATATTATCAACATTAATCATGTTATCATAGAAGAAATATTCAAATGCATGTTTATCTAACACAAAATATTTTTTTGCAATAAAACCCTCATAGTGAATGTTTAGAATGTCAAGGTATGTGCAAGATCATGATGGGCCAAAAAGTGGCAATATGATGGGTATGTGGTTGATGACTATCTTTTTACCCAAAATTGATGAAATGAAAAGGGTTTTGAAAGGAGATTCTCAACTTTCCACTGATATAAATTATGCTTTACTTTGAATTTAATAAGTAATTATTATTCATTTTCTATTCAAATTATGACTAAAGTATTAATTGATAGGCTGCTTGAAAAACATCTATAGCTTTCAAACGGTATCACATTTTTGAATCCAAAACATGTGTCACATTCTATGCTTCACATACTATAGGATTAAAAAATAAAATTGAATTTCATGAAGTTTTGACCAAGTTAAGGTGGTCAGATGTATGAGTTTTTATATTTTTTAAAAAGTTGTGACAAAAAAATCATAATTAATTATTTACTTGGAAAAATTACAAAAAATTATGCATCACATCGGGCATGAGTCTTACTTATATCTAAAATATTATAAAAAATATTATCATTTTATTATGGTTAGGTGGTCGACAAACAACTACTTATTTTTTCCCTAAAATTTAAGTACCAGCATTGAAATTTCAATTTTTCAAATAGATTTTTTAAAAAACCTAGTAGTTTAAAAACTACATTCAATTTTCTACATATTCTATTCTTACATATTTTTAAAATAATATAGATTTAACTTATTCAAATTTTTATGTCAAGTTGCCTAACTCTAATTTTTCTAATTTTTTTGCCACTTAAGGGCCTATTTTTTCCATGATGATCCCGCACATAACCAACACATTCACTATTGCTAGGAGTATCACACTTAGCATAACCTATTGGTGCACCAACATGGCAATCTGAAGCATATTGCTCATGAGGAAGACTATTAGTTGCAAATCTAGAAAAGAGGTCCTCATATGCATCAATGTTATTTACACAATCACATTCTTCAAGTGAGAACTCATCATAGAAAATGTCATCAGTTGTACTAACATTTATCTCTACATTTCCACTATCATGTATAACTGTATCAATGTTATCATCATGCAAACACTTAGTGATAAATTCAAATCCAGCAAAATGAGTATAAGAAGGTGAAGGGTCAAATAGGAAATTTTTTCCATGTTCACCACTTACATCACCAAGAAATACATGCTCTACACAATCAACTACCTAAACTGATTCATCCAATAAATCTCTTACACATATATCTTCTTTTTTGTCCATACTGCTGCAACAATCAACAGGGTCACATTCCTCACCGTTAAGCTGAAAACCATCATCATAAGGGTTGCAAATAGACTCGCAATCATCTTGATTATCTAGATAAGAATACTCCTTAGTTGATTACATACTTACATGAACAATACTACTATTATCATCATAGAGAGATGAAACTTCAAATTTAGAATACCCTTGAACTATACTTCCATAATCCATAGATGAGAAAATAATTTCAATATCATCTACATCATTGAATTCTTCTTTTGATATATAAAATTGACTCTCCACTTCTATGTCTTGAAAATCAAGAGAAGGCATGACTTCACATGTTTCATTTAGATCATCATGTTTTATACCATTATGGCTGAAATTTTCTTATGCATGCATTTTCTCCATGAGTTGTTCAAAAATTAAACTCTCATCACCAAATGATATGGATTCAAATTTGTTTTCATATTCATCTTCAACTTCTTCTTGGGTATGCATATTTTTATCCTTAAATAGGCATTCATTGTCTATCGATTCTTCTTCAAAGTAATCAATGAAATGTACTGTGAGCTCATGCCATGAATCTATGGAATGCTTTGGTAAAAAACAAAACCAACATACAATAGTATCTTCTAAATTTCTTACAAGAGACTTCATGACAACATCCTCTTCTATTATTTAACAATTTTGCATCAAATCAATGAAACCATGTACATCTCTTGATGTTCATTTTTCAAGGTCTCCTCTAATCTTAGGAAAATATTCATTAATTTTTCTTGGGATAGAATGTGGGTAACCTTGTTGTAAGAGAGGGGGACCAACCACATTCAAGGCCCTATTTCATGGAGGGCCAAGAGCGTAAGGCTTCCCTAGCTTACCTTAGTTAGATGGAGTGTTAGGAAGGGAGTGACAAGAATGATGAGGACTATAAAGTCCATCAATCACTCTACAAATCAAAAATATAGGATGGGGCTAGGTGAGTTGGTTTTTGGGTTCAACTCTATGCCTCAAGAAGCTATCTTCCTGAGGAAAAAAGCACGGTCCTAGGACGATAGTGCGGCATGTTGGCATCTCTCAAGTGTGTTGGCATCTATACGACCAAAAAATTGAACAGACAAGGTCGATCCTACAAAAAAAAGTTAATGACTGAGCTAACTACTACTTAAGGGCCAAGATAACACTATTAAGTAGAAAAAATATTATCTAATTTGATAAAGTAAAAATGTGAGAGTTAGGATGGCAAGAGTGATCTCACAAATAAATTTGTTCACCAACTAGCTCCCCAAAGCATGTCCAACTAGACACAAAGAGGGGGGAAAATGTTGGGTGGTTTTATAAAGAAATCAATGTACTGAAGAACACTAAAACACTACAAAATAGTATTTGTGCTTACTTTAAAACTAAGTAATAGAGGAGAGGAGAGGGAAGCTTACCACCTCCACCAAAAGAACTCAAGTCTAATCGAGGAGATAATAAGAGTACTCAAGCCTCTGCTACAATGGTGTTGTCCCAAACTTGCTCTCCTAAAGTGATGGAGTGAAGTTGTTGCTAGAAGTTCTTGGAATGAAAGAAGAGTGTGAAGAAGTTGATCTCAAAGCTTGGAAGAGGATGTGAAGAAGTTGAAATACATGTAGTAGAAGAGAATTTGAAGGGGAGATAGAGAAAATGGCCATCTTCAGGTCAGTTGACTGAAGGGGGTGTTATAAGTTGACTTCTAATGAGAAGTGTAATACCTCTGCAGGTTCAGCTGCAAGAATCTGTGAGGGATGTAAGCATGTCATGCAAACGTTTATGCACTGCATGGGAATCCCCATCAAAAATTCTCCCATCGACACTCAAAATAGGCTCCAAGTCGAATGAAAGCAGTAGAATTTGGTGTAATTAAGCCTCTAAACTTAGTTTTTTAAAGTGGGGAAAGGGAAAGGGTGAATTTACATAAGGGGTGCAAATTCAATCCTATACATTTTTCCCCCACTTTAGCAAGCATGAATACTGATGAGTGCTTTAGTAAATTAGATCAAAGGATGAATAAAGTTAGGAAGTGTATACTTAACTATTGAGGAAGCAGACTAAGATCTGGTGAACCTGAAGGTGTACAGAAAGTGAAGGACTTCATAGCTTCTCAGAAATATGAAGATAAAGAAAGAAATTGTCTTATAGCCTCACAAACCTACAAGGAGGCAACCCCCAAGATCTCTCACATGAAGGAGGTCCCATAAAGTAAGTTCCTTACAAGCTCATAGACTTGCAAGGAAGGTGTCCCCCAATAATTCTCACATGGTGGATATTTAGGAAGCATCCTCCAAGATCGATCATATGGAGGAAGCTAGGAAAGTGCCCTATAGACCCACAAACCTATAGGGAAGGTATTCTCCAAGATCTCTCACATGAAGAATACCCAAGGAAATCACCTTATAGATATATAGACCTATAGGGAAGGTAACCCCCAAGATCTCTTGCATGGAGGAAATCCAAGAAAGTGCCATATAGGCCCATAAACCTATAGGGGAGCCACCCCAAAGATCTCTCGTATGGAGGAAGCTCAAAGGAAGCACCCTACAAGTTCTCAAACCTGTAGGGAAGTATTCCCCAAGATCTCTCACATGGAGTAAACCTAAGAAATTGGACTCCATAGAGTTAAGAAGTGGCCATGTAGGCAAGTAAGCAAAAGTTGAAGGAAGGTGTTGTCACATGTGAGAGGGACAACTCAAGAAAAGAAGAGAGAAAGATAAAGAGAAAGAAAATGGGAAAACACAAACAAAGGGAATAGGGGGATCTAGTTTAGTAGGGTCAAATATGTCCATGCTCATATAAATAATAGGTAACCTCGGTGCAAAGAAAAAGATCATCACTCCCCAACTAGATCAAGAAAAATGCACAAAAAACAAAGTAAAAATAAAAAATTGGGTCAACATGGAAGGGAAGCCTATATTCCCCCAACACTTTGCATCATCCCCAATTTATCGAAAATCAAGCACAAACATGGAAGAATGATGATACAAATAGAGGAAATTTTAAGAGACAAAAAACAAACTTGTATCCAAGCACCAATAGGGGTGACGAGGGTCATCTAGGCACACATAGCATGATCATGGGGGAATAAAAACACAAAACACACACACACACAAGATCAAGAAGAGGCCTCCTCCTAACACTGATTGACCAAGAGGTTATCCACTTGCCACTCTAGATCATCGCAAGGGGAAGGACGATGAGCCTACAGTGGTGGGATGTTAAGAGAAGGAGTGTCTAACCCTCTTGCAACAAGGGCCAAGGAAGAAGCCCCTACAAGGTCTTCTTTTCCGAGCTCTTGTGGAGCTAGGGTTAGTGATTTCAAGAAGATCACTAACAAGGCCAAAACTTCATCTAAAGAGTTAAACATGCACCCTACAAGAGTGTCATGTCTAACTTCAGTGGACGGGGCATGCTATGCCTGAGATTCACTGCTAGGCTCACCAAATGACTAGGGAGCGGTGACTAACTTAGGGGAAGCCAGGACTAGTTCCGTCACTAAGAAAAAATAATTTTTCATGGGACCACCTTGTGAAGAAGGTGGGATCCTCTTACGTCCTTCACTATTAGAAGGAATACACTCCACCTTTTTCTTTGACAAAGGAGACGAACTCCCCATAAACAAGGCTAGAGGCATGGAGGAAGAGGAGGAAAAAAACCATAGTGGATACAATTGAGGTATTAATGATATCTATGGGCTTCGAGAAAGGCTAGATATCTGGAATGGAAATCAGCAAAGGAAGCTCCACTGAAGGAGCAATAAACACCTATACCCCTTAGGGTTAGGCACATTCATACTCACAGTGGAAGTTGAGAGTAATGTGGAACTAGACTGAAGAGAATCAAAGGGAAGGGGAGGGGAATACATTCCAGGAGGCCCTAAAGTAGGGGCGGTCATCTCTTCCTCCTTCCTTTGTGACGTGGTATGCTCAGTTAAAATATTTTTTCACCGAAGCTTGAACTCGTGCACATGGAGATTGCTATGAATCTTTGAACTAGAGGCCAGAGGTAGTGAAAGAATAGAAGGCTCGTACTCAACCATGGAAGCATTCACAATGATCGTCTTTGATAGAGGAATAAATTCTTGAATGGGAGTAGGACCTGAGAAGATCAAGAAATAGTAGGGGGAGTCTGCTCAAGAGTTTGAACAACGGGCCTCTTCCTGTTCACTACTTTGGGAGCAAGAGTGGTAGGAGGCCACAAAGGTCAATACAAAGAGGACTCTCCATGGGAGACCTTCTTTTGTTATACTGAATGGGTTTAGGCTCTATTGGCAGAATAAGAAGTTTGAATGTAGGAAACTTAGGCTTTTTTCCAAGCGAGCACCATAGGATTCTCCCACAAGCATGGAGAAGAATCTAACAGTACCATAGTAGAGTGAGAAGAAGCATCAAAATTATTAGCATAAGAGGAAGAAGGAGCATCTAGGGATTGGTTCTCTTCTTCCTTCCTTTGAGCCTTATTGGCATCACTGTCAGCTCTTAAGCAAACACTATTTGAAATAGCATAAGATGACAAAGGGTATCTCACTTCTGCCTTAGGTTCCCCTTCTTATAATTCTAGTATGTTCAGTGCAGAAGGTCCATCCTAGGTGGAAGAGGAATAATAGGTGCAAGCCAAGAGTAGTCGAAGGAGTAGCTACCATATCATGAATTACATGCATAGAACCCCCTTGGATAAATTTTAAACATTTATGCATGATAGAGGGCACCACATTCATAACCACCAACCAATGGATACACAACTTCACGCTAAAGAGCTCAAACCATAGATAATGGCAAACATGAGTTTCACAGATTTAGGTCCAACCAAGACCAATAGGACAATACTACCCAAAAGAGGTATGAAAAGGCTATCATGTGTGCGGATGGTACTCACAGGTGAATCATACCCATCTTTATGTAAGAATTTAATCAACATGATCTTCTCGATTGTTATGTTTACTTATGACATCAGATCAATGAGAATACTTGCTATGATGTTTCCATTGATCTACACAGGGATATAGAGAGGACACAGTTCCCTATCAAAACCCATTGGCAAGTCCTCTAATGTGAAAGTTATACCAATACCACTATCCAAGGATGCACAAAGGGGATACATTGATGTAAAAAGGAGGCCATTACACACACTAGATGATAGTTCCATTGAGTCCCTAAAGGTTAAAGGATAAGACAATGGCCCAATCAAGGTTTCATTATGCAACACCTTTAGAACCTTATGACTATGCCTATTAGGGGTTGTAGGTTGGGTTGTAAGGCGATAGTCTCAAAAAACTCACACCTAAAACACTCCTATTGTGCAAGGAAATGAACTGTCAGAATCACAAAATGGAACCAAAATGGTTGATGTCGGGTTCACCAAAAAATGTAAGAGAGGGTGACCAACCGCATTCAAGGCCCTAGGTCATGGAGGGCCAAGAGCGGAAGGCTACCCTAACTTACCTCAACTTGATGGAGTGTTAGGAAGGGAGGGATGAGAATGATGAGGACTATAAATTCCTTCAATCACTCTACAAATCAGAAATATAGGATGGTGCTAGGCAAGCTAGTTTTTTAGTTCAACTCTATGCCTCAGGAAGCTCTCTACCTAAGGATGGAAGCATGGTCCTAGGACGACGTCATGGTACACTCGTGTCTCTCAAGTGCACTAGCGTCTGTACAACCAGACAACTAAAGAGACAATGTTGAACCTAGGAAAGCAAGATAATGAGCTAGCTAAGTACTACTAAAGGGCCAAGATAACACTATTAAGTAGACAAAATATTCTCTAATATGATAAATTAAAAATGTGAGAGTTAGGATGGCAAAAATGATCTCACAAAGAAATTTTTTCACCAGCTAGCTCCCAAAAGCATGTCCACCTACACACAAAGACAAGGAAAAATGTTGTGTGTTTGTATAGGGGCTTGCCTCAATCAAACCCCTATTTAGGTGTTTCCACCTCCATGGACAACCAAGAAAGCAAGTATGATAAAGAAAGCAATATAATGAAGAAAAAAATACTACAAAATAATAAATTTTCTCACTCAACCAAGTAATAGAGGAGAGGAGAGGGAAGCTTACCACCTCCACCAAAATCACTCAAGGATAATGGAGGAGAGAATGAGAGTACTCAAGCCTCTATTGTAATGGTGTTGTCCTAGACTTTCTCTACTGAAGTGATGGAGTGAAGTTGTTGCTGCAATGGAGTGCAAAATTGTTTCTAGAAGTGCTTGGAATATGAGAAGAGTGTGATGAATTTGATCTAAAAGCTTGGAAGAGGTTGTGAAGAAGTTAAAATGCATGTAGAAGGAGATAATTTGAAGGGGAGATGAAGAAAATAGCCATATTCGAGTCGATCGGCCAAAGGGGGCATTACAAGTTGACTTTCAATTAGAACTGTAATGCCTCTGTAGGCTTAGTAGCAAGAATTTTTTGTGGATGTAAGTGTGTTGTGCATACATCTACACACTGCGCAGGCATCCCCGATAGAAATTCCACCACTAACACTCAAAATAGTTTCCAAGTGGGATGAAAGCAGTGGGATTAGGTGTAATTAATCCTTTGAACTTGGTTTTCTTAAAGTGGATAAAGGAAAAAGGGGAATTTTCATAAGGGGTGCAAATTCACTCCTATACACTTGGATTTTACCAAAATCTAGAAGGTCATATATTTCACTAGTGAACACTTTCCTTTGAGGACATGGATATGTTCTAGGCATAACATTACAACTTGTAGAGGGAAAACTAGGACATCCATACATTTTTCTAATAAAAAATTATTCTCTCCACAACTTATTCAATTACAATATCCCTTTATTGTAGTGCTCAATTTAACTAGATAAGGGAACCAAATCTTTTCAAGACTTTCAAATATGGTTTTCATACAATTTTATCCTTCTTGAAAACCAAAATATGAAAAATACCTAGATGTGTTGTCGTTGCTATAGAATTTTCTTCTTGACTAGAAATGTTTATAGATATGAGATTTTCTTCACATCTTCATTAGGTTATTTAGACAAAGTTGCCACCCGTCTTCACAGAGGACTGGGCTTCAAGCAATATGAAGCTTTTTTGAATATAGATTTCATTACGAGTCTTCTTCAACACCAAAGTCACACATAAATTGATTTAAAGTTTCTCTAACAAAATAACTTCCAAGTCTCAAAACTTTAGTGTCTGAACAAGATGTCCAAATTTACCAAACGCTTAACTCTATCTAAATGACCTTTTCTATAAACACAACCACCACAACACTAAATATATCATATGAAAATGTCACACTTTCACAAAAACATGCACAAAAGTGTTGCATGAACATAATGACACAAATACAAGAACAAAAACATGAAATTTCCATTGGATAATAAAGAACAAAAAAAATAAAATACTAACCGCTTGTGGGATAAATCCACCATGATGATCATACAAGAGAGAGAGAAAAGATAACTCCTACATGATGATTGGTTACAACCCACTATCATGTTCTCTCACTACATAAATCAAGGATAGGATGAGGGAATAATCAACATCTAATTCTCATCCAAACTCACTTAAAAATATAAACAAAGGTAATCCTTCACCAAAGGATGCATAAATAGTATATATAAAATCTCCACTTAACAAGAATGGTAACGTAGCAATCCCAAACAACCACACGTTGTTGAAGATGTTTTGTAGAAATGTGACATCACACAAGTAGATGAATGATACAACACAACACCCCATTACCAATGATTAATATTCATTACACTAATAATAGCAACCATGAAGTATTAAAACCTTCCCAAGGCTTCACAATACTAGATGCATAGTCTCCCTAACCCTAGGTTTGTGAACTAGATAACTTTGGAAGAGTGCACACAAAATGATGTAGGAGGAAACACAATTCCCCAATGAAGGTGCTTAAGTACAATCCAATAATACCAATAGACCCCCAAGAACATCATGAATGACTTCCATTTACATGATTTACCCATATGAGATCCTAAACATAGAGGAATGATTAAGTCCTAAGAGAGATATTTTGACTAGGTTCTTGAAGGTCTATCTCACGAAAACGATCATCACGAGCAACATAAAACCTTGGAATAAAAATTATTTGATAGAGGCTATAGTCTAGAAAAAATACTAGCTAATTGTGGTAGAGATAATTTTTATTCTAGTTTTTGTATCACGAATGAGGCCTCCTCAACACAAAACCAAGCTACTTAACTAGAGATGGGTGATTTTGTGCCTATTAACCATCAAAAAATGTTTCCCCACTATCAAATAAGATGAACCACTATAGTAATAGGCCTCCCCACTACTCACATGGCCACAAAAATAAACTTAGAATATTTATTCAATTGAGTTTGATGACTCATGAGTACACTAGGCAACCCAAATGCACCACCAAGCTTCCTAAATAGACAAGATGACACTAAAATTAATTTTAAACCTAAAATAAATGTTTCTAAATTCTTTTTAAATTTACAAGCCATAAACATGGAATCACACTTACAATCATGGTCAGAGCTAATACTAAGACATGTAATTAAGGGTAAGCTACAAACATTTACAATAGTTAATAATTAATCTTAGGGAGAGAGGCTATTTGACAATTACATTACAACTATGTAAGAAGGCGACCAAAATGTCATTTTAACATCAAATTAAGTTGAATTGAACTAACTATAAAAAAATAGTATAAATAAATAATAAGATACTAATCTTTCATTTTCTCCTCGAACCTTCAAACCCCAACGGTTGTTTCCACCCGACCCTACCATATGAAACCAAACACTCTACTTCCATTGCGCTAGGATATGCCACAAGTCCCAATCATACTTACATAGGACACTTGGGAGATAGAATAAAACTCACATGGGACATGAATTATACATGACATTTAAACATACAATAGGGAATCTCTTCAACAACATAAAACTTTAATAAGATAATAACATAAGAAAATGAACTCCAAAGAGGAAAATAGCAAGAGAAATAACAATGGTATCAAGAATCTTCCCTATGGAATTCCATAATACCTCTCATACAAGATGAGGTAGGATATTATCAAATAGAACTATGTCACTTAATGACCAATCAAAACACAACTATATCCATTATATCATAAGGTGTGAAATATAATACACAATAAAAATTTATGATATAATTTTACAACATCAATTCAATAGAATTAATTTAACATTCCACAAAGTACACCATCTAAACATACAAAACATGATAATTCACCGAAAACATTCAAATTTTCATCATTTCAAAAGATAAAAAACTATGAATTTTCACAAATCACCATTAACATGTCATGGAATTTTATGAAGATTAAAAATTTCAAAATTCAAAAAATGAAAGAAATTTTTTTGGTCTAAAAGTTCCCAACAATCGTTTTTCATAGTCAATTTCCCATTTTGGACATTTCTTGGAAATTTTGGTATTTTAACAATGTATTTTTTTAAAAATCATAAAGTATTTTAAATGTAATATTATATTAGCTAATTTCACATAAATAATTGATTGAATTGCATTTCTTGTTGGAATTTGATGTTGTTGATTGTTTTCATTAATGGTTGTCATTGATGTCAACATATCTTGGTTGATTGATTAAGGTTCAATTTTGATGCTTTGCTGATCTAGATTGGTGTGCTTCGGATGTTGTCCTACGAAGATCTATGTTTGATCATACTTGTCCTAGTCACATACATTTTGCAACATAATGAGATACACTCTTATGGGTCTCGTCTGATCTGGAAATTGGTTAATGTCCTCTCGAAAACTATTTGCATTGTAACATGTATATCCTATTCTTTGGTCTTGGATATCATGATTAATATGTAGTGTTTTGATTTGAGTGAGCAGGTTCTGATTGGTCCAAGTTTCATTCCTTTTCATCGCAAGAATTTTTTGTGGTGACCTAATTCAAATTTTGTTTGGCTAACTTAGGAGATTATGAAGACACTGTGTTTAGCCGACTTAGGAGTTTATGAAGGCATGGAATGGTATAAGTAAAAGTTTGTTTTGTTTGATGAAAGCATGCATGATGAATGTGAATTTGAAAATTCAAACATTGTGAAGCATGCAAAAGTATATGATCAGAGGCAATAGATAGTGTGATTCTATCTATTGTCATTGTTGGTGACAGTTATTTCAGCAGTGGATTCCCTTTCATCATTCTTCTGACAGTGAGTCGTATTCTTTTGGTAGTGATCCTTTCTCTTTTCATAGTGAGATTTTTTTATCTTTGGCTATAATAGTTGGGAAGTGAGCCCACTAGTAGTGATCCTTACCTGTAGTGATCATTTTGGTAGTGAGCCTTTGTAAAAATTACCTTAATCAGTGTCACATTAACTGACGTTTTATAATTGAGAATTAGCATTCTACATGGTTTTTCCCTTCTTGGGTTTCCATGTAAATTTTGGTGTTCTTTGCGCATGGTGTTGTTATGTTATTTCATGTTCATATCTATTATATTATTATTTGATTGATTTAAGCTTGCTTTAGATGAATTAAAATCAAGAAAATTATTTTATAATAACTGATTCACCCACCCTCTTAGTTATCTAGACTATTCAAAAATTGGTACCAGAGCTTTGGTTCATTGAAGAAGATCTCAACTACTTGGGGTAGATTTGATGGTTCACAAACTGACAACTCCTATGTTTGATGGATCTAACTACATTTTTTGGAAGGTGTAGATGAGAGGTTACCTAATCACTCTAGGCTACAAGACTTGGAAATTTGTTGAGACAAAATATGTTGAATTGGCAACTGGTCCTACTTCTAAGGATGAGATTTCAACCTATCAATAGAATGAAAAGGAAAGGTATGCAATATTTAGTGCTCTTTCTAAGACTTAGTTAACAAAATTTATTTCATTGGGCGCTGCTTATGAAGTTTGGGAAACGTTGAAAGAAATATATGAAGTAAATGATAGAGTCAAATTATCAAAGAAGCTGATAGCTAAGCGTAGATATGAAAAATTGAGGATGGAAGAATTTGAGGATATAGCAAGCTACTTTTAGAGATTTGACAGTACAATAAACAAAGTCAAAAATCAAGGATGCACTCTAATAGATGAGGATGTAATGGAGAAGATTTTGATGGCCATACCAAAGAGCTACAATGACAAGATCTCAGCTATTTTGGAAGTTTATCATCCAAAGAAATTCACAAAAGAGAAAATATTTCACACCTTTACTATGTTTGAGATTAGGAAATTTGGAGAGGAAAAGGATAAATCTGAAACAAACTCCAAAGCCACAAAGATAGAAGAAGATCTAGATAGTGAAAGCTCAGATGAGTTGGAAGCAAACTTCACAAGGAAACTGAAGAAAGGTACTGACAAGTAAAAGGGTATGTTACATCTTATATATTTTAGATGTGGAAATATTGGTCACTTATCAACTAAGTGTCTAGAAAAAGGAACAAGGAAAAAGTTTAAAATGATCAATAAGAAGGCCTATTATGTCAAGGAGAATGCTAGTAATTTTGATGATCAATCAGATTATGAGGATTATTTGTTTTTGGTAGAAAAGTATGAACTTATATTTGATATCTCTAATATTTGTCTAAAATATAAGTATAACACTAAAGCTTCATTATTTTTTAAAAGAAATAGAGATGAATAGCTGATTGATAGTGGATGTTTGAATCATATGATCATTGATAAAAGTATGTTTGTGAAGCTTGAGATATATGATGGAGGTTCTATTAGATTTAGAGATGATAAAACAACATAGATTGTTATAATTGGCTCTATTACCTTTTTTGCAAAGTAGAACACTAAAAAAGTTTACTATGTGAATGGTTTATGTCATAATCTTCTGAGTGTTGGATAGATGTGTGAAAATGGCTATAATGTGTTGTTCATGATGATTAGTTGCAAGATCCAGAAGAGATCTGGAACTATTATTACAACCAAAAAGAGAAAAACTTGGAATGTGTATCAACTCAAAGGAACTACAAATAGTTGCTTATTATCTTAGTCCAATGATAGCTGGCTATGGCACTGGAGGATGTGCACATCAACTTTGACAATTTAGTGAGGATAAGTTGAACAAGAGCAATCAAACACTTCCCATGACTGACCAAACTAGACAACACTATCTACAAAGGATTTCAAGAGGAAAAGTAGACTAAAGAAACATTTTGAAGAAAAGAAAAATCATCTACCAATTTTAAAAACAAGAAGCTTACAAGGTGAGAGATATTTCATGCTTTTAATAGATGATTATTCCAGATTAACTTGGGTTGCATTTTTAAGAGAAAAAGTAGAGGCTTTAGAAAAATTCAAGATCTTCAAGGCAACAATTGAGAAAGAAATTAATAGAAGAATCAAGTGTTTAAGATTAGATAGAGGAGGAGAGTTTACTTTTGATGAATTCAACAAATTCCATGAAAAAACATGGCATTAAAAGATAGATATCCACCCCTAGAACACCACAATAGAATGGTGTAGTGGAAAGAATTAACTAGACAATTCAAGAAGTAGCTAGAACAATGATCATGAAAGCAGGTTTATTGGAGGTGTACTAGAGAGAAGCAATACACACAACAATTAAAACTCTTAACATACTACTATTCTAAAGGAGGTATTGAAAGATATCATATGACCTATGGCATGGAAGAGCTCCCATAGTAAATTAATTCAAAATTTTGGAAGAAAATGCTACATCCAGAGAGATGAGGAAAATCTTGGAAAGTTCAATAGTAGAGCTGATGAAGGCATATTTTTGGATTACTCTACAAGAAGCAAGCATACTAGTGATACAACAAGAGACTAAACAAGATAGTTGAAAGTGAGAATGTGAAAGTAGATGAAGATGATCAAAGAAATATTGACAGGAATATTGAATATGAATCAGATGAATTAGATGAAAAAGAAGAAAAAGGATAAGAAAGAAGAAGAAGAGACAAAGGAGGCTCTGATAACTACAACTAAAACCCCAAAGTATGTATAGAGAAACCAATCATAAAAATAGATTATTGGAGATAGTAAAAATAAGGGAATCATCACAAGAAGAAAAGAAACTCAAGAAAAAGTATTATTGTGTCTACTCTAAATAACTAAGCCAAATATTATGAAAGAAGCATGCAATTATCAGAATCTGGTGAAGGCGATGAAAGAAGAGCTTGATTAGATAGAGAAAAATGATATTTGGGAGCTTGTGCCTAGACCCGTGGACAAAAAAGTAATTTAAAAAAAGAAGGTATTTCATAACAAGATAGACAAAAATAGGAAGGTAATGAGAAATAAGGAAATATTGGTTTGCAAAGGTTACACTCAGATCAAAGGTATTGGCTTTGACAAAACATATGCCCTTGTTGCCTAGATTGAAGCAATCCAGATACTCTTAGCTTTTACAAATTTTAAGGATTTCAAAGTCTATCAAATGGATGTAAAATATGCATTCTTGAATGGAGAACTAAAGGAAGAGTTATACATTGAGCAACCAAAGGGATTTAATTCTAGAAGTGACTTGGATGTTGTTTGTAGGTTGAAGAAAGCTTTATACCAATTGAAGTAGGCACCCAGAGCCTAGTATGGTAGATGAGATAAGTATCTGATTGGACAAGGATATCAAAAGGGATCTATTGACACTAATTTATACTACAATATTCATTCAGATCAAATATTGATTGTTGTGGTTTATGTTGAAGACATAATTTTTTGAGGAAATGATGACATGTGCAAAAATTTCATAGATGAAACATAGAAGTAATTATAAATGTCCATGATTGGTGAGTTAAATTTCTTCCTTGGACTACAAGTAAATTAGAATAGCAAAGGAATTTTCATCTCAATCCAAATATACCAAAGAATTGTTGTAGAAGTTTGGATTGGAGAATTCCAAACTAGTTTGTACACATATTGTTACTAAATGTAAGTTGACAAAAGAAGATGATTCACTTAAAGATGACACAAGTATGTACAAGTCAATGATTGGAGGATTATTATATTTGTTTATGACTAGACTAGAAATTATGTATGTTGTTTATCTAGCAACCATATTTCAGCAAGAACCAAAGGAATCCCATGTTGTTGCAGTCAAAATGATCTTTAGATATTCGAAGGGTACAAACGATACAGGGTTATGGTATCCAAAGGAATGAGATTTCACTTTCACAACATATATTGATGCTGATTGGAGTGGATGTGTTGATAATAGGCATAGCACAAGTGGTGAAGCTTATTCCTTAGCACCTGATTGGTTACTTGGTCAATTATTAAATGATATTTTCTATCTTCATATACTGTTGAAGCTGAATAAATTTGCAACATCCTCATGTTATAGCTAGGTAGTGTGAATGAAGCAAACAATGAAGGATAATAGCATAACATTTAATGAACTAATATCAATTATGTGTGATAATACTAAGGCAATAAAAATTTCCAAGAATCTAGTACAACACTCTAGAATGAAACATATATCCATTAGATATCATTTCTTGAGAGAGAAAGTATTGAAAAATTAGGTTGTAAGGAAAGCTAAGGTGCATAACTAACTCTCCTAATGTCAAAACCTTAGGGAAGAATGCAGATATGACTTTAAATTTTCAATTACAATCTAATTAAGATACACTTGAAAAAAATAGAAATAGAAAAATGAACATACACAGATGAACACCATATTTACATGGGAAAACCCTTACAGGAGAAAAACCCATATGAGAGAAAAACCCACCACACCAAGATAAGCCTCTTTATATTACAGTAATGGAAATTACATACAGAGATCAAACTTATCTTTCTAATGTCAATTTACAACAATAGATTCAATGATCAACCTTGTATAGAAAATCTCATTTACAATGCACTCTCAATTGAATTCACACACACCACTATTCATAGAACCAATCATCATCTTCGATTATAGAGAAAATCCATGTCATTCATGGTCTATTGATTTTCCTCATATGTAGGAACGGTCGCAAGAGTCCAACTGCTAGTGATTCCCATTATGCTTCTTTGATTGGTCAAAGAAAAACCACATAGGATAGACAAATGGTCAAGGCGTTCAAACTATGTCACATGTTGGTGAGACACTAGCCGTGTCTCCTCGATGCCATAAAGCCGATCTTTCGTTATCGGCTAGAGTCATCACCATTGGCAAGAGGTTACACCAAGTTCAAAATTTTCACTTAGACTCACCCTATCACTAAGACATCATATCAATATCCACTTTAGAACCATCGGCCAGACCATTGCTATCAGCGAGAGGTCATAACGAACACAAATCCATCTTGTGAAGATCTATCAGCAAGAGTTCTGCTTGGCAGGAGATCAAGACAAGTTTAAAAAGTCACATTGACATCAACACTCCCATCAGTGAGACTTACTCTATTGACAAGATTGATAAGACCTTTCATCAATATCCTCAACAGACCCATCACCCAAACAATCACTAATCACTATGAGTCATAATGAGTCCTCAAGTCATACAGATATGAACATTTGTCGGCAAGAATTAGGCTATCACTAAGAGTCACCCTATAGGTTCCAAGTTACCCCAAGCCCATCCTTCGCAAGGAGTCATACCAACAACAGACCATACCATCGGCAAGACAATCATCCAATGCCAAGATTCTCCAAGGTCACACCTCTTGCTGAAACCACTTGTCACCCAGAGTCTCCTCCACATCCAATAAGAATAACCTATTGGCCAGACCAACCCACTCGGCAAAGGGTTACACCTAACACAAAAAGTCACACCAATAACATCCCTTGCCAAGAGTCACAATGACGATCAACAGGACAGTTCGATTGGAAAGACTTCTCTCGATGCTAAGACTCATTCCAACTGTCCAAGTTATGCTGAAGGCTTAGGTTATGTCAATCACTAAGAGATTCTAGAAGTCACACCGACAAGCTAACAGATTACAATCAGAGGCAGATTGGCCAGACATCTTAGTAATCACGGTGACCATTCTTACTCAGAGGTTTTAGCCTATGAGATTGAGGCACACAATTCCAACAATCTCTAACTTGACAAAGATCACATAGGCGCCTCCATAGCACAACAAAATTACTAAAATTCATGGGCATCAAGGCCCATCAAACTAGCAAAACACCTAAAAAAATTTGTGCTCACTGGCTTTGTTAATGCATCTGCAACATTCTTCAGAGTATCCAATTTTTCTAAAGAGACCTTTCCATCCTCCACCAGATCTTGTACAAAATGATACTGCACATCTATATGTTTCGTCCTGGCATGGAAAGTAGGATTCTTCACCAAACAAATAGCACTCTAACTATCATAGTAAATTGTTATTTTCCCTGCATAAAAACCAATGTTAGAACACAAACATTTTAACCAAATTGCTTCTTTATAGGTGTGTGTTGCTGCCATGTATTATGCCTCTGTAGTGGAAAAAGTGACTATATCATGCCGCTTACTCATCCAGCTCACTACACCACCATTCATCATGAAAATATATCCACTGGTGGATCTTCTATTGTCAATGCCCCCTGCCCAATTAGAATCCACATAGCCTCGAATGTTGGGAGTCCTCTGTGATTCAACAAAGTTTCCAGGATAACACTACATATTTAGAAGTGCCCTTCAAATATCTAAAAACTCTTTTTACAACATCCCAATGTATTCTTCTAGGATTAGCCATAAACTAAATAAGTACTCCCACTGCTTGGGAAATGTCTAGCGTTGTATAGACCATTGCATACATTAGACTGCCAACTGCACTAGCATAAGGCACATTGGTCATGTCCTCCATCTCAATAGGGGATTTTGGACAATCTTCAATAGATAGCTTTGTTCCCTGCAAAACTGGAACAACTAGTTGCTTGCAATCAGTCATACAAAATATCTCTAGAAAAATCTTAATATAATTACTTTGACTAAGCCAAAGTTTTCTACTATTCATGTCCTTGGTTATTTCCATTCCTAAAATATACCTAGTTGCACCAAGATCTTTCATTTCAAAATTTGTAGACAACTGAGACTTAATATCAGAAATCATTAAATTACTATTGCCTATGAACAACATATCATCAACATAGAGAGCAATAATAAGAACTTAATCACTTTCAACTTTGTAATACACACAATGATCAGATTTTGATATTACAAATCCCAATGAAAAAAAAATGTCAAAATTTTGGTACCACATTCTAGGAGACTGCTTTAATCCATACAGATATTTTTTCAACTTGCAAACCAATTTTTCTTTACCTTTCTCCACAAAGTGCTCTGGCTGGGACATATAAATTTCTTCTTCAAGATCACCATGAAGAAATTTTTTCTTCACATCCATCTATTCAATCTCTAAGTCATACGCTTCTGCAAGTGATACGCTTCTACAAGTGACAAAAGAAATCTAATGGATGTCAACTTAGCTACAGGAGAAATTTTTTTCTCCATAATCAATTCCCTCTACCTGGGAATAAACCTTCACAAACAACCTTGCCTTATACTTTTCCACACTCCCATCTAGACCTATTTTCTTTTTAAATACCCATTTGTAGCGCACAACTTTTTTGCCTTCAGGCAAGGGCACCAAACTCCAAGTATCATTCTTTTCTAATGATGTCATTTCTTCATTCATGGCTTCCAACCAAGATTTTGAATCAGACATTCTAAATGCATCTTTCACAGTCCTAGGCTCATCAGTGCTAAAAATTAAAGCATAGGCACAAGTAGAATCTATCAAAGAAAACCCATACCTATCAGGTTGCTTTCTTTCACAAGTTGATCTCCTCACTTACTGAGGCTGAGGTTGTTGTTCTTCTTCATAACTCTTAGAACTACTTGAGCTCTCCTCAGTTTTAGGTACATTTTGAATTTTCAATTCCTCTTTATCTAGTGTCGAAGGAATTTTGACTACATCCTTTTTGTTTTCTAATTTTGTCTCTAACTACAGATCCAAGGTAGAAGGCTTTAGCTCATGAAAGATAACACTTATGTTATATATAACCTTCTCCATATCAGGATTCTAAAGCTTGTACCCTTTTATGCCAACACTATAACCAATAAAAATACATTTGACAACCTTGTTTTCCAATTTAGATCTTTTCTCATTCGAAACATGTGCATATGCCTCACAGCCAAAGACTCAAATGTGTCTCAAAGAGGGCTTCTTTCCAGACCATTCTTCCAAAGGTGTTTTCTCAACAAGAGTAGAATTCAAGGTTACAATCATCAAGCCCTTCAACTAGGTTTTTATTCTTCAACGTCTTTAAACCTTATTCTCCAATATGGCCAAGCCTATGATGCCAGAGTATAGTATTTTCTGCTGGAAGTTTAACTTCCATAGAGTTTGCACAAACATGAACTTTTTCCTCTTTTTCTCCATGAGTAGCCTTATGTGACTTTAAAGAGACACTATTCCATTGCACAACATGTGCATCTAGCTTATACAAGGTTCCAATATGTGCACCCCTTGCTAGCACCATTGAGCCTCTAGTCATCTTGCATCCATTTCCAGAGAACGTGACTTGCACTCCAATATCATTCAACTTACTAACAAAAAGTAGATTTTGAGCCAGACCTAGTATAGACATTACATCATCGATTCCCTTCACTCTTCCATCAGGGAATTGAATTCTAACTCTTCCACGAACAACTATTTCCAAAGATGAATCACTTTCCAAATACACCTTTCCACCATCGTATTTTTCATACTTAGTGAACCAATCTCTATGAGATGTCATGTGGAAAGATGCTCCAGAATCAATCAGCTAGACATCATCTGATGCCTGTGTAGCCAAGGCTACAATGAAAGTGTATGCATCACTCTAAGAAGAATCATTGTCAGAATAATTATTCTTCTTCTTCTTTTTCTCCTCTTTGCAATCCTTTCAGACATGACCAAGTTTCCCACAATTCCAATAATTCACCTTGGACTTCTTTCGAGGAGACTTTGATCTCCTTTCTAATTTTGATTTGGACCTCTTGTCCTTCTTCTTTCATTTTTCTTTTGATCCACCTCTAATGCAAGAGCCTCCTTCACCATCTCAGAATATTTTCTTCTCATCTCTTCTGATAACAAAGAAGAAATAACATCTTCCATCTTAAAATTGGATGTCGTACTCCCAATAGCCATCACCAAGTGATCCCAAGAATATGGAAAAGAACATAATAACAACATACATCGATCTTCTTCATCAATCTTCACACCCATAGATGCTAACTGATCAATCAACATGTTGAAAGTGTTCAAATGATCAGCAACAAACCCTCCCTCCTACATTTTCAAAGTGTACAACTTCTTTCTCAAGAACAATTTATTCACCAAGGACTTGCCCTAATAAATAGCTACCAATCTTTTCTACAAGGAAGATGCAGTCTTTTCTTCATGAAAATTTAGAAGGACATAGTCTACTAAATAGAGTCTTATCAGACCCTTTTATTTTCTATCTACAAGGTCCCAATCCTCTTGCTTCATTCCTGTAGGCTTCGTTCCAAACATAAAAAGCCACAAATCACAATCAACCAACAAATCTTCCATTTTGAGTTTCCACAACTCAAAATTACTACCATTGAATTTCTTAATTTCAATCTTTCATGACGTGCTTGTCATCTTAACCTATAATTCGAATTACCAAACTTTCGTAAGACTCCCACTAAATAGAATTGACACAAAAAAACCCAATGTACCCACAACGGTAACACAATTGTCCAAGCTCTGATACCACTTGTAAGGAAAGCTAAGGTGAGGAACTAACTCTCCTAATGTCAAAACCTCAAGGAAGAATGTAGAGATGACTTTAAATTATCAATTACAGTCCAATTAAGATACACTTGAAACAAAAACAAAAACAAAAACAAAAAAATGAACATACACAGATGAACACCAGATTTACATGGGAAAACCCTTATGGGAGAAAAACCCATACAGTAGAAAAACCCACCACACCAAGGAAAGCCTCTTTGTATTAAGGCATGGATTGGTATAAGTAAAAGTTGATTTTGTTCGATTAAAGCTAGTGTGATGAATGTAAATTTAAAAATTCAAACATTGTGTCAAAGTATGCAAAAGTATATGACTAGAGGTAGCAAATAGTGAGATTCTATCTTGTGTCATTGTTGTTGATAATTATTTCAGTGGTGGATTCCCTTTCATCATTCTTTTGGCAGTGAGGTGTTTTTTTATTAGAAATGAGCCTTTCTCTTTTGGCAGTGATCCTTTTTATCTTTGTTTGTGATAGCTGGGTAGTGAGCTCACTAGCAATGAGCCTTACCTATAGTGATCATTTTGGCAGTGAGCCTTTGTAAAAATCACCTTAATTGATTTCACCTTAACGAATGTTTTATAATTGAGAATTAGCATTTTCCATGGTTTTTCCCTTCTTAGGTTTCTAGATAAATTTTGGTGTTGTTATGTGCTTGCATGTTCATATCTGTTAGATTATTATTTGATTGATTTAAGTTTGCTCCAAATTAATTAAAATCTAGAAATTTGTTTTATAATAAGTAATTCACCTACCCTCTCAATTATCTAGACTATTCAACATTTCCTACTTCATTGAGCACTTTCAAACCATTCATAACAAACAACCATATCAAATAAATGAGAAATGAAGAACTTACCTCAGTTTCATCCAAAAATTGAAACAAGAACTTTAAACATACCTCATGAATGTAGGAATCCACCTACAAGCATGTTCTCCTACCAATTACCATATGATTTATTCAAGCCCCATCAATTTGTCCCTATATTTTCTCTCCCATTCCCAAAAATAAGAATATGGAGAAAAAAGGGTTGCTCCTCTCTAAATTCCTCAAAAAAATAATCATAAAATATAAAATTAATATAAATTATTTTTCTAATTCCTTTAATTTGAAACTCCCTCAATATCCCCAAATCTCAATAAGTAATTAAATTTTTTCCCTAATTATCATACAATGTATAATTTCACTATTAAATCCATATAAGAATATAACTCTAGAGATCAAATTTGTAGAAATAGGAAATTTAAGTAGTATCAACTACACATTCATTAGATATCTAGAAAGAGGGTATAATATCTAGACTCATACCAATGGTGGTATTCAGGTCAATATGGGTAAAATATTCAGGGAGTTGCACTCAAATCAAGTATAATGAGTAAGGAAAAATAAACGATCAATGTTCAACATCTCCTTATAAACACCAATGGGGTATACTCAAACCTTTCAATCCAAGTGGAGAAATAACTAGTACCTATAACCACTCAATGAAAACTTCAAGCATACATGCTCCATATATATAAATTTTTGGAGCATCACATAGATACCCAACAATCTATAATATCATATCCATAATTATATTACATTTAAATGCTACAATTCATGACAGGATTTAATTACAACATCAATATTAATGAATATGTTCATGAACCAAGTAATAATAATAATCACTTAGTCAAGCCTGCATCACACATGCATCCCAAGAAAAACTCTAAAATTAAATACATCCATCCCCTTTCATGGAACTTGGAAACATAACACACACATACCTTACTTCTATTTACATCAAGAAGAATAATAAACTATCCATAAAGGAAACATCAAAAGAAGAACACAAAACAATACCAATTGTGATTATCTAACATCTTGACATATATGTAATATAAGGCTCCCACTAACATCACATGCTAAAAATAAGTAGACACTGCATCCCCCCCCCCACAATAAATTGACTTACTCCTAGAAGTCATTAAGATCAAGATGATCACAAACAATAAAATGAAATTTCTTTTTAGCAAAATCAAAGAAATCATACATCACCTAAGCAAAAAGAAATATAAAAAATAATCCACCACTGAATAGATTAGAAGGGAAATACAAAACATATGATTTCCTTGGCAATATTATCAATTCCAATGCACATTACTCATAAGACAATAAAAAAAGATAGCATAATCAATATTCATTTCCATATGGATATTGTGGAGCAATTTTTCCCTTTAGGATTTTGGTTTTCAACCCTTACTTCCTTTCCACTTTGGGATGGCTCCATGCTCGAAGGACAAAGAATACTCTCATTTAAATCCATGCAATGTGCCACATGGTGGATGCATGGATTTATATATCATTTTCCTTTCGGTCCTAGAACGAGAGACATGTCTATTTGGTGTGGAATTCTTCAAAGTTATTCTCATACATTTCATCACTTGCCTGCTTGTCGTGTCATACATTTCATCAGGCAATCTGTATCTTTTAGGAAGGGATCTTTTTTGGTGGAGTTTTTAAGAGGGAATGGTGGGGATCTTACTTTTAGGTTGGAACCCTCTAGTTGAAATAATCATTCTTCATAGCTGATCAATTATATTTTTCCAAGCTACACTAAGATCTGATTTTCTTCTAACAATATATCTTCACAAAGCTTCTATAATATCTAGAGCCATTAATGAGGTAGCCTAGGACTTTATCAGCAAAGATTGTTGCAATATAATAAGGCTCTAAATCATATTGTTGTCAATTAGGCGTAAACATCTGGAATTGGTTTATCTCTACTAGTTACACTAATGGCTCTCTCTTAGCTATTTAAAGGGGTTCATAGAAAAAAATAAAAAATCTTGGATAATATTCTTTAAGAACCATCCTCTGAATCATTTGAAAGAGGATAGTTAAATAAGGAGTTTTAACTTCTTAAGAGATAGGGGATTTTACAGAGCACTATTCACACTCTCTGGCATGTTATATTTACTAACACTATTAATCAGATTGGCATCCAACCTTTGTTTTTAGTTAATTTATTGCAAGAATTATATCTGTTAAGAAGAAATCTCTAGAATTTTTTATTTTATGGCCTTTATCATGAATTCCATTTTCATGTATCATTTATTCTAAGAGCACTATGTTAACAACCTTGTATAGGTAGTATAGATGATTATTTCACATGTTATTATATTTTATGATTGATGTTATCTTTCATAAAATAAATCATGTCACATATACTCTTTCATTTTCTATAAAAGATACACTATTGTTCATACTATGCTATATGAGAGGGAGGATTATGTAAAGATCCAAATATCCCTATTGGTTTTTGGGGTTTCATATTACTGTCTGACATTAATGGATGGTTCCTACAAGGAGATTTGAAAGACTGCATTGTGCTTTCTCTATCCTTTTTCACTTGTTCTCTTCCAAACAATGAAGGGTCTATTGCATTATGCTTCCATTTCATCAGTTATAAGGAACTATTAGGCTTTTGAAATGTTGTAAAAGCCTTGGTCCTTTTCCATTTTTTATGTTTTTTTCTTGCATTTCACTTCTCCTTTTCCCACACACAAAGAAGAGACATCTTTCTTTAAAAATATTGGAGGTCATTCAGTGAGGCACAATTTGGTCCCCCACTCATTGAATTTCCCATAAGGTTGTTTAGAGAGGTGCAATATTTTATGATCAATACTTATTTTCTAGCACACCCAGTGGTACTCAAAATTTTTCAAATATTGGAAGTAAAAAAAATTCATAAATTAGACTAAGAGAAGAGGTTGGAAATATCATGCCCAAATTTCAAACAAGAGCATCTTCTAGAGGCCATTTCTAGTACTCCCACTTACTTGTTTCAACACCTAGGAGGAGAAGAGTTATAGGTTTTGTATCACCTATAAGGAGAAATAGGGTAAGAAGTGTTAGCCCACAATCCATAGCTTTATCCACTCCACTAGGAGGTTGAACCTTCCAAATTAGAATACCCATCCACCCTATCCATAGGATTTTTTTTAGAATGGCTCACTTAGGTTCTCTTGCTCCTAGAAATTTTATAACTTGGGATAGTCATAGCCTACTACAACACCAACACCCCTAGATCTATGGCCTGCCATACCCGTGAATAATCTCAAGGAAATATTGAATTTTTATGAGGTCTTTAAGACCCCTTCTAAGCATCTCCAAGATATAGAAAAGGTATGAAGAGTACACAACATCACAAAAGAAAATGTGGCCCTTATGCTATTGGTTGCATCTTTCAAAGGAAAGGCTCAAGACTAGTATAGGTCCTTGACTTCCTATTCCATCCTCTCTTAGGATCAACTCGAAGAGAATTTTTTGAGCACTTCTTCGAGAAAGGAGATCGCTCCACTTTGTTGAAACAATTAATCACTATAAACATGATCCCACAAGAGACCATGAGTGACTTAAACACAAAGTTCCACAAAACAAAGTAGATGATTCTTGTGACAACTAGGCCTCTGACACCTATCACATTCATGTTCTATCTAAAGGCTTTGAATTTAGATATCAAAGTCATGGTACAATCTGTGGAAGGACATACACTGATCGATACATACGATCTAGTTGTCCTCACATAAAATAGTTTGATCAACACTAGGAAGCTTCCACCAAGACCACCAATGTGCATGTTGTTGGATGTTGTAGTATATTTCTGATATGTGGTTATCATTGATGTCAACACTATTAGAATTGTTGCATTAGGAGCTATATATGTTGAGGATATTGAGAAAATTGTAATAAGAAGTGCTACAGGTTGCTAGTGGTGAAGTGATGTTCTTTCTATCAGTGTTTTTAGTTTTTTTTTCTAAGGTTGTGGAATAAAGGGTTTATTGTTGAGTACATCTAGTTTATCCACATCAAGTTTCAAAGATCTACATGAAGATTTGTATTTTGATAGTTTTTCTATTACTTCAGTTTGTGTTCCTGAATGAAGATCATGTGACTCCAGTAAGTTCAGTTTCTATGGATGATTCTCTAGTGTTTCATGATGCTTGTGTATGTTACTAGTTCATGCTCCTTCTATGTTGCACGACCACATTGATCATTTTTCTCGTGAGCCAAGTTTTTCTCTTGCGTGTTCATGGTTTTCATGTTCTTGGCCGACAAGGGGTTGGAGCATGTTGTGGATATTAAAGGATTAATTAATTAAAGTGTTTCATGTTTGAGGATGTTATTTTTGGTCTTCACTATGTTGTGTCTGACCTTTGGTGATTTGCATGAATAATCTTTATTGTTTTGGGTTGACTATTTTCATTCATTTTATTATTTCTTTGAAGTCGACTTATAGAGATGTAATTTGTTGTTACAGATATATAAGAGTTATTTTTTTATCATTTGAAGGAATGTATGAGATGTGATTATGCAAAGTGTAAGATTCTTGTGTGCAAATAATGTTTAGATCATTCAAATGCAGAGTAGAAGAGTGAAGAAGAGTGAAGAAGTGTTCATGTGCTTAACTGGAATTGTAATAAGGAATTAGGAGATGCTATCTTCTCAGTTCAAAGTTTGATGGATTTAATCGGGACCTTTCTATAAGATAGTGTTTATTCCTTTGGGTAGTAAGCCTATTTGTAATTGAGCAATGAGCTCTAGGTAGTGTGCTTGAATGCATGTGCATTCCCCTTTCATATTCTCTTATAATTTTAACAGGGTATAATCTTTTGGACTGACCTCCACCATGGTTTTTCCCCTAATAGGGTTTCCACATAAAAATGATTGTTGCTATGTGTGCTTCTTATGTGTTGTTCGTTTATGATTTCATCATTAATGATCAGATCTTAGAACAAGGTCAATAGGTTGAATTATTTTGAAATTCGGTGACAACTGAGTCACCCCCCCTCTTAGTTTTCTACCCTTGAGTTTCCAAAATTTAGGATTAGAGCTTGTGGTTCCTTGGAAGAAGTTTAACAGCTTGAGGTGATCCAAGATGGAAACTTATAAGAAGGATAGTCCTAGATTTGATGGAACAAAATATTTTTGTTGAAGACTCGAATGGAGTGTCATTTGAGATGCATTTGTGAACCCTACTAGAGCATTATAAAAAATATATATATCATTCCATAGACTATTCCTACTAATTTTGCTAATATTAGGGATGTTGAATATAATATCAAGGCTAAGGATGTGTTGTTGAATGCTTTGATTGATACTGAGATGAAAAATGTGATGGATCTGAAGACTGCTTATGAGATTTGGAAAAAGTTAGAGACCTTGTATGAAGGTGATGCTAATGTAAATATTTCTAGGCTACAAATTCTGAAAGGGGAATATGAAAAGTTGAAAATGGGTGATGATGAAAATGTTATTACTTTCATGCAAAGAGTGAATGAACTTATGTGTGGTATCAAATGTACTGGTGGAAAGATAGATGAATCAAAGATTGTTGCTAAAGTACTTAGATCCTTGGTTGATTCTTACAAAGTCAAGGCTAGTGTTATTGATGATCTCCAAACCATGACAAATGTTACCATAGATATGTTGATTGGTAAGCTTGCTGCTTTTGAATTGAGTGAATTTGGTGATTCCCTTCCTAAGGTTGAATCTGCATTCAAGATTACTACTTTTGGAAGAGATAGATAGATATATGATCCAGGTGAAAGTTCATCAAGAAAGACATTAAAGTATGAGGATAAAATGAGATAGCTTGATGAAGAAGAAAGAGAGCTTGAAGAACTTGAAGCATTGATTGTGAAAAGAGAAGCCAAAGGAAAAGGTAAGTACAAGGGGAAGTTTCCTATTAAATGTTTCTCTTGCAATAAGATAGGTCATTATGCATCAAGGTGTCTTGAGAGAGTTTCCAAGCCAATATTTAACAAGCCTAGATATTCCAAAAGAAGTGTTACTATGTTGTTGATGAAGGTGTGAAAGATGATGAATCTGACAAAGGAAATGCAAGTGAAGATTAATTTATGTTTGTTGCTATCAAGGAAAATAATCTTGTGTCTATTGAATTTTCTAGTTGTACAAATGTGGAGAAATCCCTGGATACTCAAGTTGAAGAGAAAGATGAATGGGTAATTGAAAGTGGTTGTTCTCATCATATGACAAGAGATAAAAGTAAGTTTATGAATTTGGAAAAGTATGATGGTGGTGTTGTGAGATTTGGTGATAACATAGCTAGTGTGATCAATGGAAGAGGATGCATTTATCTTGATGGTAAGCATAACACTAATGATGTCTTGTATGTTGAAGGTTTGTAGCATAATATTTGAAGTGTTGGATAAATGGTTGATAAGGGATACGATCTTCAGTTCATGAATGGAAAGTGTAAAATATTGGGAAATTATGGAAATGTGATTGAATCAGGTACACAAACAAAAGGTAATATTTTCCACCTGAGTGTTGCTAGTAAAAGTTGTATGATTGCTCAAATTGATGAAAGCTTGTTGTGGCATAGGAGAATCTTTTATGTTAACTTTGATAATATTGTCAAGATAAGTTCCACTAAGTTTGTGAGAGATCTTCCTAAGCTGATGAAACCTACTAATGCCATATGCAAAGAATGCCAATTAGGAAAGTAAACAAGAATTTAATTTTGGAGTAAACAACAAAATTCAATTGGATTGTTGGATCTTGTGCATACCAATTTGTGTGGTCCTACTAGAACTAGACGTTTACAAGGTTACAGGTGCTTCATGGTACTTGTTGATGACTATTGAAGGATGATGTGGGATACTTTCTTAAGAGAGAAATCTAAAGCTCTAGAAAAGTTTAATATTTTTAAGCCTATGGTTGAGATAGAGACAGGTCTGAAGATTAAGTATCTAAGATCGGATAGGGGTGGTGAATTCATTTCCAATGAGTTTAATTCTTTTTGTGAAGAGCATGGAATAAAGAGATAGTCATTTGCACCATGGACCCTTCAACAAAATGGAGTTGTAGAAAGGAAGAAGAAAATAGTTCTAGATGCTGCTAAAACCATGATGTTGGAAGGAAATGCACCTCATATCTACTAGAAAGAAGTTGTAAGTATTGTTGTGTACACACTTAACCAGGTAAAAATAAAATGTGATACTAGTAAGACTCCTTTTGAGCTATGGACTGATCAAAATCCTACTATTAGATATTCCAAGATCTTTGGAGGCAAGTGTTATATCAAAAGAGATGAAGATATAGGAAAGTTTGATGCTAGGAGTGATGAAGGAATCTTTTTGGGGTATGCTACTAAAAGTAATGCCTATTGGCGTTACAATAAATTATTGAAGAAAATAGTTAGAAGTGAAAATGTTAAGATTGATGAAGAATTGGTACACTATCTAGAACCTCTAGATATGATTCTGATGATTAGAATCACAATACAATCAAAGGTTAGAACTTAATTCAAGTGCAAATCATTCTATTGAATCAAGAAGATCAAGAGTAAGGAGAAATTGATGGAAGAACAGAAGAGAGATTAGAAGAGCTTGAAGTTGAAGAACATTCTAAGAAGACTCTGAGGTATGTAAAATTGAATCATTCAAAGAATTAGATCATAGGTGATAAGAAAAAATGTGTCCAAACTAGGAGAAATATTAGAAAAGAATATTGTTTGATTTCCAAGACTGAGCCTGACAAGGTGAATGAAGCATGCAAAGATGAGCATTGGGTTGAGGCAATGAAAGAGGAACTACAACAAATTGAGAAGAATAATACATGTATTCTTGTTCTTAGACCTAAGGTTGAGAATGTAATTGGAACTAAATGGGTCTTTAGAAACAAACTAAATGAGAAAGGTGAAGTGGTTAGAAATGAAGCAAGACTAGTATGTAAGGGATATTCATAGATGGAAGGTATTTATTTTGAAGAAAAAATTGTCTGTGTTGCTAGAATTGAAGTTGTTGGATTGTTTCCTTCTTATGCAGCTTACAAATACTTCAAGGTTTATCGATGTCAAGTCTACTTTTCTAAATGGTGAATTGGAAGAAGAGGTGTATGTTGAACAACCAGATGGATTTCAATTGACTAATGAAGGTAATATGGTTTGTTAGTTGAAGAAAGAATTTTATGGACTCAAACAAGCCCCTAGATCATGGTATGCTAGATTGGATAAGTATTTGGAGAAGCTTGGATTTAACAAAGGTATTGTTGATAGTAATTTGTATTTCAAGAATTATGATAAAGATTTGATTATGGAAGTTTTTGTTGATGATATCATATTTGGAGGATATGGTAACGCATGCATGAAGTTTACTAATGAGATGCAAAAAAAATTTGAGATGTCAATGATCAAGGAGAGATGAAATTCTTCTTGGGATTGAAAATTACTTAGTTAGATAAAGGGATCTTTATATCTTAGTCCAAGTATGTGAAATAATTCCTAAAGAAACTTGGTATGGAGGATTCAAAGCCTATTGTTACACCTATGGTGACCAGATGCAAGTTGACAACTAATGTTGATTCTCTGAAAGAAAATCATACTAGATATAGATCAATGATTGGTGGATTGCTTTATTTGACTCAAACTAGGCCTAATGTCCTGAATGTTGAATGTATTGTTGCTAGATTTCAACCTAATCCTAAAGAATCTCATGTTACTATTGTGAAGAGGATTTTTAGATACTTGAAGGGGACAGTTGATTTTGGCTTATGGTATACTAAAGATGATGATCTTACTTTGAGTTCCTTTAGTGATGTTGATTGGGTAGGAGATATGAATGATAGGAAAAGTACTAGTGGTGGATCATTTTTCTTGGGAAAGAAGTTGATTTCAAGGTTAAGAAAAAAGTAGAATGTTATTTCTTTATCTATTGTAGAGGCATAATACATTGTTGTTGTTAATAATTGTACTCAAGTACTGTGGATGAACCAGATGTTGAAAGATATCATAATTGTGTATGGTGAGCCTATTGTTATATTCTATGATAACTCAAGTGCTATTAACATTTCTAATAATTTGGTGTTGCATTCCAAGACCAAGCATATATCTATCAAGTTTCACTTTTTGAGAGAGAATGTAAGTGAAAAGGAAGTCATATTATAGTATGTGCATACTAAGGAGGAAATTGTAGACATATTTACTAAGTCATTGCCTAAGGATACTTTTGAGTATCTCAAAGGGAAGTTAGTGGTGATTACCTCTCCTAATTAGAACTAAGGATGCATTGGTTTGCATCAATTTTTGAATTTCATGATCATATTTTGATTCGGATTGATGTTGTAGTGCCTACTACTCAAGGGGAGTAGTCAGATATTCAGATGTTCAGCTGTTTAGATATGTGGTTTAGAGATTTTATAGAAGATATTTTTTCCATTAATGTCAAAGGGGGAGAAGTGTAATGTGAAAAATATATCTATAAGAATCTTGTGATGAGAAGATTCAAAACCTAAGGAGGAGCAAGTGTAGTTGTGTTGATGGTTTTTTTCACATCATGTGTTTCCAACAATGCCAAAGGGAGATATTGTTGGATGTTGTGGTATGTTGCTAATATGTGGTTTTCATTGATGTCAAAACTATTAGCAATGTTGCATTGGAAGCTATATATGTCAAGGATATTGAAAAAATTATAATAAGAAGTGTTATAGCATACCAGTGGTGAAGTGAATATTTTTTTGTTGATGTGTTCAATTCATTATTTTTCTAAGGTTGTGGAATAAAGGGTTTCTTGTTGAGTATATCTAGTTTATCCACGTCAAGTTTTAGAGATAAGAATATTTGTATTCTAATAGTTTTTCTATTACTTTAGTTTGTGTTCCTGAATGAAGATTGTGTGATTTCAGTAAGCTCGGTTGCTACAAAGGTTCCTTTGGTGTTTCATGATGCTTTTGGATATTTCTAGTTCATGCTCTATCTATGTTGTATGTCTACATTGATTGTTGTGCTCATGATTAGTTATTTTCTCTTGTGTCTTCATGTTTTCCATGTTCTTGGCCAACAAGGTGTTGAAGCATATTGTGGATCTTTGAGGAGTAACTAATTAAAGTGTTTCATGTTTGAGGATGTTATTTTTGGTCTTCACTATGCTGTGAATAAGCTTGGTTGATTCACATGAGTAATCTTTATTGTTTTGGGCCCACTGCTTGGATTCATTTTATTATTTCTTTGGAGCTGACTTATAATGATGTAATTTCTTTTTGTGGATATATAAAAGGGTATGTGTATGATCATCATGGAAAAAAAAGGCCCTTAAGTGGTGAAAAAATTAGAAAAATTAGAGTTAGGCAACTTGATGTGAAAAAATGAATAAGTTATCTATAGTATTTCAAAAACATGTAAAATCGAATCTGTAGAAAATTGAATGTAGTTTCTAAACTACTAGGTTTATTTTAAAAAATAGAAAATCTATTTGGTGAAAATTTGAAATTTTAATTCAAAAGTACTTCAATTTCAGAGAAAAAATAAGTAGGTGTCTATCTAACCACCCTAACCAAAATAAAATGATAATATTTTTTTATAAGGTTTTAGATATAAGTAGAGGACTCGTCTCCAAATGTGATGTATTATTTTTTTAATTTTTTTCCAAGTAAATAATTAATTATGAAGTTTTTATTACAACTTTTAAAAAATATAAAAACTCATATGTCTGACCACCTTAAATTGGTCAAAACTTCATGAAACTAAATTTTCTTTTTTTTAATCCTATAGTTTATGGAGCATAGAATGTGATACCTATTTTAGATTCTAAAAATTTGATACCATTTGAAAGCTATTGATGTTTTTCAATAAGCCTATCAATCAGAACTTTAGTCATAATTCAAATAGAAAATGAATAATGGTTATTTATTAAATTCAAAGTAAAGTATAATTTATATTGGTGGAAAGCTTAGAATCTCCTTTAAAAACCCTTTTAGTTTCATCAATTTTGGGTAAAAAAAGTCGTCAGCCACATACCCTACACATGCCCATCATATCACCACTTTTTGGCCCATCATGATCCTACACATACCTAGGAGCGATTGTTTTATCATTTTAAGAAATGTATAAGATGGGAGTGTGAGAAGTGTAAGAGTCCTATATGCAAATAATGTTCAAATCATTCAAAGGTGGAGTAGAAGAGTGAAGAAGAGTGAAGTGTTCATGTGCTTAACTAGAACTATAACTAGGCACTAGCAGATGCTATCTTCTCAGTTCAAATTATGATGGATTTAATTAGAACCTTTCTATGAGATAGTGTGTCTTCCTTTGGGTAGTAAGCCTATTTCTAATTGAGTAGTGAGCTCTAGGAAGTGTGCTTGAATGAATGTGCATTCCCCATTCATATTCTCTTATACTTTTAATAGGTTATAATCTTCTGGACTGACCTCCACCATGGTTTTTCTCCAAACAGGGTTCCACGTAAAAAATATTGGTGTTATGTGTGCTTCTGATGTGTTGTTCATTTATGCTTTCATGATTAATGATCGAATCTGAGAATAAGGTTAATAAGTTGAATAAGTTTGAAATTCAGTGACAACTGATTCACCCCCCTCTTAGTTTTTTTCCCTTGAGTTTCCAACACATGCTCATGAAAATATTTGGAGGCCCCCAAGAAGAAGCAACTCCTAGTGCCACCGCTCCATAAACAAGCACTTCAGTTTGCACCACTATCTATGTATGTATACCCAAGAGGAAAACCCACCACATCAGGATCTTCTTCATTAGAAACCAATTTCAATGATATGAAGAACCTTATGTGACCCTTTGAAAATGAGCTAGTCCTCATCTAGAAACAACAAGCAACACCTCTAAAACCTCCCATGCAAACCTATAAAGGAGGAAGGCTATCCTTTCTATAGAATGCATATCGAGGAGCTTTGCAAGGAGGAAATCAACAACCAATGCCTACAAATTAGATAGTCCTGGTCACCATGCCACTTCACACTATCAGCAATAGTTTGAGCAAGGATTTGGTCCTAGGCAAGAATAACCTGGAAAAAGATGAGAATGCATGGTTCTTCCCATGTAATGATAGCCATATGCCTCATAATTTTCCAAAGGGAAATATTTAATAGAACATAGCAGAGAAAAGAAGTTAAGGTGTGCTTTCAAACACAAAAGAGTATTAGTCTCCCAAAATGGAGAATGCACACTTTAGAGCACAAACGCAAGGGATGTCCTTAGAGAAAGAGTTGGATATCTCATCAAACCAATCAATTTTTTCTTGGATGGATGAAGATGTTGTATTTGAAAATGATGGTCTAATGACTAGTGCACTAAAGGTACAATCAAACTACAACACAAGTTGCAAAAGAAGGCTCACTAGAGAATATGTACAATGAGCTCCACAATGACCACAACCAAAACAACTACAACAACAAGTAGAGAAAGCTTCAAAGATTCAACCACTTAGCAGTCATAAGCTCCACCATTACCAGAGAAATATAATCACAAAGAACTGAGCCCATCCACATCATACCAGCACATTCCTAAGATAAAAGAAATACTACCAATCAAACCTAAGTTGCCACTAGTTGAAACACTTAACATCATAGAGACACCAAAGAAGGTACATGCTAATGTGTCTTTGTGGGGTGTTATATTTGTTGTAAAATAGAATACATTACTCTAGGAGACATTGAAGAAAGAGGAAAAAATGTCGCAAATGAAGACAATCCCACCATGTAATCAAGATAAAGGACAAGGGCCTGTGTCAGACCCTCGACATTCAAGATCCATGACATACAAAAACATCATGGAAGATACATACATGAAAGAGGTAAGAAAACCAAAACCTATGCCTTTATTTCTAACACTTATTGAGAGGGATAAGATTTTACACAATAACATGATTGATTTGGGAGCTAATACCATGGTCATGCCTTAGCAAGTGGCTGACACTTTGAAAACTAAGTATGAGCCTCTTAATAAAGGGATTGTGCAATTAGATGAGAAGAAGCTCCCAAGCATTGGTCGCATCAAGGATCTATCTTTGATGCTTTTCTCATGTCCAAGACAAGCCATCACATAAGAAGTAGTCATAATAGACATCCCCCAATTTTTGAGATGTGTCATTAAAGGGACTTCACAACAAAGCTTGGTAGATATCTAGCCCTCAATCGGTCGCATTTGATACTATGAACAAAGCATGGGGAAAAGATGAAGATACTTTCTAAATCATTGTGCCCTAAACATATAGCATAAAATGTCATTCTGTGGTTTGAAGTAGTTCATACCTCCTCAAAAAAGGAGACATATTGCATAGAAATGTTAGAAGATGAGGAGGAAACAAGTGATCATACCCTAAAAAAGGAGGTCCTACTCAATTAGTTTATTGATCCTAACTCATTCATGAACTACCATTCTACCAGGTTGGGAACCTATGTAATCTTCAATGTTGACCAAGTTTTCCTAAAATTGGTAAAGGAGTAGGAGGAACCTAGTGGATCAAGCTACAATAGTCTATGGACACTATATTTCAATGGTTCCAAATGAAAAATTGGTTCCAAAGTAGGCATCTGACTGGTATTTCTAACTAAATCAGAGATCCTTAAAGCTTTTCACTTCTAGTTCCTATGATCAAATACCAATGTTGAGTATGAGACTTTGTTCCATTGTTTGATTCTTGTAGAGTAGATGGGTGTGAAGAGAATATAAGTGTCCAAATATTTAGAGTTGATCATAAGCCATGTTTGTGGATAAGTAGTCATGAAAAATGTAAGAATGAGGTCTTGCAGACATAGAATATGGGATCTAATTGAGAGCTTTAAATATTTCAACATATAGGTTATTCGATGGTCCCTGAATGCTGTCACAGATCAGATGGATTTGATTGGTTCATATTTTGATCCAATGATTGAGTCAACAAGAAAATAGAGTGTAGTTCATATTGTAGTTCATTCATTAATACCCAACAATGATCAGATTTAGCAAGTTTTGAGGATGACATTGAGATTTCCACTTTTCTACAAAATTCAGGGAAAGCTTCCAATCATTCACAGTCCAAAGCTAGAGGGGCTACTAAAGGAAAATTAATCCAAATAAAAGGAAATAATCTCTGATGAGGCTTGATTTCTCTTGAAAATCTCTTTGACTATGAAGATGTGAGAAACAACAAACAAAGCCACCAATGAAGAAGACTATGAAGATCTTGATGCTGGGAATGGTAGAAAGCTAAAATTCAGAAGGGACATGTCATGGGTGGACAAGGAAAGACTGAAAGGTCTATGTGCTAAATATGATGGGGTCATAGCTTGGACCTATGACAATCTTAAAGGATACAACCTGGGAATCATTCAACATACTGTAAACTTAGCTAAAGGCTTGAACCCAATAGAAACAAAGGCTGGTGATTCCAAAGATTGAGGCACTAATGGTGTAGGAGTTTACAAAATTAATTGAATTGAGAATCATATACTCGATCAAATATTCCACCTAGATTTCCAACCTTGTACTATTGTAGATAAAGAATGGAAATATTAAGCTCTATGTGGATTTCAGGGATTTCAACAAAGCTTCGTTAAAAGATCACTACTCATTTCCCTCTATGGAGTAGATCTTACAGACTATGGTTGGATCAAAAATGTTTTCACTGCTCAAAATTTTTTTAGGGTATAATCAAGTTTACATAAAGGAGGAGGACTAGCACAAAACAACATTCACCACTAAATTGGGAATTTTCACATATGCAAAGATTCCCTTTAGAATCTCTAATGTGGGTGTCACCTTTCAAAGAGTGATGTATATCACCTTCAAGGGATTGATCAATAATATTATCCTAATATATTTGGATGACCTAACTATCTTTTCCAAATCAAAAGATGATCATTTCGATCATCTAGAAATGGTCTTCCAAAAGTGTCAATAGTTCAAGATTTCTTTAAATCCCAAAAATATATCTTTCGAATATCATAACGAAAGATACTAGGAATTGTGGTATCAAAATAAGGAATCACCACAGACCTTCAAAGGGTGAAAGCCATAATGGAGCTACCACTACTAGTCAACTAGAAGGAGCTATAGTCCTTTCTAGGAAAGATCAACTTTTTCAACCAACTCATCTCATATTTTGCTGGCATTGCAAGAACTATCATGCTGATGTTGAAGATGAATTAATTTTTAAATGGAATCCTAAGGACAAGCTTGTTTTTGAGAAAATAAAGGCAGCCATCTCCATACCTCCAATGTTAGCCAACCTAGAATTCTCCAAATATTTTCTACTTTATGTCTATATTGGCCAGCACAACATAGATTTAGTGCTCACTTAGAAAGAGGAAGAGGGGAATGGAGAAAATCCCATTGCATTCCATTTTAGGACTCTAAAAGGGTATGAAACCAAGTACAAATTTATCGAAAAGCAAGCCTTTTCTATTGTTAAAATCCTAAAGAAATTTTGACACCTAGAAATCATCCAATAGAATCACCATCTTCATCATCCATCTAGTGTTAGGGAATACATCACCAAAGGTGAGATAACCAAAAGGAGGGCCAAATAGATCACCAAGATCCTAGAATATGATGTAGACATCTAAATGACCAAACTAGTTCAAGGGAAAGGTCTTTGTGAATATCACACATAGGAATTAAGCTCCCAAGTGGAAGAAGAGACCGGCCAGATTTATACAAATTACTTCAAGTTTGATGAGTCATCAGTGGTTGATTGAATGTAATTTATGCAAAAGGGGAAGTACCTGACCAATATCTCACCACAAAAAAGATGCCATTATAGACTGCAAGACACCAAGTATATACTAATTGAGGTGATTTTATTTAAAATAAATTATGATGACATCCTTCTCTATTGATTAAATAAGCCATGGGTAAAAAGGGTCTTAGGTGACTTCCATAATAGTCTTGAGGGAAGACATTATTGAAAATTTATTGAGATGGCTTAGCACTATTGTCATTGATGTCAAAACCTGGGATCTGAAAGGTTGTGCTCTAGATGATATACAAAAATGATCTATCCTATTGACTATTATTATGTTGCATAGTTTAAATGTTATCCTTGATCCGACTATGGAATTACTTCTTTTTGGGAAATCCATGGAAGACAGTTAATGCAAAATAATGATGATTAATATTTTGATGTTGGTTTTTGTGCTCAAAAGATTATTTTGGGTATCCTAGCTATCAGAACATTCATGTGGCATGTTACAAGTTTTGGTATGTCTAATTGTGTTTCTCTATTTGGTATTGAAATTGATGTATATCAAGATTTGGTCTTCGTTGTGGCATATCAGCTCCAAATACATTTCATGTAATTCAAAGTTTTCTATCTTTTGATAATTATGTTATGTTATGAACCTAACTTATATATGACGTATTTATGGGTCCCTTGGTAATGTGGTTCAAGGAGAGTTTGGATAAGAAGTTTATGAAGGAAATGGATTGGTATAAGTAAAAGTTGATTTTTTTCGATGAATCATGAAGTGTGATGTGTCAGAGAAAATAAAAGGTTGTGAAGGATTATGCGATAAGAAAGCTAAAGGAAAGTGTCAAGAAGAAGTAATCTTCTTTGCAAAGGTTGTGTGAGGAAGTTGTGTAGAAGATTCTTGACCAGATCTGTTACAGATACATATTGTGCTCTAAATCATAATTGAATTCATGCATATGTAGATGTAGCTTCATCAATTCATTTTTTTGAGTGAGACTATTTTGTAATTAGATGTTTTAATTGGAAAGTGAGTTCACCGAAAGTGATCCTTACGTGTAGTGATAAAATTTGGTAGTGAGCCCTTGTAAAAATCACCTTAACTAGTGTCACATTAACTAGTGTTTTATAATTGATAATGAACATTCTTTTTGGTTTTTCCCTTCTTGGTTTTCCATGTAAATTTTGGTGTTCATTGTGCATGTTGTTATAATTATGTGCTTTCATGTTCATATCTATTTGATTATTATATGATTCATATAAGCCTACTCCAAATTAATTAAAGTCAATAAAATTATTTTATGATAACTTATTCACCACCCCTCTCAGTTATCCAGACTCTTAAACAATTGGTATCAGAGTTTGGTCCCTTGTAGATAAAGTTGAACTACTTGAGGGAGATCTTGGAAGCTTGAAGAAGATGGTAGGAGATTATTAATTTGAGGAAGAACTAAAGATAATTTTAAATAATATGGAAAGCACATAATTTAAAAATGAAGAGATGAAAGAAAACATGAAGGAGGAAAATGATTTAAACACATAAATAAGGGAGAAAATCTAGAAATTCAAATCAATACATAGAGAGGCAAGCTAGGAATTAAAGGATTCAAAGGAAAGAAGTATTGATTTAGGAAAAAAAATAGAAGAATGGAAGAGGACTGAAGAAAATATCAAGGATACCATCAAACAGAAATCAAAAGAAAATGAAAAATTAGATCTAGAGTTATGAAAGTTGAAATTAGAAGCAAGAGTATTTGAAAGTAGCATAATTGTAGATAAAATCTTGTCCATATATAAATTTCACAAGGGTAAGGGAGGACTTGGATTGCCTGTTGAAAGCTCATATAAGAACACTAAGGGAAAAGATAAAGTAGTTGAAGCTGAAGTGAGATCTGTTGTAACAAGCATGTCCCAGAACACTAGAACATCTACAAAGACCTCTAGTCAAGAAACCAAATGATCAAAGGTACTTATAATTTAATGGCTATTGTTTTCTATGCAAAAAATTTGGACATAATGTTGTACAGTGTAGAAGCAAGAAGGAACTAAGTACTCAATGCTTTAAATTTCACATTCATTGTAGAAATCAATTACGTGATCCGGGTAGAAGGAATGGAATGAATAATCTCTTTCATGGTAATTACTATTTATGGCATGGTTATGGTCACAAAACTAATTAGTGCATATCTAGGGTTGAATCAATTAAGTCAGGAAAAAGATGTTACAAGTGCAATCAACTCAGACATTATGCTAACACATGCATATATAATGCTCTAGAAAATCCTGAAAACAAAAATAAGATTGCCATAGTTTGGAAGAAAAAGGAAACAAGTGTGAGGATCTCTTTTGTGGTGTCGGATCTCGGTACATGCTCTTCTGAAATATGAGCCAACTTCCTTAGCTTAGGGTGAGTTTTGCAATGCATAGCATAAAATAATCTCCCCTCTCTAAATTAATATAGATGTGTTTTAAACTTGACTAAGTCTAATCTAGTTGATTGAAAAGTGAAGTACTATTGATGACATCATATATGTAAGTTTTTGGTGCAAAAATCATCATGAGCAATTAAGGATAAAAGGTGGAGTTTTCAAATCATTTTTCATAGTTTGCAAAGAACTAGAAGATGTTTCACTAAGCGATAAAAGATTGAAGAAGATACACACAACGACAGATTCTGCATTGGTTAATAGTGAAACCTGTGGTTGTGTCCCACTAAGGCTAAAGGGAGTAGAGTTGGATGGATTTGATCATCGGAAGATGAAGGAAATGGACTAGGGTTGAAGAATAATGAATTATAGAATGTAAGTGTCCTGAGTATAGATTTATGGGGAGAATTCCCTTGGTTTGCTAACAAAGTGTCTACTTGTTCATGTTGAGTCGATTCAAGGATAACAATGTCATTTTTGACAAACCCTATCCAATCACTAAGGAAGCCATTGAAGCTATTAATGGATTTTGTAATTTTGGTGATGTCCTTGGGAAGAAGACAATGAAATATAGAGATGTAGAGGAAATTACTGGTATCAAAAAAGACCCCTAAGCTCTACTGATAAATACTATTGTTGATCCTATAGTAAGGTATCTTAGTACAATATCACTTACAAAATCTATTTATGAAATCGTGAAGGTTCTAGTTCAGCTATTACTATGGATCTTGCACATAAGATGGTGAAGGAAAATAAAAAATTTGACCTATGTAGCCTAATAATGGAAAAACAAATTTAGAATGTCAGAATGTCTTTGGTTGAGAGTTATCCCTTCTAGTTTTGGTCTCTGCTCATATGTTTAGTATTTTACTTTCTAAGTTCACTACCATCAAAGGAGAATGTTATGTGGAAGTTGGACATCCCCATTGGAAAGCAAGTTTACAGATATTTGTCAATGTATGGAAGACAAATCAAGTGCATGCAAAGTTTAGTTCTCATCCTTGCAGATGAATCTATGCTTTGATGTGATAGTGTCTAGTGCTATGCCTACCAGTCAGTTTGATGAGGGTTCCTCCTCTGGTAAGGAGTTAGAGGTTTTCATTGGTGGTTCCCCTCAAGAACCTATAAGGAGGAAAATTAACAAAAAAGATGTCATCACTATCTCAAAAGAGAAGGAGAAGGAAGAAAATTATTTTCCTAAATCTGACTCTTTCGATCTAGATGAAGTTCGTTTGACGTTGGATGAAGGTGATATGAAAAATATTGGTGAAATGTGGCATGAATTCTCTCTAGAAAATAGGCATAGAATTGAAGATTCCTTAGTTGATTATTTTCTCAAAAAGGGTATTACTATTTTAGTTGTTTCTAACTTGTTACCTGATGATCTAGTAGAAGTTGTTGAAGAAAGGTTGTTGCGGGAAGGACCTAAATGACATAAGACCCAACCTATGATTGAGAGGTGTGTCAAAGCCAAACATAAATTATCCAAACACATTGGTGAGACAAGAGAACACATTAAGTCGATGTCTAACATCTACAGGTATTGTCTTTGGTGGCCTACTATTGTTGATAATTTTAGAAGCAGAATTAAACTATTAAATCCAAATTGAATGATATTGTAAAGTGTTTTGACTTCTTCAAAGATAAAGGTGGAAAAAAAAGAATAAGAGTTAGAGAGTTGCAAGATGATTTATTTTCTACTTAGAGACAAAGGGAAGATTTGGTTAAAACTTTCTGGTTGGTAAAAAAAATTGTTGAGGTTTAGTTTGATCATCTCTCCAAGATACTTTCTGATGTAGAGAATTGTGAACAACAATGCATGTATCTTGATTGGTCATCTTCATTTATTTTTTGACTCTACTAAACAGTATGTGTGCCAGAATGGTTTCTATTGTACAATCTTGGAAAAGGGGTATGTGCAGGATCATGATGGGCCAAAAAGTGGTGATATGATGGGTATGTGTAGGGTATGTGGCTGATGAATATTGTTTTACCCAAATTTGATGAAACAAAAATGATTTTTAGATGAGATTCTCAACTTTCCACCCATATAAATTATGCTTTACTTTGAATTTAATAAATTATTATTATTCATTTTTTATTTGAATTACGACTAGAGTCTTGATTGATAGGCTAATTGAAAAACATCTATAGCTTTCAAAGGGTATCACATTTTTTGAGTCTGAAACATGCATCACATTCTATGCTTCACATAATATAGGATTAAGAAAAAAAAAATAGTTTCATGAATTTTTGACCAAGTTAAGGTGGTCAGACATACGAGTTTTTATATTTTTAAAAATTTGTAATAAAAAAATCATAATTAATTATTTACTTGGAAAAAAATTACAAAAAAATAGGCATCACATCGGGACATGAGTCCTCTACTCTTATATAAAATATTATAAAAAAATATTATCATTTTATTGTGGTTAGGGTGGTCAGATAGACACCTACTTCTTAATTTTTCCCTGAAATTTAAGTACTACTGCATTGAAATTTCAAATTTTAACCAAATAGATATATTTTTAAAAAAATAAACCTAGTAGTTTAGAAACTAGATTCAATTTGGTACATATTTTATTCTTATATATTTTTGAAATAATATAGATAAATTATTCAAATTTTTATGTCAAGTTGCCTTACTCTATTTTTTTTGAATTTTTCACCACTTAAGGCCTTGTTTTTTCCATGATGATCTTGCGCATACCTAACGGATTCTTCCAATTGTAAGAGAAAGGTACAAGAAAAAATTTCATGCGAAAATTTTTATTTTTACTTGATCTCCTGAATATTCTTATTTGGCCCTCTTCATTTGATGTCAAAAAGGGCCAGAGAAAAATTAGGAGGAAAAAAAACTAAAAGAGCAATTGATTTGCTTGACATAAGAGGAGCACTTGGAATCTTTTTCTTGCAGTTTTGTGTTTCTGAATCTTTTTTTTTTCATCAATGCCAAAGGGGGAGATAATATATAGAAATGTTGTCATGACTTAGCATTGTTGTCATTGATGTAAAAACCTTGGATCTGGAAGGTTGCGCTCTGGATAATATATAGAAATGATCTATCCTATCGAGTGCTATGATGTTGCATAGTGTGGATGTTATCCTTGATTTGGATATGGTAGTGCTTCTTTTTGTGACATCTGTGGAAGATAGTTAATGAAAAATAATGAAGATTAATATTTTGATGTCGGATTTTGTGCTCAAAAGCTTATTCCAAGTATCCTTGCTATCCATACATTCATGTGGCATGCTATAAGTTTTTGTATGTCTAATTGTGTTTCTCCGATTGGTTTTGAAATTGATGGATATCAAGATTTTGTCTTGGTTGTGGCATTCCCATCAACTCCAGAATATATTTCATGTAATTCAAAGTTTGCTATATTTTGATAATTATGTTATGTGATGAACCTATCTTATTGATGACCTATCTATGGGTCTTTTGATAACATGGTAAGAAGATATTTATGTGTGACCTATCTTTTGGGTCTAGTGCTAGTGTTCCAAGCCTTATTGAATATTTAAAGGTTGTTCTTCAAGCCAACATGTTTTTTGCTAGGCCAACTTAGGAGATTATGAAGATATTGTGTTTGGTCAACTTGGAATTTTATGAAGGCAATGGAATGGTATAAGTAAAAGTTGATTTTGTTCAATGAAACATGAAGTGTGGTGTGTGTGAATAGATAAAAGTGTGTGAAGGATTAAGCGATAAGTAAGATAAAGGAAAGTGTCAAGAAGAATTAATCTACTTTGCAAAGGTTGTGCAAGTAAAATGTGTAGAAGATTCTTGACCACATCTATTCCAGATGGATTTTGTGCTCTAAACCAAAACTAACTTCATGTATATCTAGATGTAGCTTCATCAGTTCATTTTTTTCAGTGAGACTATTTTATAATTAGATGTTTTAATTAGGCAGTGAGCCTTACCTATGTATGAGAAAATTTGGCAGTGATCCCTTATAAAAATCACTTTAACCAATGTCACCTTAACCAGTGTTTTGTAATTAAGAGTTAGAATTCTCCATGATTTTTCCCTTCTTGGGTTTCCACGTAATCATTGTGAATGGTGTTATTGTGTTCTTTAATCGTCATATCTATTTGATTATTATCTGATTGATATAAGCCTACTCCAGATTAATTAAAGTCAAGAAAATAGTTTTATGATAATTGATTCACCCCCCCCCCTCTCAGTTATTTAGACTATTCAACGAACACTTGTCTGTTGTTGGGAACTTGTGTCTCAACCTAGCAATTATATAATGGTTATTATTGATAGGATATATATATGAATATATATATTTTCTAGTTGCATTAATAGGTGTAATATACAATGTCAGCAAGGGGAGAGTTGGATGCGTGTAAAAAAAAATTGTTAACTTTTCCAATAAACTACTAAAATGGATGAAATACATTAGATAAATGATAGATTATAAATCTAGATTGTTAATTATTAGGTTTTAGATCTAATGGTGGATATTCCATTGGAATATCTTTCCCTAGAATGTAATCTTATTTTATGAGGATGCTACATTACAACTACAATAGAGAGAGATGGTGATGTATTCTGAGAGTCTAATAGGATTAACATTGTCTCTTGATCTTTGAGTAGTGATATTCTTGTGAGAAGTTTTCTCTACAAGTATATTTTAATATTTTTGATTTACTAAGTAATATACTGGGTGGCCTTTGGAGTGTGGGACTTTTCTCCCAAAAGCTTTTTCCACATGTAAATCATTGTGTCATGGCATGCATGATATTTATGTTTAAGTTTCTATGATTGTTAAATATATATAAAAGCTTTATAGTATTCTCCTCTCAATATTAGTGTACAGGATGTTGTTCTACTACCTTAGCTTCCTTACAAGAGGTATCAAAGCCTTATCACCTTAGGTTTTAGTTGTGTTTTGTTGGGTTTTTTTTAACTAATCCATATTTGATTTGGAGTTGGTGTAGAAGATACTTTGTGATCTTGTTGTAGTAATTTTCATATGGCAAGTTCGTCAGGGAGAATAGAGGTGGATGCATTTTTTGGAAATAATTTTGAAATGTGGAAGCTAAAGATGGAGAATCTGTTGATAGATCAAGATCTGTGGAATGTTGTTGATGATAATGTTTCAAGGTCTATAGATCCTACTTAGGATGCTTAATATTATTTTATAGAGTGTAAATCCAATGGTCTAATCAGATTGTGCTTGAAAAACTCTATTTTAATTAATGTCCATGAGGAGACCTCTACAAAGAAACTATGGAAGAACCCCGGTGAGATGTATTAGGAAAAATATTTAGTGAATAATATTTTCTTGAGGAAGGAGTTGGATTCCTTGAGAATTGAAGAGGGTGGATAAATGATAGACCACTTGGAAGCATTCAATATGTTGGTGGCTCAATTGGCATCTATTGGTGTCAAAATGGATGAGGAGGAGAAATGTCATATCATGCTTTGTTCTTTACCTGATTTGTGGGATTCTCTTTTTATGGCTATTGGGAGTACTTTTATTTTAAAACTAAAGATTTGGTGGGTTATTTAATTTCTAAAGAGATGAGGAGGAAGGCATCTGTCACTTCCAAGGAGGCCCTAAATATTCATGGAAGACCTAAGGAGAAATGAAACAAGAATTAGAAACATGACAAATCTAAGTCTAGGGGGAGATATACATCTCCTAGAAAGTCCAAAGTTATTTGTTGGAACTATAGTAAGCCTATACATGTTTGTAAGGAATGCAAAGAAGAAAAGAAGACGAAAAAGAAGAATTTTGATTCTAATTCTAAGTCCAAGAAGAATGATGGTGACACATTGATTGTAGTTTTGGAAACTTTTGCAAGTAATGATGCATGGTTAATTGACTCAAGAGCATCTTTCCATATGACCTTTAATATAAATTGTTTTTTTAATATGAAGAATTTAATGGAGGTAAGGTGTACTTGAGTGATGATTCTCATTTATTGTTGGCAATGGTAAAGTTAAAATCAAGTTTCATAATAACATAATAAAAAGGATTACTGGTGTGTTGCATATCCCTAGATTAGCACAAAATTTGTTATCTATAAGAAAACTAATAGATGTGGGTGTGCAAGTAGTATTTTTTGATGCAAGATACAAGTTGGTTATAGGTGCTATGATGATTTCTAGAGGTGTTATATATGGAACATTGTAGAAGCTTGATGAATGCACTCTTGAGTACAATAGTACTTCTATGAAAAACAAGTCTATGGAAGAAGTGAGGGTTTCACCTTTAGTAGATGGTCATGGCTTTTGGGTACCCAAGGGTGCTCTTTCTTCTGAAACAAAGTTACCTATAGAGAAAACTATGTTATGGCACCAGAGACTTGGTGACATTGAAGAAAGGGGTCAAAGGACCTTGAAAAATAAAAACTTTGTTGAAGGTTTGGCTTATTGTAATCTTGAATTTGATTTATGTTAGCATTGCATTTATGGAAAGAAAAACCACATTCAGTTTCAATTGAGTTTTCATAAATATTGTGGTGTATTGGATCTTATTCATTCTGATGTGTTTGGTGCTATAGATGTTCCTTTGATTGGTAAATCCACATATTATGTTTCATTTATTGATGATTATAGTAGGACATTGGTATATTTTCTAAAGAGTAAATCTAAATTTTTTAGGGTATGTGCAAGATCATGATGGGCCAAAAAGTGGCAATATCTTGGGTATTTGAAGGGTATGTGGCCAATGACCTTTTTTTTACCCAAAATTGATGAAACAAAAAGGGTTTTTAAAGGAGATTCTCAACTTTCCACCAATATAAATTATGCTTTACTTTGAATTTAATTAATAATTATTATTCATTTTCTATTTGAATTACGACTAAAGTCCTGATTGATAGGCTGATTGAAAAACATCTATATCTTTCAAACAGTATCACATTTTTTTAATCTGAAATATGTGTCATATTATATGCTTCGCATACTATAGGATTAAAAAAATATGAATGTCATGAGGTTTTGACCAAGTTAAGGTGGTTAGAAATATGATTTTTATATTTTTAAAAAGTTGTAATAAAAAAATTATAATTAACTATTTACTTGGAAAAAATTACAAAAATATGCATCACATCCAGACATGAGTCCTCTACTTATATATAAAATATTATAAAAAAATATTATCATTTTATCATGGTTAGGGTGGTTAGACAAAAACCTACTTATTTTTCCTTGAAATTTAAGTACTATTGTATTGAAATTTCAAATTTTCACTAAATAGATTTTTTTTTAAAACCTAGTATTTTAGAAACTACATTCAATTTTCTATAGATTCTATTCTTACCTATTTTTGAAATAATATAGATAACTTATTCAAATTTTTATGGCAAGTTTTTGAGAGGGCTAAAAACTTTATTGAAACTCAAAAAAGAAGATTACAAGAAAATCTCATAACAAAAGCTCCAAGAGAAAAGCACAAGAACAATAGAAGAACAAGAGCACCAATCAACCAACTCCACAACCATCCGTATCCTTGGTCAAGATCCTCCTCAAATTCATAAAATAATCTTGAGGAAGATGTCTACATTCCTTAACCCTCCAAACATCAATATGATCTGAAGCCCACTTCGCCAAAAAATTAGCAACCCTATTCCACTCACATGGAATGTGGACAAAGGAAACTATCTCCATCCTCGAACTAATTTACAAAATTTGTTGAACAACTAGAGCCAAC